>OZ038313.1:18023311-18025811 GCA_964035775.1 Osedax frankpressi
CAATACGTGAAGTGGATATACAATTGACTCCATTATTTATAATAACCGTTACACTATAATTGTCTTATATATTTCATGCATTGTCTGTCGTATTCATTTCTAGAGTTACTATAAATAGGCCATAATTATTGTTATCATTATTATTATTGGAGTAACATCTGTGTTGAGTGACCAGTGACCACTGGTCGGTATTCAGTTAGCTGACCGCTATACAGTCTAGTCTATTAACATCATTATGATAATGGTTTTATAAGAGGTATTGTTACTGGCTGAGGTATGCAGGAGTCATTAGTGTCTTAGCCTGGTTTAGCCTGGTTTAACCTGGTTTAGCCTGGTTTAGCCTGGTTTAGCCTGGTTTAGCCTGGTTTAGCCTGGTTTAGCCTGGTTTAACCTCATTATGGCGAAGATGTTCGGATATAAATTATAACTATTGTATATAATAAGTATTGTACTATATTGAGTCATAACACTCTATAGTGTGAGTGATAACACTCTACAGTGTGACTGATTACACTCTATAGCGTGAGTGATTACACTCTATGGTGTGAGTGATTACACTCCATAGTGTGACTCATTACACTCTATAGTGTGAGTGATTACACTCTATGGTTTGAGTGATTACACTCTATGGTGTGACTGATTACACTCTATAGTGTGACTCATTACACTCAATAGTGTGACTCATAACACTCTATAGTGTGAGTGATTACACTCTATAGCGTGAGTGATTACACTCTATGGTGTGAGTGATTACACTCCATTGTGTGACTCATTACACTCTATAGTGTGAGTGATTACACTCTATGGTTTGAGTGATTACACTCAATAGTGTGACTCATAATACTCTATAATGTGACTTATTACATTCAATAGTGTGACTTATTACACTCTATAGTGTGACTCATTACACTCTATAGTGCGACTTATTACACTCTATAGTTATGATTAGTCGTGATTGTATTCTAGAGTAACAGAATGTTTTAATTCGCAGACTAAATCAACACCTCTATATAAATATTGTGTAACTTATATTAGTTGAATAGATATATAACGTTATGTGTAACGTTACGCGTAACGCAAAGGGCTACATATTATAATGAAATATTTTCGATACGACGTTATTATATTTAGACATTTTTTTATCAATATTCGTCAATATCCACACGTTGACGGAGTAAATTATACGTCTACACAAAATGTTACCGGTGATTCGATTTTTGGAAATTTGCGATTTTTTTGGACAATTTTTTGACCTTTTTATAGAAAACATTTTTTTATAGTTAAAATATAATCTATTTATGACCTGAACTTTACTAAATAATATTTATAATTTAAATGAAAATTATTATACATATACACGTATATAACAGTTACTTGTATTGCATATGTGAGGGTCAATAAAGGTCAATAAAAGTAATAATACAATTTCTAGTTATTTGCTATTGGCTAAGTAATTAACGCAAAGTGTACATGAAAGCATACTAAATAATATACCATGCCAGAAATATACTCTGTGTATATATATTGTATATTCACATATACTATAACTGTTACATAACGTAGAGTATATTATTAAGTAATAAATTACCATCTGTAAAATAACAAATAATTATTTTCATTTAATACCAACATATATTTAAATTAATTAATATATTAAAAATCTTTGGAAGTAACCAGACAATTAAAGTGTAGATATACTGTCACTTTGATCATATTACAATGACTTCTTATTACAATTGGTATTTATCTTATTCAATACAACGGTATTAAAATATAGTAAATTAATTCATAAATGAAATGAAAAACAAGTGTAAATGAATTATCTTAATAATTTTGAAATTTTAACAAGTATTTAAATTATATATTATCACTTAAGTAATATTTAAGAATAATTATTCTCGATAAATACAATTCTAATTTATTATTGTCGATCATATAGAAAGTAATCTTATCAATCAATATTTTAAAAATAATGTTCTATTTTTTTAAATGATTTTATTATTAATTTAAAAATATATATATATATATATATATATATATATATATAATTATGAATTTAAAAAACAATCAATATATTTTTTACAAAAATTACTCTTATTTTCATCTAAAGTTCATGCCCAATAAATTATATAATTATTAAATTTTACAAAAAAAATAACTATATCATTTATTATATAGAACTATATATGTTAGTTTTAATGTGATTTTAATAAGCTTTCCGTGATATTTACAAAAAAAAAATAGAAGTCATATCTACTTTAAATCTGTGAGTTTTATAACTTAGGTTTAATAATAAAAAATGGAAAAAAAATGTTTTCCCGTGAATAATCTCTAAATAGAATACAAGGAGCATGCTGTGCATACACTGTACACTGTACAGTGTACTGTACATACACTTTATATAGTCATTATATAATATCATTTATATATATATATATATATATATATATATACATATATATATATATATATACATATATATATATATATATATATATAT
>OZ038313.1:18030811-18047027 GCA_964035775.1 Osedax frankpressi
TCAATATAAATATTATATATTACATATAGATATTTCTAAAGATAAGGTTGATTTAAATTTGATATGTTTCGAATTGAATTTGTCAAACTATCTTATTCTATACATAGAAATATTTGCATATAACAAATAAAAGCTTAGATATAAATTCAACATCTTTACAATTTAAATCAACTATATATGAACCACATGCATGAAAATTACACAAATTATTAATATATTATTGTAAACAAATCAGTATATTTCTCTAACCAATGCCAAAAATTATAATTAAAATTGTTAAGTTAATACTTATATCATAATTAACTATATGTATATATATGTTAATAGCTTATAGATATTTTACAAATATAATTATAAAAAAGTTTAATAAATTAATTTTATATTTTTAATATATGACAATATTATATACACATTTTACTTAAGCTATATATCTTTAGAATATTATAATAAACTATTTGAAAACATAATTATAACACATTTTGAGATAAAATGCTAAATATTAATAACTTTTCTTTTTTGAATTTATAATTTACTTTCCTAGATTAAGATTTACAAATGATTTGCGTAGAAATGTTATTATTAAATTTGTGTAATATTTATATAAGACTAATTATGTACAAATCATAATTTTTCAATAACTCAAGTATTATTATTATAAACTATTACTAGTTATTTTCATATGGAGTACACATTGTGTTACCGTTCAAAAACAGTTGATTAATCATATGATTTATATATAAAAGTATACAATTCCTTATCAGATATGAAATTTATCAATTAAATACATACTAAAATGTAGTACAATAAAATACACACCATAATTTGATATTATATCTTTTCTTAATCTTTATATAAATAATCATTATTTATTTCCAAATTAATTGTTTGATTATTATTAAAATGACATATAAATGTAATGTGTAATCCTTTACAAATGGTTATGTATAAAATTAAAATAAACATGTTTAAATTTTTTGATGGGACAAAAATATCTGATAAAATTTCTAGGAAATGTAATTTTACTAACTACACTTTTATATGTGAATATAACTCATTTAATTATTATCTAACTTAATTCAAAGACCTGGAATATAATTATAATGGAATAATTAACACTTTATTATTTATTAGTGATTATATTTTTAAATAAAATATTCATTTATTATTTATATAAACATCATTTAGTAAATGAAAATGTAATAGTTATTATGAAATTATCAACTATAATTAATGTTATTGTTGAATTTAAAAAATATTTTGTACATTTATATATTGAACTATATCACAATATATTGTACATATATACAAGAAATTAAGAATATCATTTTATGAATTAAGAAATATATAAATTGTTTATAAATGTACTGTAATTAAGCTAGTAGGTCTATTCCACTCTATAAATATGTCATTCTTGTTTACTGTTTCATTAGGACAAAGTGTGCTATATTTATATTACTAATATCAAAATATGAATGAATCTGTGAGCATTGCATGTCACATATGTACTATAATATATACTCACATATGTACTATGATATATACTCACATATTGTACTTATGATTTATACTCACATATTGTACTTATGATTTATATTATTTTAATGATATTACTAATAATTAATTTAAATTATAATAATAAGTACACTAATTAGATTGACCATATGATCATGTATATATAACACCAATATGATATTCAATTGATCTAATGGTAATTACAATGCCATTAAAATTAATATTTTATAATAGAAAAGATTTATATTTAATTTAGCACAAGTTCTTTATTATTACATAATAAATACAATTGCCTATAATGAAATGAAAATTATATCAAAATAATCGCACTATTTCAATTGTACTAGATTCAGTTTGAGCTTGGTAGACCAGTCTATAAATACACATACCCGCACCCACACACCCGCACCTACCCACACACACACACATACACACATATACATATATATATAATATGCCATTACTGAGTCATACCATAGTATCAAAACATATAAGAATTACACTATACTAGTATTGATTACGTAATAAACTATTTGAATCCTACAATGTGTAAGTATATATATAAATCTGAACATACAATAAAAGTGTGGGTGTATAAAGTGTAATACTTTTACTAGAGGTCGAGGGATATTCTATTTACACCTGGATTTCTATTTATCACATTTGACCTCGGAATTCCGTGAAAGGTTACATATTATATACATTATCGGCTTTATACTCTACTCCTATATTGATGTATCTTAATTACACCATACACGAGGTCAATAGTATGTATAATGTATTTAGATTTCTTGTTCTTCCTATAGGAAGCATTTCATAATATATATATATATATATATATATATATATATATATATATATATATACTTAATAAGTTATACGTGATACGGTAATCTTGATACATAAAATTATATATTGAATATATTAAAAAAAATTTAATTGATAATTTATCAAAAATAATTTCGCATTCTAGAAAAGCAAATTTACAGACTTACAGAATGTGTATTTTATTTAGCATTACATGTTTGTATGAATTAACAATATATTGTTCATTAATATATATATAATTGTTATATATATATATATATATATTGTTATATATTATTTCAGATTAGGGTAAAAAATACAGGAAATATTGAAGCTAAAAAATCTACCATTTATCATTAAATCCTGTATTTATAACGTAAAACAATCAATTACATTATTATAATAAATTATAAAAAGTTTAAATAAATAATAAAATTTCTAATATCCAAGATTTGGTGAAATTATAGAATAATATGATAACAATACAATTCCTCTAGAGATAGAAACAAAATAAAGATGTGTAGTGAAATCAAATATATGTTCTATTGTAATATAACAAAACAACTAAATGCTATATAATATAAGTAATATCGATGTAAATGAGTGTAGGGTTCAGTGTAGAGTTAGATGTAGAGTTAGATGTAGGGTTCAGTGTATGGTTCATTGTAGGGTTCAGTGTAGGGTTCATTGTAGGGTTCATTATAGGGTTCATTGTAGGGTTCATTGTAGGGTTCATTGTAGGGTTCATTGTAGGGTTCATTGTAGGGTTCATTGTAGGGTTCAGTGTAGGGTTCAATATATGGTTCACTGTAGGGTCCAGTATAGGGTGTAATACATACGGAGCCATACGTCACATGCAAGAACATATATATAACGTTCTGCGTATAGCCCCACAAGGTGTGCACGTGATATGTGGTATGCAACTTCTGGCTGCGAAACCCATTGCGTAACATTCCAACAATTTATAGAATGACGTAATCCTTGTTTGCGTAGTAGATATTTCACGGTCGACTCACTTCTATGCAAATCTACACACTAATTGGTCTTAACTTCGTGGATAATGCTGGCGGAGGTAATGGCGTTGCTAGTAGTGGTGGGGCAGTGGTAATAATAGGTGTAGCATAGGTGGCGGTGGTGGTTGTGGTGTTCTAGAGTTAGTAGATCCAGGGTCAATCCGGGGTCAATCCGGGGTCATACGCTTCCTACGACACGAGAGTGTAGTTTGCGCAAACTACAACACACTTCGGTGAATCTTCGGAAGACAATAGGAAGTGAGTTCGTCGGACTACAGCTGTGTAGAGAACTAGAATAAAGATCATTTAGACAATATGCAAATAAGCATTGTCTGCCATAGCATAGCAGTATATAATATTAACATATTATATATATATATATATATACATATATGTATATATATATATATATATATATATATATATATATATATATATATATATCAATATAATTGTATATACTTCTTGTTGGTAATACTTGTACTTCTAGAATAGAGAATTGCTAGTAATGAATATAGATACAAAAGATCGGTGATATAACAAATAGTAATAATAACACAGATAATCAAATGGATTATACAATGAACTTAGCCACGAACATCTGCGTGCATTGTTCTATTTATAGATCAGCGTCATTGCGAATTTCACTAGCTCTAATCTCATCCATCTAATAGAAAGTCCCAGGCTACCGTCACGAACGGTGCTACAATAATCCCATAATGCATTAGCCGTAATGATCATAGACATGTCGTAACGGCTTATCTCACTTTACGGTGAACGGCTGCCCGCCACCTAGCCACGCCCAACTAGTGTAAACGGGGTACGCAAACCCCGAAACCGCCGCGTCTTCGTAACCACGCCCCCCACGCCCCGTTCGTTACAGGGACGCACCGCCATTGAACAGTTCCTGGTGGAGCACGAGTTGACCTCGGCGGAGTCGCGAGACGTCGCGGCGAATAACAACGTGACGCCGTGCCTGGACGACGGCAAATCGGCTCGCGAACCCGCTAGACGTCGCGCTACTGGCCATCGCGCTACTGGCCATCGCGCGACGGACCATCGCGCGCCGCCAGAAGCTTCGGCAACAGCGCAGAGCAAGCACGTTCGCTTCAAGCAGCGCAGTTCGGGCAGTTTAGACGTTCTGCACTCGTTGTCCACAAAGAAAAACACCGCCATCGCGACCTCCGCCCCAGGTTCAGCTGACCCCGAGATCTATTTATAGCGATGTGACGTAATATATCATACTCGGGGAAAGATCGCCGTAGGCGTGAACATAATTTACATTCGTATCAATATGTAGGCAATTGACATGGTTACCTCAAGAGTATTCATTATATATATATATATATATATATATAAGTATATATATATATAATTATATATGTGTGTGTGTGGGTGTGCGTGTGGGTGTGTGTGTATGGTTGTGTGTGTTTGTGTGTGTGTGGGTTTGTGTGTGTGGGTGTGTGTGTGGGTGTGTGTGTGGGTGTGTGTGTGGGTGTGGGTGTGGGTTTGTGTGTGTGTGTGGGTGTGTGTATGGGTGTGGGTGTATGTGGGTGTGTGGGTGTGTGTGTGGGTGTGTGTATGGGTGTGGGTGTATGTGGGTGTGGGTGTGTGTAGGTGTGTGTGTGGGTGTGTGTGTATATTAAGAATAGAGTGCCTACTATGTACTGTCTATTCATATAATATTCGAGGAATTCAAGTTATATAACATTGCTCTATAGATTATTACAATCAAATGCACTAGCTCGTATATACACAACATATATATATATAATACTATATATATATATATCTTTAAATACTATAATAATCTACTATATACTATAACAAACATACACAATAGTATAAGTGAATATAGTATATTATAGTCTACTACTGAAAATATTGCCTACACCGTTAGAGAAAGGGTCGATTTTTATAGAAAACCCTTTCAATTTTCAAAACGGTTTTTCAGGGTTTTAATCTACTTTAAAACCCTATAATATTTGTAAAGGGTTTTCCAACTCATTCATTATTGAAATACTATTTTACATTAAATATATATTATATATATATGAATTATTTTTCTATATCTTATAAAAAAAATGAAATATTGTTTTTATATAAATAAAATGTATTAACAATACTATAAAATAGGGTACAGAGGGAATATTTTAGGGTATGGAATACACAACAACTTTGTATTGTACCCTAATTAGAGTACATGATTAAATAATCAATAATGTATGAAATGATTCATTTCTAGTGTACTCTAGTATTATATTTTAGGGTACAAGATGTTTTAAAATGCACAATTGTTATGTGTACCCTAATATTATATTCATTGTGTATACGTCGAGAATACGCAAATGTATATAATAAATAAATTAAAATAATTACAACTACAATTGGAGTAAACTAAAAAATATAGCATTTTTGTATTTTTATCGCGTGCAATGTGTACAAAATTACGTGTTCATTTGTAAAGTTTGTAATATGTTTTATAACATTCATTCATCCAACATATAACTCATTTGTTAGTATTACATTTATATGTGATGATTAATAACGTATTGCTTATTATATTAAACAATAATTATATCAGATATAATATAATACATCCTGTATTATATAATTAATTTATATATAAAGTATACATATAAGTATACTTAATAAATCACATACATTATAGTATATATTATTATTATTTAATAATATTAATAATAATTAATAACTATCGCTCTCCTCTAGTGGATAGTATATAAGGGAACATTTCACACCACTCCATCTCCCAATCCCTCATCTCTCCCTCTCCATCCCCTCTTCCACTCCCTCACCTCTCCCACTCCCTCTTCTCTCCCACTCCACTCCCTTCCCCTTTCCTCTCCCTCTACATAGTATTCTACTACTCTAGCCATCTCTCTAAATTTGATAACTTATAATAAAGTTCAAGAGTACTGCAGTTAATATTGGGTATAGGTTATATTCCTATACTTGATGTTATATTCATATCCTTATTAATTGAATTCTTGTTATACTATTTATGTTCTATACATAAATTAATTTGATGTAGTTAATAATTAATATTTAATTAATAAAGTATAATATAAAACGTGTAATTAATAATATAATGCATTTCAATAAATTATAATATTAAATAATTTCTACATATTTTCAATATGTCTAGAAATATTTATTTAATAATAAAAAAAACTAACAAATAAGAATATAATTTAACTGCAATTAGTCGAGATAATTGATATGACGTAATCATGTCTAATTACACATTACATTTGTAAAAAACATGAGATTATTACAATAAGAAACATACATATATTTATGATATTTTATAATAATGATATTAACACTATTATATATAAATTCATATTTTTATTATATATATTCGTTAAAACAGACATCATATGATCCAGAATTTTACTAATATTAAGAAAATAAATGATAAGCAATTGTAAAGTAATTGAATATATTGAGAATATATCGGAATTAGGTGTTCTATATATATATATATATATATATATTATATTTGTATATATAAACAGTTATTTTACTTAAATATTTTTACATTTAAATTGTTTATTTAATCTCTATTAATATTGATGGGTATATTACTATATATTAAATTATTAATATTATGATAGTAATTTATTTATATATTTAATAGATAAACAATATTTCTAATATATCATATATATGATATATATATATATAATACTTTCAATAATGAAATACCATATATTATACAATTTTAGATCTCATTAAAATCAGCAATGATATTTATTATAATATATTTATGTGTGGATGAACAATAGACATTGACCATTCATTATATATGAATAATAGAGGTTAATTTTAATTTTAATATAACTAGTTTTGTTTATTGGATGATATTTTGATATTAATATATTAATATTTTAATATAATAATACATACATTATTTGATTTATGTTATAAACTATTTTATTTCTGGGTTATTTAACAATACATTATAATAAACAGATAAACAAATGAAATTGCACACCTTATAACAAAAATGAGAATTTGAAATGAAGGACAATAAACAATGTTCTTCATTTTGTTTCTATCTTTTATAAATTTATTTATATTAAATAATAAATGGGTTCAATTTTATGGATTATTATTTTATTATTTAGGATATTTGAATCTATCCAATGTGTACAATATGTAATACATATCATAATTATTTATTATCTACATTTATTATAATACTTATAATTATATATGTGTATTATATTTTATCATTTTAATGTTAATTATTATTTTGTATTCAAATCATGTTATTAGTTTTCTTCTTAATTAATATATATATATATTATATTTTTTGTAATAATTATATGAAAATTAGTGTATAGAAAACCCTTTTTAAATTATCCAGAAAACCTTATTATTTTAAACTTACAAAACCCTTTTACAATGATCTAGAAAACCCTTTATTTAGATATCCAGAAAACCCTCAAGATGGTTTTCTATTTTCAAACATCCAAGAAACCCTCAAAATGGTTCTAATACAGACCACTCTGGAAAACCCTTTTTCATGTACCCTAGATAGTCCCTTTTTCTAAAACTGTACAATTGTAAACACTATAGCTTACTATTATAAACTATAACCTACTACTGTTAACTATATAGCCTACTATTATAAATTATAACCTACTATTGTAAAATATAGCCTACTATTATAAACTATAGCCTACTACTCTACTATAATCTACTATAGTGGACTATAGTACATTATAGTGTACTATGGTCTACTATAGTACAACATTATATTTAAACATAAGTTGCATTATTTATTGATGTGCCTCCAGTGTAAATCAAGGGCAGGACAGGGAATGCTATTATATATGCCCTCTCATACACACGCAGACACGCCTATACACACACACGCACACACACAGACACGCACACACATACACACATACATACATACATACACCCACGTTCACAAACTGACATACATGCACAATGTGCATTGCACATACACATATATATATCTAATTATATTTAATTTTATGTACACTATACAGTAAGGTGTCTCTCTTTTTTCGGAATTAACTGGCTCACTCAGCATATAAACATTAAACATATAAACATTAAGTCATATAAAAATGAATCATATAATTAGAAAACAATTATTTGCAATATTAATGTAGCTCCAGAAGTCTGAATTTATCGACTTATTAGAAAAAAAGTATAAATTATTTTTAAGAACAATTATTTATTAAAAATAAATAAATACTTGTTTACCCTATGTTTTCCGCCATTTTATGATTCTTTATTTATACCCATTATTTATTTATTTATTTATTTATATATACTATATTTAAAAACAATTATTTTTCACAATTAATTTAAGCAATAAATCTCAATATTATACTTTATTTATACCAAGAATTATGATTAATCGGCAGCTTCCAATTTATATATATTTCCATTTAATATTACCAATTAGATTAACCTTAAGATTTAGTTATTTCAAAGCTACAAATACAATTTTTAATTTTCTAACTTTAAATAATTTTACCTACAATATCCTGTAATAAATTAGATGTAAATTATTATTGTAAAACGTGTAATATATATTTATGTATACATCTTAATTAATAATTACTCATTAACTACTAATTTAGAATTATTTCTAGACTTATATTGATATTAATATTTATAATTTTTTAAATTCTGAATTTCCAGAAATAATTTTAATTTCTAATATTAATAAATTATACTACTACTATAATATGTTAAATTAACTTATATTTACTATTAACTATATTCAATGATAGATAATCTTACATAGTTATGAATATTAAAGAATACATTATATTTCGTAATAATTTACATATTGATATTACATTTAAATTAATTTAATAAGTTTTTCTTTTTTTTTATCTTAACAGTTTATATTATGTAATAGCATTACATATAGTTTATTTTATCGCATAGTAAATATTTATTAAAAAAATTATTTCTAAATAAAATATTTGAAATTTGAATTTTTGTCATGAAAAACACTTAGAAATCCAAATTAAATTGTAATCTTTAATCTTTTTTTTATCATTACTCATTTCACAGGTAACAAATATAACTAATGTAATATTGCTTATAAATTTAACAATATTTTAAGAAAAAAATATACAAACATTTTTAACATTTAATACTATAACCCATTACAATGGGTTAAATAATATCTATAAATACATATTCAGAAATAAGAAAAGTATTATGAAAGGGAATCTAATATATATATATATATATATATATATATATATATATATATATATATTGTGATTTGATCGATGATAGGAAGGAAAAGGATTTAATACAAAAATATATTAATTATCGTATATCAAAATATTCGATTGGGATTAGATTCGATTAAATTCCAAGAAAGTCCCGCGACTTTAATCTCCCCGGAACTTAATCGTACTTGAATTACAATTGATTTACACCAAGGATAAAAACATCGTGATAGTCAATACATCAACCCAAGTACAAAAGTAGTTCATTGATCCCGACATATATAGATATACTTTGGCTTGTTTTTATAGCTACGATATAATGTCAATCTTCAATTTGATATCCACGAGTGGATGTTCGCATATATATATATAAGTGTGTGTGTGTGTGTGTGTGTGTGTGTGTGTTTGCGTGCGTGCGTGTGTGTGCGCGTGTGTTTGCGTGCGTGCGTGCATGCTCACGCGAAATGAATTACGTCATTTCCTATCAGTATGCTAAAGTATATATAGTCAGTATAAACGATATCTAAATAAGCGTTTCTAGACATGCCTAGACATACGTACAACAACTAATGTATGATGTAATACGTATAACAACTGATGTATGATGTAATACGTATAACAACTGGTGTATGATGTAATACGTATAACAACTGGTGTATGATGTAATACGTATAACAACTGCTGTATGATGTAATACGTATAACAACTGATGTATGATGTAATACGTATAACAACTGCTGTATGATATAATACGTACAACAACTGGTGTATGATGTAATACGTACAACAACTGCTGTATGATATAATACGTATAACAACTGTAGTATGATGTAATACGTATAACAACTGCTGTATGATGTAATACGTATAACAACTGCTGTATGATGTAATACGTATAACAACTGGTGTATGATATAATACGTACAACAACTGGTGTATGATGTAATACGTATAACAACTGGTGTATGATATAATACGTACAACAACTGGTGTATGATGTAATACGTATAACAACTGCTGTATGATGTAATACGTATAACAACTGATGTATGATGTAATACGTATAACAACTGCTGTATGATGTAATACGTATAACAACTGCTGTATGATGTAATACGTATAACAACTGCTGTATGATGTAATACGTATAACAACTGTTGTATGATATAATACGTATAACAACTGATGTATGATGTAATACGTATAACAACTGCTGTATGATGTAATACGTATAACAACTGATGTATGATATAGTACGTATAACAACTGCTGTATGATGTAATACGTATAACAACTGCTGTATGATATAATACGTATAACAACTGTTGTATGATGTAATACGTATAACAACTGATGTATGATGTAATACGTATAACAACTGATGTATGATGTAATACGTATAACAACTGCTGTATGATGTAATACGTATAACAACTGCTGTATGATGTAATACGTATAACAACTGGTGTATGATGTAATACGTATAACAACTGCTGTATGATGTAATACGTATAACAACTGGTGTATGATATAATACGTACAACAACTGGTGTATGATGTAATACGTATAACAACTGGTGTATGATATAATACGTACAACAACTGGTGTATGATGTAATACGTATAACAATTGATGTATGATGTAATACGTATAACAACTGATGTATGATGTAATACGTATAACAACTGATGTATGATGTAATACGTATAACAACTGCTGTATGATGTAATACGTATAACAACTGCTGTATGATGTAATACGTATAACAACTGCTGTATGATGTAATACGTATAACAACTGGTGTATGATGTAATACGTATAACAACTGCTGTATGATGTAATACGTATAACAACTGGTGTATGATATAATACGTATAACAACTGCTGTATGATGTAATACGTATAACAACTGCTGTATGATATAATACGTATAACAACTGTTGTATGATGTAATACGTATAACAACTGATGTATGATGTAATACGTATAACAACTGATATATGATGTAATACGTATAACAACTGCTGTATGATGTAATACGTATAACAACTGCTGTATGATGTAATACGTATAACAACTGCTGTATGATGTAATACGTATAACAACTGCTGTATGATGTAATACGTATAACAACTGTTGTATGATATAATACGTATAACAACTGCTGTATGATGTAATACGTATAACAACTGCTGTATGATGTAATACGTATAACAACTGTTGTATGATATAATACGTATAACAACTGCTGTATGATGTAATACGTATAACAACTGCTGTATGATGTAATACGTATGACAACTGCTGTATGATGTAATACGTATAACAACTGGTGTATGATATAATACGTATAACAACTGCTGTATGATGTAATACGTATGACAACTGCTGTATGATGTAATACGTATAACAACTGCTGTATGATGTAATACGTATAACAACTGATGTATGATGTAATACGTATAACAAATGATGTATGGTGTAATACGTACAACAACTACTGTATGATGTAATACGTATAACAACTGATGTATGATGTAATACGTATAACAACCGCTGTATGATGTAATACGTATAACAACTGTTGTATGATATAATACGTATAACAACTGCTGTATGATGTAATACGTATAACAACTGCTGTATGATGTAATACGTATGACAACTGCTGTATGATGTAATACGTATAACAACTGGTGTATGATATAATACGTATAACAACTGCTGTATGATGTAATACGTATGACAACTGCTGTATGATGTAATACGTATAACAACTGCTGTATGATGTAATACGTATAACAACTGCTGTATGATGTAATACGTACAACAACTGCTGCATGATATAATACGTACAACAACTGCTGTATGATGTAATACGTATAACAACTGATGTATGATGTAATACGTATAACAACTGCTGTATGATGTAATACGTATAACAACTGCTGTATGATGTAATACGTATGACAACTGATGTATGATGTAATACGTATAACAACTGCTGTATGATGTAATACGTATAACAACTGGTGTATGATGTAATACGTATAACAACTGATGTATGATGTAATACGTATAACAACTGCTGTATGATGTAATACGTACAACAACTGCTGCATGATATAATACGTACAACAACTGCTGTATGATGTAATACGTATAACAACTGATGTATGATGTAATACGTATAACAACTGCTGTATGATGTAATACGTACACAATGTGTTAACAATGTCCTATGTGCATTCACCAGTGAATATCATATTCGCACAATATGCGTCGACGTGTAATTTAATAAAAATTATAATCACTTATAATATTAATTACAATTACATAATATATGTTGGTAATTTGCATAGAAATGTGTTACAATTTACACGCTAATAACAGGTAAACATGGGAGTTAGTGGGTTAAGTGGAGTTAGTGGAGTTAGTGGGTTAAGTGTACGTATATATAGTGAACATTAGAAATGATGGCATACATAATGAGATAAATAATGTCATAAATAATGACAAAAATAATTCGTGAAAAAGTGTCAAAAATAATGAGAACAATAATGACAGAAATAATAACATAATTAATGAGAACAATAATGACAGAGATAATTATAGAAATAATGAACGAAAACGGTTATAATGTATAAAGATATATTTTTTCAACGCAATTCCGATTTCAAATTTTTAAATCATTTTAATATTGTAAGTAAATTCAACCAACGCAATATATTAGCAATTGATTTATATTTCATATATTATATTTCGTTGGAATATAATTTTAAAAGTTCAATTATTTACGATTCCATTAAATATTAATAATAATACTTAAATACTGTCATTCATGGTTTTGTGTTCAGTCAAAATTCCTTGTGATCAATCTCTTCAAATATTTTAAATTTATATCTAAAATAAAGTATTCGACTATTTTCTGACCAGCTATGTCATGAATTAATATATGTGCTATTTTCTCATATGCCGCTATGATTTTGATTAATAATTTCTGAACGATTTCGGCAATATTTCGGTATATCTAATTTCATACGCATCTATATATAGATGCGAACACCTAATAACTAAACGTACGTATTTGATAGGTTGGATAAAGAATGCGTACGTACACACTATATATAGTTAAATTAAATATAGTTAAATATATCATATTTATACAGAATTCAATAATATATACTTACATATAGTTAATATTAACATGTTTTTAAACATCGTCTAGTTCACCCAGAGTTTCAAAATATATAATACATATAAACTACGCATTAATTATTGATATATAATTTATCTCTACGCTATATATATATATATATATATATATATATATATATATATATATGGAAATCGGCATTAACTTTAATATTTCACTAGTTTTTATATATAATATATATAAACCACGCATTAATTATTGATGTACATATCATATCTCAAATATATCTCTAATATATTATAATAATTAATTATTACGGATCATAGTGCCACGCTAACGGCAGTTAGATACATAAGAGGATAAGAGGCTTACTAATGAATTATAAATATATAAAATATAGGTATAATACATAGGAAATCATTATAATTTTTGTATTACAAAAGTGAAAATAGAATTTATTTCTATTCAAAATATGAATGTTTATTTTATATTTAAAATAATTATATGACAGCTAAATAATTATATCACGGCCACGCATTACATTATAATCGGATACATTTATATTATCTATTATGGTGTATAACGTTATAATCATAGATATATCATGTTACCCATTATGATATATAATAATCAGGTATATATCATGTTACCCATTATGATATAATACATTATGTTAATTGAGGCTATTATATGGATGTAGTGTGTAAACAATCAATTAAGTGTAACGTTTTAATTTTTATAATTTATTATAACGCGATTTGGAATGCGGTATCATAATAGAAGCCCATTGGATGTCAAATGTACAGTGTACAATGTACAATGTACAGTGTACACTGTACAGTGTACACTGTACATTGTACAATGTACAGTGTACAGTGTACACTGTATAGTGTACATGGGCAAACATGTATGAATTTATTATATATTAATCAATAAGAAGTACCGATATCGAAGGCACTGAGTTTGGTGTATGCACCCACATTTTATGGTCACTAGTGGCAGTAGAGACAATAGCTGAGATATTCTGACCAATAGTGACCGTAGAGATAATACCAGAGAAGTTCTGGTCACTTGTGTCCGCAGAGACAATACCTGATATGTTCTGGTCACTTGTGTCCGTAGAGATAATACCTGATATGTTCTGGTCGTAGTGTCCGTAGAGATAATACCTGAGATATTCTGGTAGATAGTGACAATAGAGATACTACCTGATATGTTCTGGTCACTAGTGACAATAGAGATAATACCTGAGATATTCTGGTAGATAGTGACAATAGAGATAATACCTGATATGTTCTGGTCACTTGTGTCCGTAGAGATAATACCTGATATGTTCTGGTCAATTATGTCCGTAGAGACAATACCTGATATGTTCTGGTCGTAGTGTCCGTAGAGATAATAACTGATATGTTCTGGTCGTAGTGTCCGTAGAGATAATACCTGATATGTTCTGGTCACTAGTGACAATAGAGATAATACCTGATATGTTCTGGTCACTTGTGTCCGTAGAGATAATACCTGATATGTTCTGGTCGTAGTGTCCATAGAGATAATAACTGATATGTTCTGGTCGTAGTGTCCGTAGAGATAATACCTGATATGTTCTGGTCACTAGTGACAATAGAGATAATACCTGATATGTTCTGGTCACTTGTGTCCGTAGAGATAATACCTGATATGTTCTGGTCACTAGTGACAATAGAGATAATACCTGAGATATTCTGGTCGCTACTGTCCGTAGAGATAATACCTGAGATATTCTGGTCGCTACTGTCCGTAGAGATAATACCTGATATGTCCTGGTCACTAGTGCCTGTAGAGATAATACCTGATATGTTCTGGTCACTTGTGTCCGTAGAGATAATACCTGAGATATTCTGACCAATAGTGACCATAGAGATAATAACTGAGATATTCTGGTCACTACTGTCCGTAGAGATAATACCTGATATGTCCTGGTCACTGTGTCCGTAGAGACAATACCTGAGATATTCTGGTCACTACTGTCCGTAGAGATAATACCTGAGATGCGTTGGTCACTTGAAAACATTGCGGATCTCAGCTGCCAACAACAGACTAGATGCGAGAGCTTCTCGTACCGTTACCGGCTGGTCCCGAGTTGCTAGTGGATGAGTTGTCATTACCAGCCAGACGACTCCGATTACCAATCTTTACACTCACCGTACCATCCAGGGTACCCGTTGCGAGATGGGTCGGATACGCCCCGTTTGGTACCGCTGACCCTCTGTGACCACCGTTACGAGGAGGCCGACAACGCCACGTCAATATCTATTACCAATCCATCCGGCAGGGGGCCCCCACCCCCACCCCCCACAATGTGGGGCACGCAATTCACATAGATGCTATATTTAGAACATATTACGATATCGCATGAATCTACGATCTTCAAGTCATTGTGATATTTAATAGCTATATATATATATATATATATATATATATATATATATAT
>OZ038313.1:18047227-18080891 GCA_964035775.1 Osedax frankpressi
TATATTTTAGTATGTTTCAATATATATTATATTTTACAATCTTTTGAATATCCAATCTTAATATAAATATATTACATTACACTTTAGATTATATAATAGTGTATTATTGTAGTATTACTAACAAGGTAATAATATATCATATAATATAACATCGCAGTAGAGCTATTATTATAATATATACATATACTATTCACATATAAACACACATATATATATATACACAGCTATATATATATATATATATATATACATAGCCATGTATAAGATAAATATCTTGTACAAGATATGGTATTCCACAAGAATACAGTAATACCAGTGTTATCGACCATTATGATTAGATAACCCTTTACATTTCTAGATTATCTTAACATAGAAGTTATATAACGTATTATAAATGCCCTCTTCTCTCCCTTTCCCTCTCTCCCTCTCCCTCCCCATCTCCCTATCTCTACTTCCATACCTCCTCTCCCTCCCCCTCCCCTTCCTCCCCCCTCCCCTCCCTCCCCTCCCTCCCTCCCTCCCTCCCTCCTCCCTCCCTCCCTCCCTCTCCCTCCCTCCCTCCCTCCCTCCCTCTCTCTCCTCTCTCTCCCTCTCTCTCTCTCTCTCTCTCTCTCTCTCTCTCTCTCTCTCTCTCTCTCTCTCTCTCTCTCTCTCTCTTCTCTCTCTCTCTCTCTCTCTCTCTCTCTCTCTCTCTCTCTCTCTCTCTCTCTCTCTCTCTCTCTCTCTCTCTCTCTCTCTCTCTCTCTCTCTCTCTCTCTCTCTCTCTCTCTCTCTCTCCCTCTCTCTCTCTCCCCTCCCCGATCCCTCCCTATCGCATCGTTAAGATTCTTAACCCACACTTTGCCACACAGACAGATTTCATTGCTATTAACATATTTAACATTGTTGTGTCTGATCTCTCTATCTAAGGATGTTCATTTCACATTGTCCATTAATCTGAATATGGGTGAATGTAATTGTGTACGAGTTTAGATAAATATATATATATATATATATATATATATTACTACATTATTTATAATTTATTGTATGTATTAGTTCATATATACACATATAAATACTATCGATTTAATGCGTATATTTTTTTTAAAGTTTTTATAAAATATTATATGTTTTATTGTATACAGAATTACATTGTTATACGTATATAGATTATATGTTGTCATTACCAGTTCCTATATATGATAATATAACTCAATTCGTAATATATATATACCAAACATGCGACATGTGAATATTAATGTATATTCTAATACGTATATGGTGTAGAGTATATCCAATACAGTAAGGCTTTAGTATATCTAGATGATATGTTTCTGAAAATATTACATTTACAATAGGACATTCTAATATTATATAACTAATTGTTGTATATACGTTTCGTGTAACATACGCGTAATGTAATTTACCATTCCCACGATCATGTTTTACCATCATAAGTTTCATAATATATACAACTATTCCATCGAATAACGTTATTATATAACAATGTACTGAATATGTAGTGTATATATAGTTATTATTATTTTACTATTCAATATTTGTACATATAGAAGAATAATGTATAATATTATATTGTTATATATAAGTTAAAAACTATAAGTTATGTATAGGTTATATAAATATATATATTTATTTAATGGTAGATTTAACATATCTATTATTCAGCACACTAATATTCACCTAATTTTAATCTATAGACAAATGAATTCTATGCCCCATCGAACCCGGGTGACGTCTAATCGAAGTAGTCCTTACACCGGAAATGTAAAGGTATTGCTGGATCTCGACAATCAACACCTGGCATCGGTTGGTTGCAAAATATAAAACTGATCTATAAATAGATATAGCTGAGCTTTTGAATAACGACCCCTCCCTTCTGCTTTCATATTGGGGTTATCAATTATTATATATTCTTAGTATATATATATATATATATATATTAAATAATAACACAATAAGCAGCTATGTTTGAAATACATTTTATTTAAGGACAATACAATTGGCATTGTATGTGTAGTCTGAACATATTTATAAAGATTAACGTATTGTATTCATTCTCACCTTTAGGCAACAGATGATCTTCCTTTGAATCTAACGGTATCAAGCCTCAGACCTTCAGTGATCCACTATCCTAACGAATCAAGTCTTATTGGAAATGAAATACCTAGCGGTTAATATTACAACCCCATGTTAAATTAATGTTATGTTGTTATATTTTATATTAAGATATGTTAAGAGTATCAGGAAGTTATAAAAGTTAGGAATGTTTTCACTAATTGATGATTAATATAATTAGTAATAAATATTTTTTAGATTTTATTATATACTACAGTTTTGAAATACTATTTTATATATTATATATATATATATATGTATATTTATGTATGTATGTGTTTATATATGTTATATGTTACTTATTTCACACAGTTAAGTCTTATGTAATGATAATTTCATTTATAGATGTTGATGAGCATTTCAGAAGATCTTTGAATGGGTTCTATAAAAGAAGGCGTCGTTCCGAACAATTAAGACGCCGAGGAAATCTACTCTCTCCACCTCCCCAAGTCCAAATTCCATCTCAGAACACTTCCATCGTCGTTTCGTGTCCCCCGCAACCGGGCTCACGTATCCGCAGAACATGGGCCCCGGAGACTACGCCCACTACACCACCGCCGCCTCCTCCCTACTCGGCTTACAAAACGTCGACACCCACCTCCTCCGCCATCTCCTCGTCCTCTTCGTTCGCCGGCACCTACAAGAAGACGGGCCGTCGAAGGGCTTCGTGCATACCAGACCTACCCAGGCATCGAGTTGTTAGGCCCGACAGTCCTGAGCTTCCATCCTGTGTCGTCAGCCTTAGTGAATCTGCTGCCGTATCTGTATCCGGTGAGTGTCTTTCATTTGATTTGTATGCAATTATGTTTAAATTATTAATAGCAGTCCGATAGGTAATACAAACACAGCGTAACTATCAACCGAGATAACTATAGAGTTTTTTATGTTATCTCACTATAACAATCTATCTATTGTGTTCTATTACGTTCGAAAGATAATATATACTATAATATATATATAATACATTATAATGTCATATTTATCTAAATAGTGTAATATTAGTTGTAGTTGTATTTTTTACCGCCAACAATTTAACAGGAAGTGTAGATGACCACTTTGCAAAATCTCTCGGAAACGCAAAATGGACGGAACTAAAGTACACGCCTTTGTCATCGCCTACTTCACCCGCAACTCCAACCGACGCCACTAGAAAACGCACTCCGATTACGGTGACAGAAATGGTAACGACTTCAGATAGCCACGACACCTCGACGAATGTCAATCAATCTCGAGGCTGGCTCAACGCGGCTGTTGAAACTCAAGATCGCTCTTCTCAGAAACACTCGTACCCCGTGTCTGCTAAACCCGAGTCTTCGGACGAGGCGTTCACTGCGGAGTTTACTGCGCAAACCAATGTCTGCTCATTTGAAGTATCCAATCCTCCGGCCTACATTCAGCTCATGGAACAGCGAACACCAGTTGCTATGGAAACCGAAATCCCCGTTGACTATCATCCAACTGATACGGAGGAAACATCCATGATTCCGGAATCCCCGGAGATAGATCCGGTAGATGAGCATTTCCGGAAAGCTCTCGGTTGCCAGACTTGGAGTTGGTTGACTGCCAAGTCATAAACATTGTGTCGCGATTCTCGGATCGACGATTTAGAAAACTCCCCATTCACATTCTTTCATAGATACTTATTCCAGCGTTACTCGCACAACAAAACAATTTAACGAGATATTTATAAACACATGTACAAAATCACACCTACAATAATATTAACCATACGGCGTCAATCGCTTACCTTTATATTGTATTTCTAAATTATAAAATTAAACAATTTATGGGGAACATTTTTTAAAATGGACATGCTTTTGTGTGATTTAATTAGATTGTCTAGTTACCATAACACAAATTACAAATATAATCTACTGTTGGATTTTTTGATTTTTAATTGTATTATGGGTACTATTATATTATTTGTTAAAGTAATTAATTTACATTCATATATAGTTAGTATTATTGGAATTTAGATCAATATTACATTGAAAATATAATATTTCACTAATAATTATTAAAATATAAATTGAGAAATATTGTTGCAATAAATTCTTTTTTGAAATTCTCTTTTCTACATCTAAACTATTTAATTAGGTAAGCGTTATACTAATGTATTACCTTTATATAATGCATTCTCATTAGTAGATATAATCTATAAATTCATATATAGTATACATAAATAATTTATTAAATATCACAATTAATTAATAATATACAACACAGTATAATGATAATATATAATTCAAATGTTGTCAGATATTGCATAAAGCCATAAGATAATGAAATATATAAGGCCGCCTATATTTTGTTGACAAGATAATAATTATATACTTACATTTTTTTATATTATTTAATAAAACTATTGATGGTTATAAATGGTTATAATTTAATTATAATAAAATTACCGACAATTTTAAAAAAGTTTTCACTTTTATATAATTCATTTTTTACAATATATAAAATTATTTAAAAATACATTATAGCATACATAGACTTTCTAATTGTTACACGTTTATTAATAGATTCGACATTTCTAATGTATAACAGTACACTTTTCTTTTTTATAAATAATATGATATTTGTTTTCAATAATTGTCCTTCGAAGAATTGTTGATTTAAATTTTTAAAAAAGCGAATATATATAATACTCTAATACGAATATCTATATACTCTAAATTTATGTAATCATTAAATATTAAATTTTAATATTTGTTGTATTTATTTAATTGTATCACAACATTTCTACTTTTTTAGTTTATTTTTTCTATTTCACATATTTTTTTCACATCGATGATGATATCGATCTTTACGAGTATACTGGTAAATCCTACGGATTTTATACAGATAAAGTAATATTAGTAGTTATATAACAAGATTAGAATAATTATTACTGCTGGGTATTTTGTCGTAAAAACTGTACTTAATTATTACTATATATTAGGAACATAACTTTTATTATTAACCCAGATATTTGTAATTGTAACGATTTTCCCAATTTAATTTTTATATTATAAAATAATCATTAAAAAATACCGTTTATTGCGATAAATATATATAATTTATATAATATATATAATTTATATTTTAATAACAATACTTATTGCAATATCGTAGTAACGTTTCTTTCTTCGGCGTTATCATCATATTTAAGTTTTCCCTAATAGTTTTCCCTTGATTTTGTATAATTATTAAAATATTTGTTAAAAATCATATTATTTTTATATTATGATTTTATTAAGTCGTATTTGAGTGTTATGCTACTTATATCTTGGAATATTTATAAAACCTATAGGTTTATACAAATAAACCAACATAACACGTTCTTTAAACTCAAAGAATTTATAAGAAATCTTATATAAGATATTTGGTTATCTCAAATATATTTTTGCTATATAATACTACATACCTTTTACTATATAATACTTTATTATGAAAACGTATATATTTATAAATAAATTACTAATATAGTTATACAAATATAATCAGAACATTCACAAAAATGGTATGCCTAAATCTTAGCGATCAAGATGATTTATGAAGTTTGCTAATAAACTATTTAACATTGAATTTAATTATAGTTATCTATAATCTAACAGAATAAATAATTAATAAAAAAGTTTATAAAATCAAATAGGAATATTGGAAATATATATAATAATATATCAGCATTTGGATTAATTGTGTTATATACTCAAAGTTAGGCTATTAGTTATCATTTAAATTAATTTTTAATTTTCAACTTATGTTAAACTCGAGTTATTGGTGTAAACTGTTAAACTCTTATACTGAAATCGTAGTTTTTCCTGCCATAATATAATGTTAACGGATCGATGAAATACTAACTAGTGATGATAAAGAAGACACAGCACTAATGACACATATACCACACGTCAGTTACATATATACTAATCACTCTCACTTTTCTTCTTTTAGATATTTATACTTTGTTAGAATTGATTAAATTGTATAAGGAACACGATAAATTAAATAGCTGTGCAAAAATTTAATTAATTTTCATAACCTTAATTTTGATAATATCAATTATAATAACTGGTTATAGGTATACTAGTTGATATCCTGTACAGAAGAATCATTAAAGTAGATTGGATATATACTTTAATGGAGGATTGACTACTCCTTTTTAGACTAGAGGCTCTTCATAACAAGATAACTAATATAATACATTTATGTGCAATGTATTATTAAAAGATACATTTATTAATATATATAATTATCGATAATCTAATTAAATTAACTAAACTGTATTTACTAATATAAGTTATTAGTGTAACGCTCATCCTAAAGATAACGCTATTAATTTAATTTATAAAATTTATAAATTTTCTACGTCAACCTTTGAATTTTATTATATTCTATTTTATAAATCCAATAAATCAATTCGTAATAATATCAACTATAGCCATAATATAATATTTGCTTATTGCAGAGAGCTTATAAGTAAACACAGTGAATGCAGATTTGCATACAAAAAATCAGGGTATTAAATTTCTGTTAACAAAAAATCATATAATTCAATCATCCCTTGAACTTATTTTAAGATATATTATTTGCTTTCATGACAGTAAAAATAATAAGATTTAATTAATCAAGTAGTGCCAATAACAATACATTCATATATATATATATATATATATATATATATATATATATATATACATATATATATATATAGTGTATTCCTGCAGAATCCCCGTCGTATCTCTATAATATTCGTAAACTAAACTATAATCAAATTACAATATGAATATACATACCTACCATGCTAATTGTACCCCGATAATGATATTACATATTTCTTACTATAAATTAGCTAATAAGAATTTCTGTTATGGTTTACATACTCTTTATCAAAACACTACTTGACCTAAATCTTACCCTTATGACCAAAGCAACTATAGAACAATTTCGTATTTGCCTAATCTAACTACACTCGTTGAAAGTAATCGCTTATGCCGTATAATTGACTTTATAGATAAATATAAATTACATGATTCATTCGAAAATGCTCACCTTAAAAACAACGTTAGAGAAACCAAACAATTTTAAGTACATCGATGTTTACCGACTACGTATGCCTAAAGGTAAAACACTGTATTTAGTTTCTACTGGACCTATCAGTAGCTTATGATCTCATCGATCAAAATATTCTAAAAAAAATAGATAGCTTAAATGTTACTATTATATGTATAAATACATACTTATACTTAATGTAAAATTAACATTACAGAACATATTATTTTTAGTCGATTTTCTCAAGATCTTTCTCAAGATCGTGTACTAGGTAAATTACTATTTTCAATTTATATATACGATATATCGACTATATTCAATGATACAAACTTGAAATGTTGTATATACGATGATGACACATAATTCGATACTGAATTGCAATGAAATATGAAATTTACTAAACCGTTAACGAAAGTCGACGTATGCCCGCAATTAGTATTCTAATCATTATAGAGTATACTCATCTAGAATATATTATCTTTTAGGATACATCATATTCAGCATCCCACAATTTAAGTTACTAACTAGATAACTTTATCTTTACTTAGAAACCTACCTTATTAATCTATATCTATAGATTAGTATAACAAAATAAAGCTTCGACTCGATAATGATCGATAGATTTACACGTTTCACCACGTTTACACCATTTACAGATCTCGTCATTGCAGGCTTCTATAAACACCTGGATACTGACGAGCTCTTTTATCGATACAACTAAGTATACTATAGATCATGCGCATACGTATATACGTAATATCGCAACGGGTATGAACAATGAACACAATTAACGTCTTAAATCAAATGTATTCAATTGTGTAATTAAATAAAAAGATACATATAGATATCACATATAATCACCTTAACCATTACTTAAACACCTAAATACTTATATATACATATACACATACACACATACACACACACACACACACACATACACACACACACACACACACACACACACACACACACACACATATATATATATATATATATATATATATATATATATCTGAATCAGATAGAGTTATAAATATCTGGATGAGACAGATCATTGATTGATTGGGTATCTTCCAACTTAGACTTGACAACAATAACATATATAAATAATAGAAATTGGATAAATAACAAAATAACAAAATTAAGAGCTTCATCGTATTTTCAGCTTATAAAATAAATATATTAAACAAGAAATGAAATAAAAATAAAATAATAAAATTAAGTATAAGTATCTGTTAATTAAGTATAAGTATCTGTTAATTAAGTATAAGTATCTGTTAATTAAGTATAAGTATCTGTTAATTAAGTATAATTATCTGTTAATTAAGTATAAGTATCTGTTAATTAAGTATAAGTATCGGTTAATTAAGTATAATTATCTGTTAATTAAGTATAAGTATCTGTAAATTAAGTAGAAGTATCTGTTAATTAAGTATAATTATTTGTTAATTAAGTATAAGTATCTGTTGATTTAGTATAAGTATCTGTTAATTAAGTATAAGTATCTGTTAATTAAGTATAATTATCTGTTAATTAAGTATAAGTATCTGTTAATTAAGTAGAAGTATCTGTTAATTAAGTAGAAGTATCTGTTAATTAAGTATAAGTATCTGTTAATTAAGTAGAAGTATCTGTTAATTAAGTATAAGTATCTGTTAATTAAGTATAAGTATCTGTTAATTTAGTATAAGTATCTGTTAATTAAGTATAAGTATCTGTTAATTAAGTATAAGTATCTGTTAATTAAGTAGAAGTATTTGTTAATTAAGTATAAGTATCTGTTAATTAAGTATCTGTTAATTAAGTAGAAGTATTTGTTAATTAAGTATAAGTATCTGTTAATTAAGTATAAGTATCTGTTAATTTTCATAATAAAATAAAAAATGTAATATACAAATTTAAAACAATTTTAAATATTAAAAAAAAGTCGTTAAATTAAAAATGAATCATAGTTAAAAATAGTTTTGAAATGAAATATTAATATAACTATTTAAAATATAATTTTTTTAAATCGGAATAATCTAATTAAGAATAAGAAATAAGATAAATAAAAATCTAATATCATATTTATTAATTAATATCATCTATATCAAATTCTATGGACATATGCTATATAAATTTGTACATAGATTTTTCTTATGACCGAATATTATTGTTCTCGTTAAGAATTCCATTTTTTGATTCGATTGTTAAAATGAAGAACACTTTTTATTTTTGTTCTTATTTTTAAATTGCTAAATAATTGTTATTTGGTTTATAATTATTTTGATATAAATGTTACAGATGCATTATATTTCAAGAAATATTTTGAGTTAAAAATGTATGTATATAAATTGATCTAGTTAATTACGTATTAAAATTTTAAAATATGATATTTATAGTATATTATATCGATATTTAGCATGGGCTAATTATATATATTTATATATATATATATATATTAATTCGACTTGAACACTTTGATCGTCTGATATCTTATTACGCCCGATATCTTATTATGATAGTTACCTTACTCCAAACAAATTTCCGATATTAAAGATTTGCAAAAGCAAATGGAAGTAACAAAAACAGGTTTAATTATAATAAGATTCATGTTAAAATAATTATGACTATTTTTGTTATCTGTAATTATATTACCCATATAATTATATAGTGCAGATCTAGGCATAATAATAGTGCAAAATAAACGCGTATAATTCAATTATTATTATAATTATAATATAATCCTTTGACCAATAATCAAGGGCACAGTAGTATTCATAAATGTTGTACATATATCACATATATATTTACACGCGTACATTTACCACATATAAATAAGAAGTATGTAAGAATATAAGAAATCGTATTGGATAAGCACTCGAAACAATCTACAAATCACTTAATTGAAAATCGATTACGAATTAATATTTAGCTTATCGATCACGTAATGCTGAACGGGTCATTCGATGTCACCGATTCGGAGAGAAGTAATAACGCACGCAATACCTATTCAGAGATTCGCTGGCTTTCGTGTCACCTCGTACTACCGTCCAGTACCTCGATATCGACGACACGACACGGTGCGAAGTGAATGCGACGCTTTCCCTCGAGTACATGGGTTGCTCTTGTTCGCGGAGTTCCCACGTGCAACCGAAAGCTTCGCCGGTGCCGAACAACGGCGCCAATAACGGGAACGCGACGCAAACGCCCGCATTTCGTTCCGACGTCGACCGCAGGTCGGGGAGCGTACGTTTCTCGACGGAGGCGATTGCGAATGGGGTCAAGGGTCGCGACGAGGGTGCCTGGTGTTTCGCGGAAAGGGCTCGACGTCGAGTATCCGCGACGCCCAGTTGCAATGTGATTAGCGAGGAGAGGCTCAGCATGATGTCGGAAGATGCTTTCGTCGAACCTTCGAGTAACAATGGCCGGACATGTTGATTAGTAGGACGCACCGCTATCCGAGTACGGGTTAATATATTGGGTACTTCGACGTGATCTCGTAACGGGATGAGTACTCCGGTACTTTAGTATATTTACAGTCTGGCCGGACCTAACGATGTAATACAAGGTACCATTAGTATGCCCTATACACAATACCTTATAGAGCTTGGACTATAGTTAAAAATAACTGGACTATTATTGTAACACTACCATTCTCTCATATACTACAATAAAAACAAATATATTTAATATATTTTTACCCATCATAGGCATATTTTTACGATACCTGCCTGTTTTGTGACCATGATTCTGGTCACATGTACTATGTACAATGTACTATGTACAATGTACTATGTACAATGTACTATGTACGGCGTACTATGTACGGCGTACTATGTACGGCGTACTATGTACAATGTACTACGTACAGCGTACTACGTACAGCGTACTACGTACAGCGTACTACGTACAGCGTACTACGTACAGCGTACTACGTACAGCGTACTACGTACAGCGTACTACGTACAGCGTACTACGTACAGCGTACTACGTACAGCGTACTACGTACAGCGTACTACGTACAGCGTACTACGTACAGCGTACTACGTACAGCGTACTACGTACAGCGTACTACGTACAGCGTACTACGTACAGCGTACTACGTACAGCGTACTACGTACAGCGTACTACGTACGGTGTACACTATATGTACTCAACATGATATTTTGCAGATGCTATACTATGTATATAACCTACGCAGCCTACCCCGGATGCAGTAATGTCTTTTCACCTGTGAATAGAACCCACTACCCCCAACTGGGGGGGGGGCATTACCGCAAGGTCCATTTAGACTCACATCGGCTAATAGTTTATGTGGTTTCGTATATCTCCGAAGGTAAACCAAATATTAATTATATATCTACGTATGAATACGAACAGGTAGTTATTAAGTCATTAAGTTAACAGCAGTTACATATTCCTGCTATAGTACTGGGTAATACTGAGTACTCTACTCTAAAGTACATTGTACACTGTACAATGTACTATGTACATTGTACAATATACACTGTACAATGTACAGTGTACAACGTAATACAGAATAGCATAATACATAATATATATGTCTACGTATGTCAGCTTTTCTCAATGCATTTGGGCTACAGTACGTAGAGCTAGGGCTACAGTACGTAGAGCTAGGGCTACAGTACGTAGAGCTAGGGCTACAGTACGTAGAGCTAGGGCTACAGTACGTATAGCTAGGGCTACAGTACGTAGAGCTAGGGCTACAGTACGTAGAGCTAGGGCTACAGTACGTAGAGCTAGGGCTACAGTACGTAGAGCTAGGGCTACAGTACGTAGAGATAGGGCTACAGTACGTAGTGCTAGGGCTACAGTACGTAGAGCTAGGGCTACAGTACGTAGAGCTAGGGCTACAGTACGTATAGCTAGGGCTACAGTACGTAGAGCTAGGGCTACAGTACGTAGAGCTAGGGCTACAGTACGTAGAGCTTAGGCTACAGTACGTAGAGCTTAGGCTACAGTACGTAGAGCTAGGGCTACAGTACGTAGAGCTAGGGCTACAGTACGTAGAGCTAGGGCTACAGTACGTAGAGCTAGGGCTACAGTACGTAGAGCTAGGGCTACAGTACGTAGAGCTAGGGCTACAGTACGTAGTGTTTATAAGTGATAGCAGATCTTTGGAGCTATTTCAGACGGTGGACAATGCGCTTCATTGCGTAACCATTGTACGACCTTTGTTATTATTTACCGATGGCAGTGGTTACGAGTGCATTACTCAACATATCGAGGTAACAATGGATAACTGCAAATATCGCCAATCAAAGGGCCTCGTCATAATGCTAATAATCCGATATAACTCTCTAATGTTGTAGAATATCTACATGTATAATATCTACGTTTTCATTATATATAAAGCTATAATATATATATATATATTATAGCTTTATATATTTATATGAAATATAAAGTTAATTCAAATGCTTATGAATTATGTTCAATTATTTATGATTTATATAAAGAAAGTAATAAAGTTAATTTATTATATTTCATAATGTCTTTTATGTTATTTCCATATAAGGTGTTACCGTTGTTAGCCGAACCTAACAAATAAAATGATGTAATAGTTGTAAAATCCTGAGATGTGTTAACAAAAATAAAAAATAACATATACAAAATTATGCGTTGCAAAAAATGAAATAAACTTGTAATTAGAATTGTATTTAACCTTTTTATTGCTAGAAGACGATTATGAAAATGTTTCATATATTGTTGCTAGTGTTTTTAATTACTATGATGTTATTTTCGATATTATGTAATTTACTTTATTTAAGAGATAATTAAATCAATCTTCTATATAAATACATGACCTCTAAATTACTTTAGTATTACCAGTAATAATACGTATTGCATTATTTATAATACTTATTATTACAAGTAATACTTTTTTATAATGTATTACATGTACTATTATTATAATATTACTATTAATAATTATATTTTAGTTAATTTAAATTATAATTAAGTTATCTCAATGATAACTATCTCAATATTTTGGACAAGAATACAAATGATTACATCCTAAACTTAGATTTCCGTGACCTTCACTAAATAAAGGACCAAGCCGGCATCGAATGACGTAAATAGAATAGTGAATCTCATTACCTCTATAATTAGTAGTGTGCCAATGTATATATGTATGGCATAACAAAAGTTTTCACTTCCGGTTAACGCCGAGAAGGACTCATCTCAAGGTCACGTCCTTCCGACAAATTAGCCCCAGTGATCAATAATAAACGAGGTTTCTTAACCAAATATGGGCACAATGTCGTGTTTTACAGTACGCCACATCGATGTATGCGTGTGAAAGTACATGTGTGACGCACATTATTTATGTGTGTGTGTTTGTATGTTAGAGTGCGTGTACCGGAGTAACCACAAGGTGGCTATATTCATGTGTATGTTTGTGTATACGATATATATATAAAAACTATATATATATATATATATATATATATATATATATATATATAATATAATATATAGTTTACATATAAGTATATTTATAAATGACCATATATCTTATGTATAAATACATAGTTCACTTGAATTAGTGTAATAAAGTAGGCATGAATACATATATGTCTGTATTCACGTATAAATAGAATTTACAATGCCTTAATATAGTTGTATAATATATGATCAATATCGCCAAAATATAAAAAAGTGTTATTCCTTCTACAAATTAGATTAAAAATGAAGAATCAATTTGAATAAATTTCTCATACGTATATAATAACATGGATATTTGTTATATATATATATATATATATATATATATATATATATATATATATATATACACTTATTATCATGTCACCAGTTTGAGTGACACCCTGACCTTAGGTCACGCTGGAAACATCTCGCATTATGATATGCAGAGTGTTTGTGTTGTGGAATACGTTGGTGACTCATCAATCACCAACAGAAATCCACTAGATTAACGCAAGACGTATAGATATTATATTACGAAATGTTTATTTGTCTAAAATTTGCACGCGATAATAATATATCCTACGGCGTTATCCTAGGATATTATTAAAGAACTACAATGGTTGTATGTTAGAATATGTTCATATTATAAATACAATATTAATATGTAGGTACGTGGTGGTCTATAGAATAATATATTCTCTATTCATATATAATCATATATCATATATCATATATATCATATTATAAGCCTATCCATTACCAAATTAATAATTAATACCATGGACATAATATTATAATATATAATACTATATTAATATTATCTAATATAACCTGATAGTATTTTGAATAAAGACAATAGGTATCTAGATATTACAATGCATTACTAATGCAATAATGCACCACTAGAATACATTCATTTTATCCATTAATCGATATCCTATAATTACAAATCATCGAAATCGATATTTATTTCTCACACTACCGGAACTTAACACATTTCAATTGCATATCAACGGGACTAGCTCTATCTGGGGGCTCTATCCGGGGGCACTTTTCGCTAAAACGGAAATCGTACGTCAATTATAATTGATATGATTGGCCGAGTTGCGGAGAGCCATGCCTGGAGCCTGGAGTTTTATATCGATTGGACAATTCCACCCATTCGGGTACAACGACTGGCTGCGGTGCTAACGTGCCTGGATCGATGAATGTCGTATTACATCGCTGGCAACGCTTGACCAAAGCCATCCTTTTGTATCGATGATTACATATAGCTTACCTTATTCTATGTATACATTGTATAGTGATTATAAATACCCAGAATACCACGCGGGTAATTAAATTGTGTGCGTTATTTAATTAATTTTTCGTTTGTTAGATATAATTTTGTTAGATCATAATAGATTTTACAACATAATTACATCACTGCGATTACTGGGTAAACACACACACACACACACACACACACACACACACACACACACACACACACACACACACACACACACACACACATATAGCTACTCATATATATGCGTATATATATCGACATCACAATACAAATAGGGAATTAGTACACTATTAAATTTATATATATATATATATATAAATTTAGTAGTGTATAATATTCATTATTAATATTAATTTAAATTTTACATCAATGTGTGTGATAAATAAATAATATAGCATGATTATATTAAAATAAAATATTATATTATATTTAATTAAAATAAATATTATATAGGGTTATTTTATTATATATATATTTACAAATATAATATTATTATTCATTTGATATGATTTATAGATCATAATTAAAATTACTTATTTGTAGAAGTCAAAACTTATGTTATTAGATTACGATATTATTAGATTTTTATTTTGTAGTATATATATATTATATTATATATATATATAGTATATAAGACTAGCTGTATCCTGTACGTATACAATATACATTGTAATTATAGTTTATAGGCTATATTAAAACTATAGATAATCTATAGCATTAATTGAGTTACATATTAAAACTTTAACAAGTATATATTAATATGTAGATAAATTAATAACCTATTACGTTATGCATATGTTTGGTCGGTCTATTCTGAATATACGTACGATACCAAATCTATTATACACTGTACTATCAGGTATAATATACTGTATATTATACAGTGTATAATAATTATAATCAAACTTTGTATAATTATAAAACACAATCATAGAAATAGATCAAACATTATCAAGTAAACAATCTAGAAAATAACATATTTTCTTTTGTATACAAATATATATATATGACATTTAACATCCGAATTTAGATGGCAAATAATTGTAAAGATATTTAAGATATATATATATATATATATATATATATATATATATATATATATATATATATATAAGTAAATAGTTAATAAAACTAATTATAACATTTGTAGTATATAACAAATGATTTCATACAAAATATTAGAATATATTCTATACGTTTTTTACGTACTGTATACAAAAATATTAAATAATTTATAATTATTTCGATTAATTGTCATATTTTTATATAAAATATCCCTAATATGTTGATTTTGTTTTGATTCAGCTGATAATCAGTTATAAATACTCAATAATCAATAATCAATACTCAATAATCAGTTATAAATCTTATATCAGTGATAAATGCTAAATGTTAATATAAGTTTTATATCGGTGAATACGGAGGTTTCGTGTGATACACCGTATGGTATATATTAGATATATATCTGACTTTCCGATTTAATTAATATGCCCAAAATAAATATATTCATGATAATAGTTTTGATATACAATTGATATTCAAAATGTTTAAAATATTATTATGGTTGAAAATAAAACTAATAAGTTTTGATTCAGATATTATTTTATATTATTTTACTCTATTGTTTTAATCGATTTCTCGGCGAGATTCTATGGCAGTTTTCTTTTGAAGTATGTTTTGCTTATTCCAAACCCACAAGAATATTATAAAAAAATCGAACTGATAACAATCGTATCAAAAATCAATACAAATCATAATCTAATATTTGTTATGTAGTATTCTGGTTATATTCGCAAACATCATTAAAATATTAATCACGATACTTTTGAAATATCGGCGAGAACTAAAAAATTAAGCAATTTCTTGGCTTATTATACATCAAATAGTTGTCAGGTGATTTTCCATTTACGTATCCATGGTAACAGGATCTCTATTTGGGAATTATTCTAAATAAACCGACGCAAATAATATATAAATTGATATGCAAGCCCGTTAGAAGGATGTGGAAATTCACTAGATGTCAATCTCTTCCAAATATTGAGACAGGTACAGTACGGTGTGTACTCTTGCATAAAAAAATCCTCATATTTACGAGGATATCTAATTAAATATTACCCAGGACCAGTGCATTTGTCATTTGGAGGAAGTAACGTATCGTAGCCGAAATTGTAATACAAACGAGTGAATTAAGTATGAATTATGTTATCCGTAAAGAGATAAACTCAAGTAATGACCAGAGGATACTTATATTCATAACGAAGACAATTATATTACAATATGTGTATTACATTATATAAGTCATAGAAAATAATATATTTTAACAATTTCATTTATAATTTATACATATATATATTATATATATATATATATATATATATATATATATATATATATGTATACATACATATACATATATACATATATATATATTTATATATGTATACATACATATATATATATATATATATATATTATATATATATATATATATATATATATATATATATATATATGTATACATACGGTGGTACATATGGTGGTATAAATATAAAATAAATGAATTATAAAAACGTAGAAATAGTATTATATAACATGCAATAGTATTTCTGGTTCTCTAATGATATCAAAATAAATATGATTAAATACTTATGTTTCAATATATATATATATATATATATATATATATATATATATATATATATATATATATATATATATATCTATATATATATGTAGCCAATGGACATTAAATAAGACTTAAATAGGTAATCTTAACATTACTTATAATAATGAATTTCATTTCATTTGTTGTAATTCACATCTGCAATCTACAATGTTATTAGATTTATAATTATATTTCTATCTCTTATATTCTTAAGAAAGTCATTTTTATTTACTTTAATTTTTGTACCAGTTTATCCCTATTCATACCTCCTTATTATTACGAACTTATGATATTATTATTATATGTATTTAATAAATTAGAAGGAGTGTACAATGTACACTGTACATTGTACACTGTACACTGTACAGTGTACAGTGTACAATATATCTCATATTTTTCAACATTTTATATTCTTAATTTAATACGAATATTTGCGTTCGTAGACTCTTTTAATACTAACTATAAATTAACTTATTTTATATTTTAGAATATTTAATACGAATAATCATATAATTAAGATTTTTTTATTGTATTATACTTTTATACTATATCATATTTTACTAATGATACGATAAATATATATATAACTGTATTATCTTCTTATTGTATGTAACACGGGATTATTTATATTATTTAATTACGAAGTAATATTCACACCATTTTTATCATTTGTTTATCTCGACAACTATAGATTTCTTTGTCTGATAATAATAATGTCAATATAATATTATATATATATATATATATATATATATATAATATATATATATATAATTATTACTGAACAATGACATTAACAAAATTAAATATTTTGTATTCAACCGCATAAATTCTAAATACACAAACACACACATACACACACACGTTTATACGCACGCAAGCACGCACACACGCACACACACACACACACACACACACACACACACGCAAATATATATATATATATAATTTATAATTTGGAATATATTTATAACATAATCTTATTATTATTATATTTATATAAACTATCTTCATACATTTATATATTCATATCTAATCTTAACTTTACAGATAATCCTACTTGATAAGAATTCATACAGGACTGATTTAAATATCCACATGCAAGAATACATTCGAATACATGACAATCTGATGGCAATGCTATGACATAATAGTATTATGTAAATTTAATACAAAGTTGCATAATCAGTAACTTCATTATTATGCAGTATTAATTATATGTATATTTTATACCATGTATATTTATTCAGTCATCATTTATACTGAAACGCAATATCCTGAATATTGATTATCATCAAAATACGAATGAAATCATTTTTCGAAAACGTTAATCGAATATCAATATTATTGTGTATGTAAATTGCATTTTTGTGAAAACTATAGACTTATGTAATGTATTTTCATATAATTGATATATTTATTTATTGGATGGTAAATGAAGAATCGTATTATATTATACATTCGATTTGCCATGCAAAATATTCAAATTACTGCTGACATTTATACTAATAACAATTATAATGACTTAATTACCGAGTGTTATATATATTATTGTATATAGTGAATTTTGAGAATAATAATGTAGTATACGTAAAGTGCATCTCAAAACTATCCATGGAATTAATGAAATATCCGCTAAACTAATAGAATATAGCGTATTCTTGTAAAAGTTGAATATTATAATAATAGTATACTATTATTATAATCGTAACTCAAATGCAGTAATCGTTATTTAAACAAATAATATTATAACTTGATCATAAAAATAAATACTAATTGTTCAAAATGTTAAACGGATAATTTAATATATCAATGACATTGATTAAGTTATTCTGGACTTTAAATACGTTTAAATGACTTTATATTATAGCAAACACTTATAGCTTATAGCTACACCCAATATGACCTAATCTTGGATTAAACTATTAAATTCATAATTATCTATACATATATGATTATTATTAAGATATGATTATTTAATATTAAAAGAGCATTTTATTAATTCACTAATAGAATCATTCTTATATATTTGTTATCACATAAGAATAGTAAACTCCCTATATACTATTACCAACATATATTAACATTAATTACTGTTATATAATTAACATTAATAACATTATAACTCGTCTGTAAGAAAATCAAGGAAAAATATTTGTTTATAACTAAATAATAATCTTCTTTTCGATTAGATGCATTTAAATGTCAAATTATTTAACCAGTATGAAATTATAGTTATTAGTGATTATTTTTTATTATTATTAGATATTATTAGAAACTTTGAGATATACCAATAATTTAATAATGATATATTTAAATATTACAATTATATTATTATGAATATATATATATATATATATATAAGTGAGATGGGATATATATATATATATATATATATATATATATATATATATATATATATATAGAAAAAACGAACAAGGGAGAGAAGAGATAGAAAGTGGGGATAAAGAAAGAAAGAAGATATTTCGAAAGATACATAGTGGTTTTTAAGAAGTAGCGGTGAATTGATATATATTTCGTTGATAAATTGTTCTTCAAATCTAGGTTTGTTAATATAAATATATATGTGAATATATTATATAAATAATATGTAGAACACATTAAAACAATGTACACATTTTAATATATATCTACTTGTTAATTATTTAGAAATCAATGAAAATATAGAAATCGATTAAAATATATTATTCCATAATTATATAAGAATGAGAGTTAGACAAGAGTATTCATAATTCGCACATCCTCTTAAATCGAATGATAATTTAAACACACATTACTTATGATTACTAATCTAGTAATTATAATTAATAAGTATACTTATTAATTATTAGTTATAATAAATAATAATAATACTGTGCATGGGATGACACTCCTATTTAATAAAGTAAGAACAAGTAATATACGCCTGCCATATTCTAATAAAAAACAGATCGCGAATATATAAAAATGTATTAACTTGCAAATATTATAAATAAATATATATATATATATATATATATATATATATATATATATATATATGTATATATATTAAATAATACACAAACGACATTGATATCTCCTACAGATGTGTTAATTGTAACCTTTTAGAGATTACACAAATGTAACAAACACTTGGAGATAAAATGCATCGCTGTTCATAGAATTGATATACCATAGCTCATCAATATCAATATATAAAGAGTGATTCTAGTAACCATGGTAACATTCATCCCATTAGTCTTTGCCAACCTTATATACATTTACTTATAAGGATTTATCTCAATCGTAAATAGGAAAGCCTATTTATGATTTCTCGTACACAAAAACCGAACAAAGAGTATTGTGACTGGTTTACATGGAGTCCAATAATATATTTGTTATCTTTGGAGTGATATTTATGTATGTCACAACAAATTCCGTTTACATTATGTCTAGACTTGTGACATAGTTCAAGAAGTCATGCACAGTTGTACATTCTATTAAAGTTAAATCTGCAAGTTCTCCGATACGCTCCTTATTAGTTGAAATACAAGGTTTGTAAGAGATTATTTTATTTATCACAATATCTTCTTAAAATATGTCAAGGTAATGAAGTATAAATAGTACATTTATTAGTACAGCTTACGCAAATGACTTTGTTGTAATATCTAAGAATATAATAAAGTACAATAAATGTTAGATATAGCCAAGTCTATTATTTCCAAATTAGATCTAGTGTTTAATCATAATATATTCTGCCCACTATCGATTATAAATGGTAGATAATTAAATGATGTATTATTAAAAATCGACGAACAAACTAATCTAGATATAAAAGTGTCACAGAAAATGATCTAGATAAATATATTATTATTCAAATAGGAAATCAGCTTAATATAGAGTAACAACTTACGCTAGGAGAACATGAAGAATCTCAACTAATCTCTGCTTATTCAGTAATTTGAAACAATAAGATTAAGCCTCCTGTTTCTACCTGTTTCCATCTTTATCCTATTATCTATATTGTATACAAAGATATTCTTTTTGAAAATAACAGGTTAATAATAATTATGTTAAGATATCTAACTGTCGTACCTTATAATATTAGTATATGCCTTAATATATAATCGGATATGAAGATAGGTGGCCTATTGCGACCACTAATCTTGACCGGAAATATGATTGCTGGAATGTATTACGGGTTTCCATTAGTATCCACTAGAAATACTGAAATTGCAATTGCAGTAGATTATCGGCTTAGTGTTTCGAACAAACTCAGTTATCATACTTAACTTCGTCTCTGATAAAAAAGTCAAGGATAAATTGTTTCTTTATATTCAAAGAGTGCAAAGCTACGGAGTCGAGTAAGTTTTGTGATATTAAGGATGTATATTGACATCGATACATAGAACTAAAATAAGTTCACACTAATCGTAGATAATATGTTGTGTTTCTTCCAAGATTATTAGCGTACTCTGCCTTGGTAAGAGACGATCAAAATAAGTATGTAGTTTAGAAAAGAATGATAATGATACGAAATATATCGATGTTCAACATATTTTTATATTCCAAAACTCCGCGCTCTACTTTCAGTGCGCGGTCATTTTTGCACGAGTCAAGTCAAGATTTCATCCAATCAAAACATTGACATGAAGCTTATAGTAAATATTCAAATAACTGCGCCAATATTCCTTACTATATAACTAACATGCTAAACTTTCGTTCTTGTATACGCAAAGATACTATGATTTCAATATACATTTGTTCCTCTGTTAAATGATTCGAATTCTAAGATTATGAATACATCGAATACAAAATTTATTAATAAATTTATACCAGATATTCTAATCCATGGTATGTTATATACTATAATATATTATCTATATACTTATGTACATATTTACCTATGTACTCTGTTAAATGATTACTACAATATATTACCTATGTACTTATGTACATATAGCACATACTCATTTTCATAATTGATATAGAGCTTTATAAATAAGATGGACATTGACATTGGCTCTGTTCTCCTTGTGGTTATATATAGGTTCGATTAGCCCCTGTCTCATGCATAATAACGTTATTATTAATAACGTTATTAAATCTCCATTCGGGAACAAATGATTAAACCAGATGCAAATCCGATTGAATTCATATATATTTCTAGTTTTATTCATTTGTAAATCAACTATTCTACATTTTAAATATCATTTACTATTTTATAGACTAACTATTGATTGGTAATTGAATTTTACAATATCACAATACTGAAACACAGATATTATTATCTATAATTTATTTTATGAATGATCGCAAGTAATACTAAAATCAGTCTTGATTATTAATAAACTTAAATCAACTGAAATCAACTTAAACAAATTCAATTTCAATAAAATCTGAGTCTACGATGTAAAGATAATCTATAGATTGAATCATGTAACGGATTGTATAGTTATTTCATTATAATTATATATTATTATAATTATTATAATAATTATTATTACAAATATATGTGAAAGTTAATAAAATATTTATATTATATACTTTTCTAAGTATACATTAAATTCAAATATCATATATGAATAATTCGAGAATTCATAATTCCAATTCCTTAAACTTAGTATATATTTACATTAGTATATAAAATAATTTTAATTTATAATCATAAGATATCTAATGGTAAAGTGATATGTCGAGATACTTTATACTTTCTTATCAAATATATTCCGATAAAAGCTAACTATAGTTATTTAAAACTTAATCATTAAATAACTTCATAATGTAATTGTGTTTGTTAAGAGAATAATGTCAATTTATTTAATCTTATTTTTGTAAACTATGTTGTTAAATCAGGAAATTAGGTTTTGACAATTATATTTAGTTATGGCTTTTGGAAATTCGCTATTTATTATATTATATATACTACGTTAAAGAAAGTGGGATAATTATGATGTAGGTTTATTAATCGATTTCACAATTAAATATTGTATATTGTACTAATATTAATTAGAACTTAACAACAATGTGTTTTTTAAGTTGATTTATTAAATGAATATTATTGAAAATTATAATTTTAAGCATTACTATTATAAACTATGCAATATAATATATATTATAGATATAATTAAAAGGAATAAGGTAATTCGATGGTTTATTATTATATTTAAAAATAAATATAATAAATTAACATCACATATAATTAATTATTTAATTTTATTTTTTAAAGACGATAGTACATTATTATAAATCTATAAATTTATAAAATATATAATCAACATATTCATATTTACTATATATATTAGATAATGAAACAGGTGCATGCTATTATAAACTATGATCACATACTTTTTAAAAGAAATATAATAATTCCTTTTCCTTCGTAAAAAGTTACTTCAAATATATTATTTAACGATATCATTAAAGTTGAGATAATTTACTACATTTTTGATAGTTCTCTAATAGTAGTATTGATAATAGATTCCAAATTCGACATACGTATAGATGTGAATGATTTAAATCATGTCTATATATTTAACCATTTAAAAAAGTCCTTGGTAATAGCAGATATTAGGAATATTAAGTTATTTAATGAGATTGTAAACTGCTTCGTGTACACAAAATATTTATTGATAACATTTTTGTATGAGGAAACTAAATAAATAATATTCCTTTGCATTTCAACAATTGCATTTAATATAAGGATTCTTAAATTAGAAGCAATATATAGATTCTATCTATGCTATCAATAGAGTTAGTATCTTAATTAAGTATCTTAATTAAGTATCTTAATTAAGTATCTTAATTAAGTATCTTAATTAAGTATCTTAATTAAGTATATTAATTAAGTATCTTAATTAAGTATCTTAATTAAGTATCTTAATTAAGTATCTTAATTAAGTATCTTAATTAAGTATCTTAATTAAGTATCTTAATTAAGCATCTTAATTAAGTATCTTAATTAAGTATCTTAATTAAGCATCTTAATTAAGTATCTTAATTAAGTATCTTAATTAAGTATCTTAATTAAGTATCTTAATTAAGTATCTTAATTAAGTATCTTAATCAAGTATCTTAATTAAGTATCTTAATTAAGCATCTTAATCAAGTATCTTAATTAAGTATCTTAATTAAGTATATTAATCAAGTATCTTAATTAAGTATCTTAATTAAGTATCTTAATTAAGTATCTTAATTAAGTATCTTAATTAAGTATCTTAATTAAGTATCTTAATCAAGTATCTTAATTAAGTATCTTAATCAAGTATCTTAATTAAGTATCTTAATCAAGTATCTTAATCAAGTATCTTAATTAAGTATCTTAATCAAGTATCTTAATCAAGTATCTTAATCAAGTATCTTAATTAAGTATCTTAATCAAGTATCTTAATCAAGTATCTTAATTAAGTATCTTAATCAAGTATCTTAATCAAGTATCTTAATTAAGTATCTTAATTAAGTATCTTAATTAAGTATCTTAATTAAGTATCTTAATTAAGTATCTTAATTAAGTATCTTAATTAAGTATCTTAATTAAGTATCTTAATTAAGTATCTTAATTAAGTATCTTAATTAAGTATCTTAATTAAGTATCTTAATTAAGTATCTTAATTAAGTATCTTAATTAAGTATCTTAATTAAGTATCTTAATTAAGTATCTTAATTAAGTATCTTAATTAAGTATCTTAATTAAGTATCTTAATTAAGTATCTTAATTAAGTATCTTAATTAAGTATCTTAATTAAGTATCTTAATTAAGTATCTTAATTAAGTATCTTAATTAAGTATCTTAATTAAGTATCTTAATTAAGTATCTTAATTAAGTATCTTAATTAAGTATCTTAATTAAGTATCTTAATTAAGTATCTTAATTAAGTATCTTAATTAAGTATCTTAATTAAGTATCTTAATTAAGTATCTTAATTAAGTATCTTAATTAAGTATCTTAATTAAGTATCTTAATTAAGTATCTTAATTAAGTATCTTAATTAAGTATCTTAATTAAGTATCTTAATTAAGTATCTTAATTAAGTATCTTAATTAAGTATCTTAATTAAGTATCTTAATTAAGTATCTTAATTAAGTATCTTAATTAAGTATCTTAATTAAGTATCTTAATTAAGTATCTTAATTAAGTATCTTAATTAAGTATCTTAATTAAGTATCTTAATTAAGTATCTTAATTAAGTATCTTAATTAAGTATCTTAATTAAGTATCTTAATTAAGTATCTTAATTAAGTATCTTAATTAAGTATCTTAATTAAGTATCTTAATTAAGTATCTTAATTAAGTATCTTAATTAAGTATCTTAATTAAGTATCTTAATTAAGTATCTTAATTAAGTATCTTAATTAAGTATCTTAATTAAGTATCTTAATTAAGTATCTTAATTAAGTATCTTAATTAAGTATCTTAATTAAGTATCTTAATTAAGTATCTTAATTAAGTATCTTAATTAAGTATCTTAATTAAGTATCTTAATTAAGTATCTTAATTAAGTATCTTAATTAAGTATCTTAATTAAGTATCTTAATTAAGTATCTTAATTAAGTATCTTAATTAAGTATCTTAATTAAGTATCTTAATTAAGTATCTTAATTAAGTATCTTAATTAAGTATCTTAATTAAGTATCTTAATTAAGTATCTTAATTAAGTATCTTAATTAAGTATCTTAATTAAGTATCTTAATTAAGTATCTTAATTAAGTATCTTAATTAAGTATCTTAATTAAGTATCTTAATTAAGTATCTTAATTAAGTATCTTAATTAAGTATCTTAATTAAGTATCTTAATTAAGTATCTTAATTAAGTATCTTAATTAAGTATCTTAATTAAGTATCTTAATTAAGTATCTTAATTAAGTATCTTAATTAAGTATCTTAATTAAGTATCTTAATTAAGTATCTTAATTAAGTATCTTAATTAAGTATCTTAATTAAGTATCTTAATTAAGTATCTTAATTAAGTATCTTAATTAAGTATCTTAATTAAGTATCTTAATTAAGTATCTTAATTAAGTATCTTAATTAAGTATCTTAATTAAGTATCTTAATTAAGTATCTTAATTAAGTATCTTAATTAAGTATCTTAATTAAGTATCTTAATTAAGTATCTTAATTAAGTATCTTAATTAAGTATCTTAATTAAGTATCTTAATTAAGTATCTTAATTAAGTATCTTAATTAAGTATCTTAATTAAGTATCTTAATTAAGTATCTTAATTAAGTATCTTAATTAAGTATCTTAATTAAGTATCTTAATTAAGTATCTTAATTAAGTATCTTAATTAAGTATCTTAATTAAGTATCTTAATTAAGTATCTTAATTAAGTATCTTAATTAAGTATCTTAATTAAGTATCTTAATTAAGTATCTTAATTAAGTATCTTAATTAAGTATCTTAATTAAGTATCTTAATTAAGTATCTTAATTAAGTATCTTAATTAAGTATCTTAATTAAGTATCTTAATTAAGTATCTTAATTAAGTATCTTAATTAAGTATCTTAATTAAGTATCTTAATTAAGTATCTTAATTAAGTATCTTAATTAAGTATCTTAATTAAGTATCTTAATTAAGTATCTTAATTAAGTATCTAATTAAGTATCTTAATTAAGTATCTTAATTAAGTATCTTAATTAAGTATCTTAATTAAGTATCTTAATTAAGCATCTTAATTAAGTATCTTAATTAAGTATCTTAATTAAGCATCTTAATTAAGTATCTTAATTAAGTATCTTAATTAAGTATCTTAATTAAGCATCTTAATTAAGTATCTTAATTAAGTATCTTAATTAAGCATCTTAATTAAGTATCTTAATTAAGTATCTTAATTAAGTATCTTAATTAAGCATCTTAATCAAGTATCTTAATTAAGATGAACTAAAACATTATTGATCATATAGTTTAAATGTATATATCTATAAATATAACAACCTATTATTCTCAAAAATAAAGAATATATTTTTCCCACAAACTATCAATAACAACCTTGCTACAAAAACTAAAAGAATCAAAAACTAGAATTAAAGATGTTTCTAAAAATTTCTGATTTTACTTTTGTATATTCTGAAAATCGAAAAATTGTGGATATTAGTATGGAATTAAAAATCGATACTAATATCCAAATATAATTCGGTAAAAAATATCTAATTTAATGAAGTAACTATAAATATGATAACTAAATAAATATATAGACATAGATAATAACTACCTATTAATCAATACAAAATATCTAAATAACTTGCCTATACTATTTACTTATTTTCTCATAGAAAAATAATAATGTTATAAATATTCGTTATGAAACCATGACAACATATAATCACATAAGCTAGAGTATATAGCATAAGCACACATACACACACACAAACACACACACAAACACACACACATACACACACACATATATATATATATATATATATATATATATATATATATATATATCATTCTTGATTATAATTATCGTTGATAATTGTGGTGTTCCAAATTTAGTAATAATCTAGAGAATTCGATTAAAAAAATACATTATAGAAATTAATATGGATACGATTCATTATATAATTAGATACTATTGTGTATCGAGTATATTAGTTTGAATAATTATATAAGTGTTTAGGTTACTAGATTTATACATTCGTTTAATTATATTGTAAATAAAACTAATCTGATGTTTTCAGTTGCTAAATAATCATATAGTTTACAAAGTATAAACTAAATGTAAACTATATTTTATAATCATCATTATAATGTTTTCATTTTATTTTGCAAGCATTTAATTTAAGGATTATTTAAGTTTATTTTGAATCCGCTAGTTTATTTTATTTATTATACAAACTATTGGATATCCTATATTACATATTTAAATTTTATATATATCATATATTATATTTCAATGTTTGAGAAATGCACGTTGGTGTTATGGCATAATAAAATAGCTATGGACAGGTATAGTTTTTTATTTATATAACATATGTAATACACGATCTTAATAATATCATAATTGTAAGTATTCCTCCACCGTTGGATTACATTTAATTACATATAAATAAATGTTAATTATTTTTTAATTGTTTTAAATTAACATATCACACTTGCAAATTATAACCAGTTAATAGTTACAGTAAATTCTTAGTAAATTATTAATTAAATTAAAAGCTATAACATCTGAATTATTATATACCGCTATAGATGTATGCGTATGTAAATACCAATATTAAATATATCTTTCAATTATAATTCAATACGTAAATATATTTATTAATATGAAGTGTAACTATAAAAAATCTGATTAATATATAATTTATAATTATTTTTTTCAGGAATTTACTTTTTCAGTTATGAAAAAATGTTACAATAGAAATATTACATCACTATCATTGCCAAGATCGCGTAATTATACCCCGTGCATTATTTATGGCGTTGTTAATGACAATGATAATATATAATTAAGTTTGCGTTCTGGAAAGATTACAGCTGGTTAATAAATAGTCACCCGAGAGTGCAAAGTAATTCTTGATTGACTATAGTAACATGAGAATAAAAATAAACACATACACGCACACACATACACACACACACACATACACACACATGCACACACAAACACACACACACACACACACACATATATATATATATATATATATATATATATAAATTTACACATTTTTTCGAACATTTTATATTATTTTTAATGATATATCATATTTCTTAAATTCTAGACTTTCTATTTAACGGCTGGTTTAATTAATATACGTAAGTATTCTATAGTAACTATCAAGATAGAAAATATATAATTAAAGTAATAATGGAAAGCATACGTATTATAAATAGTTAATTATAATCAATATTTATAATTATTACCAATATAGTTGTATTGAAAATATGAGTACACTTTATAGAGAAATACTATTAATGTAATAAACTAATAGTACTCTATTACTAGTAAACTATTAGTATAGTTTAGATAAACAATGTATTCCCCATTGATTATATTATAGTGAATATCTATATTAACTATAGTTATTAATTAAGCATATTGTAGTATTATTCATTAATATATTATATACGCCTTTCAAAACAAATGTATAATTATGATTATAACGTATCCAGTAAGCGGATAATATATTATATATTATTAGATAATTTGTTTTACTAAATAATGATAACTAATTAAGTCTCTTTTTATATTTAGGATTAGATTTTATACCGGAAATTATATTATACGGAGATTACTAGTTATTAATATAATTAATTAGTTAAATAATTGATTAAATATGTAATTATATAAATATACATTTATATAAATACATATATATATTTTAAAATATATAATTTTTCTATACGTTTTCAATGTTTTCACCATATGTTTAATCTATTTAATACTTATTTTACATATAATACTTAATGAGTATACACATACACTTGTAAATTATGAATTCGGAAAATAAAGTAGTAAATACAATGTAATAAGAATGTACAAAAATGTAATACAACTTTCAGAATACTATTGAATATTCTAAATTCATAAACTTTTAGATATTTTCAATTACATTCAATGTCATATTAATTTCGTATGCTATTGAGTACGATTACCGATGTAATAATAAATAACTCTCTCGGGGGCAATGGTCTTTTCAACCAGTGGAAATAAACCGTTTATAATTGAATACTAGCGGTGACTGTCTCATCAATACACCTGTCTCAGAAGACGACCGTAATACTTATAATAATAATATCAACTAATGCGGTCGGCAATTCAATATAACGCACGGTACAATGTAACCAAAGCTGGCCGCAGTTATGATGAACTACCACATACGCGAAACACAGCCTTACGATTGTTCACCGTGACACCTCGGTCAGAAAACCTTAGGAGGAGGATCTTGTAGAGCGATCGCTTTCCGTACCGTATCCAGGTAACTAGTTTGACGGTCAAATGTATCTATGTTTGGCGTGGCCATCGCGTAGGTCGCATTGTTTAACACATTATTACAATATGACCCGATTAGAGAGTTCTATCTTTAATGGTATACCATGAAATATAGAAAATATTTAGTATAAGAATAGCAAAATATATTTTCAGAAATTCTTGATCTTGAAAAAAATTACTTTAGTTCATGATGATCTAGAGTGAATCATTAGATATATATATATATATATATATATATATATATATATATATATATATATGTATATATATATATATATATATATATATATATTGAGAACAAGAAATACAATATATATAGATAAATAATAATAGTTTTGAGTCATATATAATTAGCCAATATTTAATAAATTTAATAATCAAATAATTATGATGAAATTAACTAATGTGTTAATAATATTTAATACTAACATTTATACTAATCCTTCATACCATATAAACAATATAGTAAAGTTATTATTAAAAATTTGTTAATAATTAGAAAGTAAAAAGATAACAAAAATTATATTTAATAAGTAACTTGAAACTAAATCACAAATTTAATAAAACTCCGAAAACCTAATGCAGTATAAGAATATGAATTACACATATAACATACATGCAGTTGCTTTGTATTCAATAATTATCATATTATTGGGATGTATGCAATTTAGTAACGTTTTTCTAAAATTATCACTAAGAGCGGTATAGAAAATAACTCGAAATGTATATTAAATATTAGAATGAATTAAAATTAAGTGTATTTACTTAAACGATATAAAAGAGTCATTTGTAGAAAATAGTTACAGAATTATCACACAAATCTATTATCAAATATTAATATTTCAAATGATTGATTATACCGTTAGAACAATATGACAATTTATTATTATTGATAATATACAATTAAGTAATTTGTTATTACTATAAAAAAATAAAATTTATATTTATTAAATGCATCCAATCGTAATAGAAATAATAAAATATATCAACCAACTTAAACAATGCATCTTGTTTTATTTTTGTTTTGCTAGCAACGATGAGTAATGCTACTTATGGTAGATATTCGGATAACAATAGTATGCTGAATTATCAGATTGGATAATATCTACATGATATGAATATGTGAATACCATCATTCAGATCATAATTGAAATAAGACGGTAATAACGAGTAATGTAAACTCTTGTAAATCATACATTTAAATTGAAAATTAATAATTGAAAAATATTTAGTTTTAATATTTTAATATTTTAATATATTGTAAGCAATTTTCATAGAACGGGGTTTTATCGAATGCATTTGAAAAGTTAAACAATATGAATTAACAACAAATATATTTTAAGGAATATTCGGAGTTATTTTCTCACGCAATGTTACAACAAGGGCTTTGTGTTATAATATGGCTTTAAAATAAATCATGAACGTGTCTTGCCTAAGATTTTTATCTTTTTCAGCTTATTATGTATTGTTAATCCAACAGATTATTATCATTTATTTTTCATGTAGTAAATATAACTTTTGTTGTAACCGAATTTACAATAAGAATGTAGATAATTTATTTATCGAAATTAAGATTATTTGTGATTATAATATATATATATATATATATATATATATATATATATATATATATGTGTGTGTTTGTGTGCGTGTGTATATACATCAATACATATGTATCAATATACAATTATATAATATTACATTGATTATATTTACTAGCGACTTTATTGTATGGTATTTTAGAATAAAAAGTAATTTTACGTTTTTACCACTTGTTATTCTAAATACAATACTTTAATTCATGCAATTATTGTGTAAGGTATTTTGATATAATAACATGTTGTTTATAATCCAATGAATGCCTATCAAGCTTATTATAATAACATATTTTTTAAATATTGGTAGAATTAAATACAATAATTTATTCCATACAATTATTATACAAGTTAATTTGAGATAACAAAATGTTATTGACATAATGAAAACATAACTGTCAAGCTTATTATAATAACATATTTTTAAAATATTGATTCCATCAGGTGATGGTATGTATGAACTATATACTACTATATAAGATACATCTAATCAATATCTATCAATAAATATATCACAAACTGAAATATTATAATTATTTTGTCGCGCTATGACTATGTCATACCTGTATCCGAATGAGTGAATTGTTTACTCAAATGTATAATATACAATGTATATATATCTAATACACATTGATGTAGCTTCTAATTATATTCTACATATGTTATATGGTTTATATTTATGTGTTATGTTATTAAAATAAATTGAAATCCATCTTTTAATTAGTTTTTAGTTAACTAAAGATACATTGATTCGTTTTCTAATTAAATTGTTCAATATTAAAATAATAGTGTATTTCTAAAATTTGAATTAATGTATAAATATATATTTTATTGAAAACAAATATTAATTTGCATATAATATATCATTTTGATACAGCTATTGTAACCTCAAAGTTGATAATATATGTCAGAAAACACTTTAAATATTAACAAATTTAAAATGCGGATGAAATGTGTATTATAAATATGTATATTTTAATTATACGTATGCGTAATATTTTAATAATATAAATATTTTTATAATTTGACTATATATTGATATCATTAATATATTAATAAAAATATCAAGACTTTAAATCATGATTTTAGATCAAATACTTTTTATTTTTTTAATTTACATATCAAACTTCTGCCAAAAAATGACTCCAAATTACGAGAGTCGTAAATGATTTCTTTTTGTTATAAAAACACGAACTTTGTATTAGATTATTAATTAATATTCGACTTTGCAGTATTACAAATTGTTTGTTTTGATTTATTTAATAATATAAGAATATTGCATTATTATCTCATAAAATTACTTTGCAAATTTATTTCTCAATCTAATTACAAATGATATAAAACATTTCATTAGGAATGATGAATCGTTGTATGCATTATAGTATACTATATTAATAATACATATATTAGTATACTATATTCATAATAATAGATGTTTTTAAAATAATATTGAATTTATTATCATATTATTACTCTATTTATTTATAAATGTATGTATATATAAATATATATATATATATTTACAATATGACTCAAACAATATGAATGATTACACTATTTGTATAAAGCGATAGAATAGATATTAACAAAACCAAGCATGTATG
>OZ038313.1:18081091-18083591 GCA_964035775.1 Osedax frankpressi
GTAATTCAAGGTGTGTGCGATACAATGTAAATATTAGAAATGTCGTCATTCATTCTCGATGCATTGTCTATAAGTTTCCGTTAGTTAAATCGAGTTTAGTGCATTTACAGATTTGCAAGTTTATTCCGTTATTGTTGATATTCCCAATACACTTTTCATTATCGTCCTCACTTTTCTCGTCCGGTGCCGTATCGCTCCGAGTAATAACCCTATCTTAAAACGCTTCCCAACCAGTCGAATATTTGGTTGAAACCTTCGCCTGTCAGACTGCAACACTCCACTGTCAGGCATGTTTTGTTTGCTGAAAAATCGGATAATCCCAATTCTTCGGAGATCTGTGGTAAGATAATATTATATAACCTTGAAAATATAAATATGTATCCCAATTATAAAAATACACGCATACACACCCACACACACACATACACACACATACACACATAAACACACACACACAAATACACACATATACCCACACACACATACACACACATACATACATACATACATACATACATACATACATACATATATATATATATATATATATATATATATATATACATATATATATATATATATATATATATATATATATATATATAAGTTTATTAATATCTACATAAATATTAATTAATGTATACAAAAATTCGATTTAACTGCAGAAAATGCCATGATATAAATTCAAAATCACATTATTTTCATTTCATCGTATATAAATAATTTATATATAAAGTATTTTAATTTATTATAATAACGCTGAATTTCATTTGAATTTCCTAAAACATTTACTATTCATTAGTACGATTGCTTTATTGCAATACATATTTATAGTAAATACTATTGCAGAGTTAATATCAAATAAAAACATAGATTTCTAATTTTCAAAAAGAAAATAAAATCTAAAAAGTACTTTCAAGACATAGTTAAATTGACCAAAATATGTGTTATATGTTATATGTTGATCAAATATATATGTGTATATATATATATATATATATTGTATAGAACATATATTATATTAATTAATACATTATTTGCATTTCCAGCAAATATATTATATTAATAAATTATTAATTATTTATATCACTGTATCAATGTAACATTTATGAAATTGTATTCAATATCGTATTCATTTAATGATTGTACATTTAATAAGGTATGACAATTAATATTTATACAGTTTAGTAAATCGCCCGCATGTCCTTGTTACATACACATAGGTTGCATATGGGTCTGTTCACATGTGTTTGTCACATACATCTGTGTTAAGTAAATCTTTTGTTTCAAGCTGTATTTACTTATTCCATTGTTTCAACGCACTCTATATCTACGGGCAGATTTACATATTTCATTGATTTGGTAGATACACTAAACTAACAGAATATTATTAGTCTTCTACCGTTCTTTTCTAGGTGTACAATGTACACTGTACATTACGTAATGTACACTGTACATTACGACAATGATGTGTACATTGCGTGATTTTAAATATAGCGACATCCGTTCACTATACACACTACCCATTAACTTTATATTACTCATGTTGCCATGGTTTACAATGGCCCCGTTATCATAAACTAAATACAATTCGGACTTTTGTTATTTTTGAACGTTATAAACAAACTCTCCTTTTCAATATATGTGTTGTAACATAAATTTATAACTGTATTATAACATTATTATCTTACATTATATGAAATATGTATTTACTATTTTATAAACTATATATATATATATATATATATATATATATATACATTTATAATAATATATTAATAATATATGTAATACTACTTTTATAGTACAATATCTAAGCGATTATTAATTAGTAATTATAAATTATGTAATCATAACAGGAATATGAGTAATTTGAAAGGCCCCTAAAGGGATATATATGCCTATCACAATAGTCCTATAGTATTCCCATTATAATCAGCTATAATAATAAATTTTTCATTGTAAATATATTAGAATACATATATATAAATATATATATATAGCTATAATATAGCATTGTTGTTCTACTCTACAGCATGACAGTACACTGTACAATGTACACTGTGCAGTGTACTGTGTACAGTGTACACTGTACAGTGTGCTGTGTACTATGTACTGTGTATTGTGTAATGTGTACAGTGTATAGTGTACAGTGTATAGTGTACAGTGTATAGGGTAAACTGTACAGTGTGCTGTGTACAGTGTACTGTGTACAGTGTACTGTGTACAGTGTACTGTGTACAGTGTACTGTGTACAGTGTACTGTGTACAGTGTACTGTGTACAGTGTACTGTGTACAGTGTACTGTGTACAGTGTACTGTGTACAGTGTACTGTGTACAGTGTACTGTGTACAGTGTACTGTGTACAGTGTACTGTGTACAGTGTACTGTGTAAAGTGTACTGTGTACTGTGTATTGTGTACTATGTACAGTGTACACTGTACATTGTACACTGTACAGTGTACACTCTATAGTGTACAGTGTACAGTGTACATAGAA
>OZ038313.1:18086091-18148591 GCA_964035775.1 Osedax frankpressi
ATTTACTAAGTAAAATATTAATTACCTGAAATTGTAATTATTTATTAAAATTATTAACGAAATAACGAAATTATTAATGAAAATGTATATTATTAATATAATTTAATAATAATGTTTCATAAAAAGTATTTGTTGATAATTTTATATTGATTTTAGTAGAAATATATGCAAAAATATTGGCTATATTTTTAATTTTTATATTACAATTATTTTTATTGTATTTTAACAATATTTGATATACTAAAAAGTTAAATTTATAATATCTAAATTAGACTCTAACATTTTATGAAAAATATACAAATTTAACATATAGAAGACAAGTTGTGTTTAGGTTAGTATTTCATGTTAATAAGCGTAGGTTAGTTAGTGTAGGTTTAGTAGTATAAGTAAATAAGCTGATATATATTAATATACATCAATATATATGAGCTTTTACTGACCTGGATATCGAGGTTAAACGAAGTAAATACGATCCGCCGGAAGCTGAACCTCGTCATAACGTTAAACCCATCAAAACACCTCTCCTTCATCTTCGTCTCCGAGGGTTTCAGTTGCAAGACGAAGGTTTTCTTTCCCGCATTCTTCGCACCTGCGCGAAGGTAGTCGAATTTCGATAGCCACGCCACTCGGGTCACTTGTGTCTACGTAATATAACGGCGATTAACTGACCTACGATCACGATGTCCAGTTGACGTTCCCTGTCGCTGAGAAGCCAAGTGAATCTCTCCAACCACGCCATTGGGCTAGGTACGTCGAAATAGAACTGAACGGCATATCCATCAGTTTCGTGTATCGGTGTCGGTAGGCATTGCATGGCGATGTCATTATATTATATGGGTTCTAGTTTGTAGCACTACATTTATATGTTATGTTACTATGTTGTCCTAGGGCTTGCCATGTAAGAAGTAAGAATACTATAACAATATATGTAATTGCATAATTAATAATATATATATTCCGATTCAGTATTTTAAGTAAGTTAAGGTTACTGATATGTCAATTGAAATTTGGATGCAATATCTGCATGAACAATTATGATCAATAGGAACAATTTAAACTAAATAAATATAAAGTCCTAATATGGAGGCCTTATAGATATTGATAAAAGTATATAGGGACTTTTTTAGTATAGAAAAGATTATTTATAACACCAATTTTAGAATAATCTTAAGGTGCTTGCAAACTTGCAAATGTGGCGAATTTCAGTAGAAATATTTAATTTAAATTTCGACAGAAATTCCTATAGAGAAATAATTATACATTTTATTAGCAAACTAATTATTTATAATTAGTATACAAATTAATATCCATATTTGGATTAAAGTTGATGCTATAGCATACATTTTGTTTTATTTGTTATATATAAATAAAATGTAATAGATATATGATATAGGGAGGCCATATGTCTCATTGGTGCCTCTATAGAGGTCTATAGACTATGTTTAGTTGTAAGGAATATGATACTACTAACGGTTGATTGTTTGAATATATACAATATATTTTTTATGGATGTGTTATACTACAATCGTTGCCGTATTCAATACAAAAATGAGCTATTGTAAATGTGTATTTCTATATATTTTAATCACATGATGCACCGTGGTACAATTCCACATAAATAATGAATAATAGATGAGCAAAGCAGCCACTACACGTGACTAATGATATGAAAACAATAAGCGATGTTAAATTGAAAAGGATAAGCATTTTTTACATGTATTGTTATGTAATTATTTTAATGCGTGCATACATTCATATGTTAACATATTAATTAGTAGGTCGACGAGATTACGGCTTTACCATTAGTACTAAATAACCCTTTATCTAATAATCATAAATATGCCGTAAATAAACCCATAGTAATATAATTTATATCAAAAAAAAATATATTTGATTATTCGTAATTCAAAAAGTTGTATAATAAAATTGCAATTATAAAATTTGTTTTATGTTATTGTGTTATTCTGTTAATATTATATTCTAATCTCTCTATTTAGATATTATTATTCTAAGCATACTTCTTAATGTTACTTTTTATATAAGTATATTGAAATATGTGTTAATCTGAAAGTTATTGCAAAAAAACATATTTAAATATTATAAAATAATTATTTTTTAAAAGAAGTGTATACCTATAAAGAAATCAGCCGATCTATATCGATTCCTAGATTTCACTTATTCATTTTATTTGCTTCCTACACAATAGAATTGCATACACATATGTATTTTTTAAAGTGCATTAAGTTCTAATAAATAACTTCTTTTATTATCCCTTAAAATATCATTAACATATCCCATTGTAGTTTCGCTAGTTATTTATAATAATTGTATTGTCTCGTAAGATCTATGCTGACCCTTATTAATAACCCAATATGGTTGTCTTTAAAGAATATAAACATGTTATATCCATAATCGATTTATTTATTAGATTTTAAAAGTGATTTTAAACATATTTGACATTTAAATAAAGTAGTTTATTTAAAATTAAACTTAAATATTACCAATAATATTAATATAACTATAATATTATTCTCAGGTATTATTATTATTATTATTGCATAATATATACAAATGATTTAATTGTAATCTCTTTATTTGAGTGAATTATTGAAAAAATCAATATTGCCGATTTGCATTATAGAAATTAGAAAAACCGTGTTCTTTTAACAAATGTTTATATAACATATATATTTTCAATAAATATTATATTAATGAAGATTTAATTATATACGAACACACGAATGAAATCAGTTTATGTACACTATCTCATTAAAATTGATATTTTATATTTGGGAAAACACATATAAATCAAATTTTAAAAATATGTGAGCTTTAAAAAAAGATAAATTACTATTAATACCAAAGTGGATTTTGTGTAACTAAATGAAATTTGAGGACAATGTAAAACAGGAAATTCTTCATGTTTAGAAAAAATGTCTAACATCGTATATTATATTTAAACATTCTAACTTAATATATATTATATAGTTTGTTAATTTGTTGCACTATATTTTCTACATCTTTCGTTTTAATATTTAATATTTTTCTATTGTTTTATAAATTTTATTTACTGATGAGCGAGAATACAAGACGTTATTTATATTTTATTTCTTATATGATCTTTCTAAAATAATCCTGTACATTTTAAATTAAAACTAAGGTCGATAAGACATTTTGAACGGAGCAACTGGTATATTTCTGGGAATTGAGATTCCGTTGTATACGGTGAACAAATTAACTATTTTTGAGATTATTTATACATTTTAATTTATTAATTTTTGATTTCTACTTGTCTATGTATTAACTACATGTAGTAAACTTTGCTTTTTATGATCCCTGGTTAGGCATATACTCTGATTTAATAATAATAAAAATAATATATATCTATATATATATATAGTATGGCACGTTATATAATTTATTTATGTACGTAAATCAAAATAATTAACTTTCACAGGCATTTTCACATCTCTTCATTGTTTCGGTTCCCTATAAAACTTACTTATTTTCTTTTTGATCTATTTAAGTTATTTCGATGGGTTTGTTCCGTAGGTGGGGGGTGCTAGTTTAGAGAAAGACCTTCCACGATATTCTTTAGATGGAAATCTTTATTTTATAAAGAAATATTATCAGAAGAGCGTAGGGTTCGTTTTTATAAATATATATTAATAAGTCTAGACTTATTAATATATACTGACCATTAGGATGGATCACTTTGATACACATTTCAATATATTATATCTATTATATAATAGTAAAGATATGAGTTATAATGAATATATAAAATATATAAATTATGGCTGAGCGCCATTCAAATTGAACATGGGAGAGATACAATATTTAACATGCAAAATATAGAAGCAATATTAAAATAATAACATTGAATGTTAATAATGAAAAATGGCTAAAAGCTTTATATGATATATTATTAAATAAAAACACATTACATTTTTTTAAAAATTGTTACTAGGAAATTCAAGGAAAATAAAATTTTAATAATTGTTTGTATATTTTTTAAATTTGTTGTTCTTAAAATATTGTAAAATTTATAAGAAATATTACATTAGTTATATTTGTTCACTGTGAAATGAGTAATGATAAAAAATATTACAAATTAAAATTGGATTTCTAAGTGTTTTACATACAAAAATTTAGATTTCCACTAATCCAAATATTTAATTTAGAAATAATTTTTTTTAAATGCGATAAAATAAACTATATGTAATTCTATATACACCGTTGAGATAAAAAAAAAAGTAAAACTTATTCAATTATATGCAAATATGTAATACCAGTATGTACATGTTTACGAAATATAATTTATTTTTTAATAATCTAATTTATCTAATTTATTACAGGATATTGTAGGTAAAATTATTTAAAGTTGCAAAATTAAAAATTGCATTCGTAGCTTTGAAATAACTTAAATAAGGATAATTGAAATGGAAATATAAGTATATATATAAATTGGAAGCTACCGATTACTCATCATTATTGGTGTAAATAAAGTATAAAATGGATATGTATTGCGTAATTCTGCGTAATTTATTGCGTAATTGTAAAAAAAAAATGTTAATATAGTATAAACAAAGAATCATAAAATGGCGGAAATAATAGGATAAACAAGTATTTATTTATTTTTAGTGGTAAATTGTTCTTAAAATCTTTATAATTTTTAATGTCGATAAATTCAGACTTCTGGCGCTACCTTAATATTGTAAATATTTTTTTTTAATTATATGATTAATTTTTATATGCCTTAATGTATGCCTTAGTTTGTATGCTGAGTGAGCCCAGTTAATTCTGAAAAAAGTGATCAATCCTACTAACCATGGTCAGTTAGAATTCAGTGGCATGTGTATGATAATCAGCTTTGGTAATTTATCAGTTGGTAATTTTAATCAAAGATTAACCAGTTTAAGTCTCGTAATTTATTTAAGATACTTTATTTATATTTGAACCTTTAAATTTGTGTAGGGGAGTTCTTAATTATATTATTTAGCTGGTATTTCTGTATTCTATAATAAATGCTAAGGCATTTGGTATATTGTGATATTATCAGTGATTTATCAATATTTTAGTATTCAGGTAGCGTATTAGTTCAAGTTTTGAAATTAATTTTGCAGTTTTAATTGTTAAATTTATCAAATAACTCATGGATAAAATAATAAATACATGATTTCTTATTACAGTATGTCTTATATATGGTATTATTGTATACGTTAATTGATAGGTCAGTTTTTGATTTATTGTTGGTAAATATTTATTTATTGTTGTTCAGTTTTATTAGTAATTGTTCAATTTCATAAATGATCTGTGATCAGCCATCAAAGTCTAATTATAAATGATCAATACCACTGTACTCTAGTACAGTCAGTATATATTTGATATTTAATGTTGGTGCCACTGAATACAGTTGATATATATAATATATATATATATATATATATATATATATATATTGTAAACAAGAGTGGACCGAGGAAACTCCCATATGGTATATATCAACTAGGCATGTACATGATAATATTTCTATAATAATTATATATATTGTAGAATTCGGAATATGTCCATTATTAAATTATTTAAAATACACAATACATTAAGTATTGTGGGATATTGGTTGGCAATTGATGTATTTAATTGGTAAGCTACTACATATGCAAGAAATTTAAACATTATTATAAGTTTCTAATAATTACATGAGTTTATAATATATATTCATAACAAAATTAAATTCAATATATAAATATTATACATTGGTGCACGCCGTATATTGTACGCCGTACAATATACGGCGTGCACTTTAGGCTAAATAAAATTTAATATATATTTATATATATATATATATATATATATATGTAGAGCATACTGGACAGGTAAATGAGTAATAAAATGAGATTGAAAGTGAATGAAATTTACGATTAAACTTCTAAAGTAAACTTTAAGCCAGTAAACTTTAGTAGTTGACAAGCTGTGGGGGCGTGTCTAATTGTCACGGTCCGTTGAACATATCTTGCTTTACGTTATGGTACGTGAACCAATCAGTTACTTTAACATTAATGCTACTATAGTATACATATTGGATGGTTTGATTTCTAAATATACTCTATGTCACAGGGTGCACGTAAAACTTCGCCATTATTACTTAACCGGCATCCACTGGATGATGGCATCCCTATATTTGAATTATGTAATGAAATCTACCAACTGTTCTATTTCACAATTCCTATTTCACAATAAAGGATCGAAATCTCATTACGTCATACCTTTATCATATTTCGTCATAACCACGACCTTATTACATCACTATTGTAATCTTATTTACTACATAACGTCGTATCCACTACCTAATTACATTATCGTTGCACTCATATTTCGTCTTAACCACTAGAGTATTACATCATCGTTGTATCTTGGTTATGTAATATACTAGATAAATAAATTTATAGGTCTTGATATATAAAAAAAACGATTTAATTGTTGCTGCTACATAATCCGTCCAATTTTATGAATCAAGATAAAAGATGGATTTATACAACTACCAAAACCCTAGGTCCAAGTATCGGTCATTTTACTAAAAAAAATTCTATTTTATATAATTAACAACAACATTCTCGATGAAATGAGACAACAGGTTTTAATTATATAGTTATAACTGTAGTTACATAAAATAATAATAGTTATAATTTGTTTGTATGCATAATGAATGACATATTGTATATATTCAAATATATACCCTATACCCCGTAGACTATGCAATAGATATTATAGATAGTACTTAAAAGACAAATTATAATTATGTATGTTACATTCTAAATTTAAATACAAATCTCATTAAATAATTTTAATTTCTTTAAATAAAATTTATTAAATCCTATTATTTTTTTTAATATGTATATTACTATTTTCTACTTAAATTATTTTATAAATACCAAACGATATTATCATTTATATTTAAAACCATATTGGGAATATACCGAGAAAACATTAATATCCAAAAAATCTTGTAATGTAGCTCAAATAAATTTTTATATAATAATTTTAAAATAAAATAAATGTTTTCTTTATTAAATAAAAAAAACTAAAATGTCCTGGATTGTTTCTTAGGAACCAATTTGAATTGTACATTAAAGCATTTATAAAACTTTTACCTTAACTTACACTGTTTGCCCGGAAATATTTATTATTTTGACGGTATATAATAAATAACATATGCAACATTCCGCGATGTACTTGGGTGTGTACATTGTAACATATACAATATATACGTTAATATTCTATCGTAAATATATATATTGAATAACATTAAAGAACTTATGCAATTCAAAAAATGAAAGTACATGGTTTGTTTGCCAAGGTATTGAGTATACATACATAAGTATATGTACCAAGTATGTGTATGGTATTCTATATATAAATAACATAACAAGAGTTAACAAAGGTGGCGACCATTTATAATCGATGTTAAATTTATTTGCATGGGAGTAATCTGTAATGATCAATATTGTACAGTTATTACATAACACTGTTTGTAGATAACGGTATACCAGTTGCGTAATGCGTATTATCATTTACCGCGAATGCGTTACCACTAAAGTAATCCAGGTTATTTTTATTATATAAACTATATTTTATTTGTATACAAATATAATATGTTTATTTTTTAGTTAAAATAATTATATAAGATTGCATAATAGTTACCTGATTTAGTGGGTTACATCTATATTTAGTACATAATTGTGATATAATTATTGGTATTTGTTTTACAGAAAAGTAACTATGTATAAGCATGTTATGGTACAAATTAATATATTACTATAGTAATATATATATATATATCCATACTTATGATTCATTATTATTATTATTAGTATTATTATATTACCTGTCTGAGTAATTCACATCAATATCAATCAAAACTAAGCAATCGATGTTTTAATTTCATGTTTGCATTTCATAATTTATTTTATTTTAACCAAACCCAGGTAACCAGATTATGTAATATTATTGTTCTGAAACATTGTAATATTATTGTTAACAAATTAATAATTTAAAAATTAATTTATGAATACAAATAAAATATGTTTTAATTTTGGATTACAAAACAAAAATTACTTGGATTTTGCGAGGGACTAATCATATTTGTAAGACATAAAATTGTATAAAACTTTTAATTTACACTTTTTCTCATTAAATAGTTGTAATATATTGACAATATACAATAAATAATATATACCAAATAATATATTGAATATACTACACAGTCCATTAAAGTAAAATGACAATAAAAAAGTTTTTCAGTTTACCAAATAAAGAAACTATCTAGGTTTTATCTTATTGTTATTGTTATATATTATAAAGATTAAATATATTTTATTTCCAATACAAATATATTATGTTGGGTCTATATATAAACCCTGCAAACAACACATGTAATTTAATGTCTGCATTGCATAATTTATCTTATGCAAATAAATAGATGTTATAACATAATAATAGGTATGACTAATAATAGTATATTATAAAACTATTACATTATCTGTTTTCTTGGTAGCGAAATCACGAAATAAATATATTTCTATATAATAAAATTTAAATATAACTCATTAATAAAAAGAAAAATATTATTTGTTACTTTGGGCAATTTCTTTTTATCATCCAACAATAATTTATATAAAATATTAATTTATATGAAAGGTAATTTTAACTACGATATCATTCTATTGGCAGGTTATTTTTCCGTTGACATCAATTACATTATATCACGAGTTTACAGTTTGCATTACTAAATACTCCGCACACAGTCTTCAACAGTGGTAAAGACGATATGTTCTTTGGTAGTAATGGTGACGCTGGCATTATTAATACACGATAACCTCCTCAAAAACACGCGGCCATCTTCGCTGTCCACGACGACCGCATTTCGATCTCGCAAAGTCTCGCAACCCAAAGCGCCGTTCGTCTCGACGGGCGGCTTACGCCTGAATGGCGTGGATTTGACCTCTAACCTATGCGGCGTGCGTTGGCTCGGAGCGCCTCGGTCGGTTATCGCCCGCAATTGTTCGACGAAGTGCGATCTCTTGATGTGCGGTAACCTACTTTCCGACTACTCGAAGACTCCGAAACTTAAACATGTACTGCACAAGCAGGTTAAATGGCCAGACGGATGTCCGGCACATCGCCTATACTGGCATATGATATGCATATGAATAGATAACGAATACGAGTATGTGAAAACAACCAGTATAACTGTATTTGTGTATTACATATAAAACATAATTTTGCATAATTTTATTAATACTTTTTTATTTCCCGAAGGAAATGCATTATCTAAACATTCCGTTCGCCGCTAAACAATTCCAAAACCTCAACTGTCTCCGCACTACTTCAGATCACATGGTTCAATCACAAGTACGTACAACACATGACATCCGACCTCTACTTGTCGCGTATGAAGTGTTCGACGCTACGCTTGAAATACGGATACGATAGGACGGTTGCCACGGAAACTGAAGTAGATTTCCCTCTCGCCTTTAACCTACTGGTGCACAAGGACGCCGCTCAGGTACGGGCTATAAGCAAACTACATTTAATCAGTTAATTCTTTGAAATATAGTTGACCGAAGTAATTAGTTAAAGGAAGTTTGGTTAGAAAGTAATTTTGATATTCAAAAATATCCAATGTAATATCTCTTTCTAATTTTTTTTATTATATAATAAAAGTGATAATTGTCACTACAATACATAGATTTTGTTATTTTGAATACGTATATAAAATATATATATATATAGTTTATTACTCTATATAGTAAAACATATATCCCAAAAGTAATAATTGTTTACCAATATACATTCTTCCAGGTTAACAGACTTCTTTCTCTGTTGTACCGAAAGCACAATACTTATTGCATCCACGTGGACGAAAAATCGCCTATTAACATGCGCAAGGCCATTGCAAAACTCGTTTCCTGTTTCAATAATGTTTTCCAGCCCTCGCGCCGCGAAACAATCATCTATGCCGGTTATTCGAGATTGCAAGCAGACATCAATTGCATGAGAAATCACGTGGAAAGTAAGGTGAAGTTAGTTTTATGGAGTTTGGGAGATAGGGGCTTGGGTGGGGTTGAGAAGGACAACGCCTACGATTACGATAACGTCTAAAGTAAGGTGAAGTTAGTTTGATGGAGTTTGGGAGATAGGGGCTTGGGTGGAGTTGAGATGGATAGCGCCTACGATTACGATAACGTCTAAAGTAAGGTGAAATCAGTTTGGTGGAGTTTGGGAGATAGGGGCTTGGGTGGGGTTGAGAAAGACAACGCCTACGATAACGTCTAAAGTAAGGTGCAATCAGTCTAAGTAGAATATAATAAGAAGCGAGAGGGAACTGGTGGATAACTGAAAGAGAACGTGTAAAGAATATTTTGAAGGCGGTTAGATATGAAATGTTCTGGCGTTATATCTCAAATGTTATACTAATCTCCTTTCGCTAACCGAATCATTTAAACCTATCATTGACCCCGCAGGTGGAAATACTTGCTAAATACTGCTGGACAAGCTCTGCCCTTACACACCAATCACGATTTAGTTCGCATCTTACACACCCTTAACGGAAAGAACGATATCGAGGCTATGCTTTCAAAGAAGATTGACTATCGTTACAAGATAGAATGGGTCGAAAATTTCAAGTAAGTCTCGTATGGTAATAGATAAAATAACTATTTGATTAACTCATCCTTTAACAATTTAAAGCAAGCGGTCAGTTTTTTTTATCTCAAATGCTTCACTTACTACACTTACTTTCTATCCTGTATACCATTTAAAATAATATAAATAGTATTTCCTCCCTCTTTTCAAAAATCAAGGAGTTATATCATAGAGAATATGTTGGAAGAGATACATATTCCCCCACATATTAACTGACATTGACTGACATTCACTAACATTCACTGACATTCACTGACATTCACTGAATAATATAAGGCAAACGGATAACAAGGGAATGTTCTCCACTCTCTCAACTAATTATATAATCTTAAAGATAACCAATTAAAATCCCTACTTTCTTAAACAGGGACATGACCTTGAAAAGAACAGGCCATAGGAACCCGCCACCGCCCGACGGCTTAAAAATAGTACCCAGCAACGCATATGCGAGTTTCTCTCGCGATTTCGTCGACTGGGTGCTGGTTAACCCCATAGCCCTTCGCCTGTTGGAGTGGTGCCGTAAGACCTACAGTCCTGACGAGCACTACTGGGCAACTCTACACCATGCCTACATGAATCCTGGAGTTAACGCGCCCGGATCCTATAGGGGTTAACTTAGTTCATCGATACTCATTAATACTTTAATTTTGAATATTTATTACCTCTATTTTTTAATCTTCATAGAGAATCAAAATAAGATAACAGTAACCATTGTTATATAAATATAAATGTATATACAACTGTCTTCGAACCGGCGATACAATACTAAATATTAAATGTATTTTAGATATACTATAGTATATATAGATCTTATAAGATCGAGCAAGGTAAAGGAATCAACATTACTTTTTCTAAAACTAAACTAAAAAATAAATAAACCAAACTGATCCCTTACCAAATCACAAAACAAATCAAATCTCGAATAAAACTTAAACAAAAATCAAACCTAAATATAAACCAAAAATTAAATCTAAAACAAATTAAAAACGGTTATATTTATTGTTAAAGTTTTTTCATTGCCATAATATTTAATGATATCATTATTATAACCCCAAAACTAAGTATTGCAAACACACACACACACATATATATATATATCATACTGCTAATAAATATAATATTTATTGAGTTTACGAACAGTGATGATATATATACAACAAAATTCAAGAAAGGTAAATCTGAGGAATCTGTAATTAATCCACAAAACATTTGACATTGATAAATGCTATGGATTATTATTAATTTAATTGTAATACACTACACTACCCGACTCACTGTAACCTCTTCTATTATTTAAAGAGGAAGAGCAAAAAAAAACACATTTTCGACTGATTCAAATAAGTTAGACCAACATGTTACGAACAAATAATATCAAATAATGGACATAGTGAAACGCACGCTTAATCTAATATTTAGATACTCATGCAAATCAAATTTTATTACGTTGAATAAAGATGTAGTTTTATAAGCAATGGGGAGTGGCTATAAATCTACTAATACTAGTATTGCTTGCCACCAACAATATTAGTGATAGTAGATTGATAGGAGCTTCAATAACACATTGAATGTATAAATCACGATATACTTTTTAATTGGTATACAAGAGTGTACCTTTTTACTCTGAAACATTCCTAATTATTGTATAGATATCAATCGATGTTTTTATATGAGATGCTTTGTTCAACATGTATGGTATCTATTGGAGTATAACAAATTGGTATTAATTCATCATTATTATGCAATATATATATATATATATATATATATAATGATCCATAGATTATTTCTCTAAATTTAATCGGGTTATTATTTAAATAGAACATCGTATTAATAATATTTATTAATATTTAAGCAGATAATATAAAACTATTTCATTAACTGAAAGGTTTGCATAAAAATTATTTAAATATTGCGATTTATTCAGAAAAAATAACAGTATTATATTTTATCATCCAACAAAATCCACCAATATATCTATATTCGCAATATGGAGTCATTACATAATGCCCACTAACAATATGGTAATATTATATAATATTACATATTGTATTTGATTCTTTCTTCTCTCCCATTTATTTCCATAGTGAATTGTTGTTTAATAAATAACTCTTAAGATTATTAATGTGGCCAATAATAAATGTTACCGTATTATCAATAATTATAGTAAAATTAATTTCCATGTTATTTTTAAAATCTACAATTTCCAATAAAAAATACGAAATCCTGCTATTAGCTATTCAAAAATTGCTTTAAAAATGATACTTTTTTTAGTATATTTAGACATGATATTTAGACACATTATTACTCACCATTACGCTATTTATCTCCCAATAGCTGATATATATGTATACGTATACACATTACTCATACTTATTTATATGTTTCGTTTAATAGTTATTTTCTATTAATCATTATATATTAATGTTTTAATATTTTCTTTATCTAATATAAATAAATAAATACGTATATTCCTGTTAGTATACACATATCCCCTAAATCCGACTAAAAGGACCAGGTCTAACCAAATCATCTCACATAGGCTACCCCAACGAGACGTTCATTTCAGTGACAGCCAACTGGTATCCGGCGCACGAATGTAACGGTGCCTGGAGTAGTCACAAGATTTGTATTTATAACGCCGAAGATCTACATCAGCTGGTTTACCACAAGAAGGCACTGTTCGCAAATAAATTCGATCTAAGTTAGTCTATACAAGGTAATGGTGTAGATACCCCATACATCAGGACGTTAGTTTATATACACTGTCTAGCCTATACTAGATACAGTTACTATTTAGGTACGAAACTGAATGATGTAAGTATTATACAATCTTAATTAAATTAAATTAAAAACAAAATAAACATAATATATTTAAATGACCTGGATGTTTTATTGTGTGCATAACAAAGTCTTTGCTGTAATTAGACGATTTTTAATATTAAATATTTTTTTCAATTATAAACAAACAAAAATAATTAGTTTTACATAATGTAATTTTTACGAAGTATGATAATGTATAACAGATATTTGCATGAATAACATTTCACTATAGTGATAATACACCATTGTTCTTTAGACTTATTCCCAGCTGGATATGAATGCTTAGAAAATTGGATACGTTTTAAAGAAGAATGCCCTCATAAAATTAATTTAGGTGTTTACGGAAACTGATCTATCTTCTTAGAATATGTGTTATTTTTACATTATTGGTTAACATTGTTATTATATAAATTGCATTGATGCACGATCATATTAAGACTATTTATTAGAAAAGTCTAAGTGATTGATGAATCGATTTGAATAGCATTCATTGCACACATGTATTATACTTTAGGTTTTACTTATTACATATCCTGTATAGAATCATTTTGTATTTTACATTAATGTATTGATATAATATTAAATTATAAGGTACGTGTACAAATTATATTATTACATATTTGTAAAATTATTTTTAACGAAAAGGTTTATTTTTGTGAAACGGAACGTACGACTTCGATAGTGATTCAGTAATTACTTAAATCTTCAAAGTATAGTTTACTAATCACTATATCTGCAATACAACTTTAAATAAACAACTCATTTTATAGACTCGTGTTATTAATTATTAAGGAAATAATATATATATATATATATATATATATATATGTATGCATATGTAATGATAATGATATATAGTTAAATATAAAAATATATTGTAGATTATAAACTATGTGTTTAGCCAAACAATTATTTATAAAGTATACTTTATAATAAATTCACAGAATTTACAGAGTGTATATCTATCCATACAATAAGTATATATATATATATATATATATATATATATATATATATATAATTCTAAGTAACGTAATCGTTGATAATTAAAATGAGGTTTATGTTATAAAAATATTTTAAAAATCATGTAGTTCTATTTATTTGTAAGTATATATAATTATAAGTTATCTATATATTTGTAAGTAGATATAATTATAAGATAATCTATATATTTGTAAGTAGATATAATTATAAGATAATCTATATATTTTAGTAATATAGAAATTATACTCTTATTAAAGTCTAAGTAAATTGGTTTACAATATTCTTACTGTTCGTACATTTGAAAAATCAGATTATATTTGTAATCTGTAAATCTGCATTTGTAATGTAAATATAATTATATACAGTAGAATATAATATATAGGTATAATTATTGTTGCTTCGAGTGTTTTGTATACATTTATATATATATATATTACTAATCATATTTTATTCAATTCAATATTACAATAAATATTAAATTTGTTTATAAAATATACATTGCATTCCGTTCATGCGTGTATGTAAGTATATGATAGCATGAGTGAAAGCGTGTGTATGTGTGTGCGTATATATATATATATATATATATATATATATTTGTGTGTGTGTATGTATTTGTGTGGGTGTGTGTATATATGTAAATATGAGTTCGTGTATGTATTTACGATAAACAGAATACTGCAATAATGTTTTAAAATAGCAATTACATAAAAGTGTGCATTTTTTATTTATACGAAACTAATTTAGAGGAAAAGTGTAAAAGTGAAAAAATGAAAACTAGTTTTTAATCAAACATGAACAATTATATTTATACATCGTATTTAATGTAATAATTTAATAAGTCTGTTATATCATTATTGTAAATAAAAATAATAAGGGATACACGACAGGCCCCTGAGATAATATCACTTATATTTAAAAACTAACTTTATATGGAACACATTGTTTTATGTTATACAAAAAAGTCACTTATTTAGTTAAGAGGTTGCCATTTAATTTTATTTAAAGCAAGATTTTAGGATGCAATCTATTAACAAATCTTTTTTTTAAACTCAAGATAAATAATGTCAACAAATCTTTAATATATTATCTTTTAACGAGAGTGCAGATATTTTAAACAGGTAAGAGTTATAGTTATATATATGGTCTCGAGACTTCCAATGCACAATGCAATAATATGATAACGATAGCAGGTAATTACATTTTTAAAACATTTATATTTATGTCGTTAGAAATCATTCTTTCACATGCATATTATAGCAATTGAATATAGTTTTCACGGAGAGTAAAAATCCTTTTTTCAAATTATTTCTAATATGGCTATTTCCCAAGCGCTATGAAACTTACTTAATTCGATAGAGTTATTAAATATTAATGTAAGGAGTTACTAATAAATAAAAAAAAGTATTATTATCAGTTGTAATTGTATATGGTGGCTTTTACTTATAGAGAAATTTGCAAATTATTTTTCTAAATATTTGGTAAATTATGAATTTATATATCAAAGAGATATCGTGAGTATATATATATATATATATCCTTACGATAATTATCGTAATACAAAAGTATTAGTGTTAATACCCACATTGTAATATGTAAATTAATAAATAGTATTTATTTATAGGGTATTTTTAAGGTCTCCTAAAATATTAAGAAAATAATACAAATTATACTAATATTTATTAAATATTATTATATACTATTATATAATTGGTATTATTTTATTAATATTTTTAGGAGAGCTTAAAAATACCTTAATAATTCAACATAATTTATTGTGAACTCGAGGGTGCTCTATTACGTGTTTTAAAACCTATAGTTAATATATATTGAGCTATATATCAACAACTCGCCTTCCAGTATCATGCATATATAGCTTCACCTGGTGATACGGCATCACACTGTACATTATATAGGTTGTTTATAGAATACGTCCTCTTCAATTATCTTAAATTAATGTTTATAAATAAAGATTCTTTTCGATTTTCTTATTAATAAGTAATATAGTAACAAAGCTAATTAATTTTTTAAAATTATGGCTTATTATAAAAATGAAATTGCAACAAGATGGTAATTAATATGTATATATACCACTTACACACTGTATAGTGTACATTGTACACCTAACACACCATGAAGTGAGTATTTCATTAGATATTAGTATCATAAATATACGAAATTTTACGTAGGTTGTATAATGTACATATCATGTAAGACGTGCCATGTACATTGTACAATGTACAATGTACATTGTACAATGTACAATGTACCACACATGGTATGTGGTACGTAGTACGTGTACAATGTACATTGTACAATGTACGTCATACATGGTACGTTGTATATCATTCATTCATATATTAATATTTATTTTGAAATCAAAAATTCCTTAAGAAAATATATAATATATTCCTAGTGTAATAAAATATAGTGGATATAGTTGTATTATATTTAATTATTAATTAAGTATCTATCATTGCATTTTGAAAGAAAGTGTTTGAATGATTTAAAATACATTTATAAATAAAATATAAATTTTATGTAAAGTAGAATGTCTTCAAATAATTCCGATCGGGTATCAGATATCGAAGAAGAATCATTAGCCGCTTCTGAAGTATTAGAGCGACTCGAAGTCGTAAGTTAATTATTATAATTTACATAAGTTAATTGCTCAGTAATTATAAATTATGTTTTAAATATATTTAGTATATTACTATATTTAGGTTAGCATTTAAATAGTACTACACACTAAACTCTTATTTTTTGATTTTCGTTGATAATTATTATATTCAAATATACTTAATTAATAACTAAAATTGTATTATTTACTGTAATTACAAAGTAATTACTTTATTATTTTAAATGCCGCCAATATTTCAAACAAAGGTTTAGTTAATTTTTTTCATTGTTGATAAATAAAATAGTAAAATAATATGAATATCTCATATTGAAAGATATTGTAATTGCAATTATGAATTAAATTCATATTCATAAATTATTTAAAATTATATAAATAATAATTTTTTATAAGTAATTACTCATAAGTATTACTCAATAATTGAAACCAAAATTACCAAACAATCTTGGGTTGAAATATTAATATAATTATTTATTAAATATAATATATTAATAAATCTATTATTAAAGTAATTTGTATTGAAAGTGTAATGATATATATGTTCTACAAATAACTATAATGTAGCATTTTTATCATGAGTATTATACTAAGATCGATACATAAATCTAATATGCGTTATAGTTATATACTATTTATTGGACATTCATATTTTTAGTTGGGTAGAACTAATTATATCTCATAGATAAAATTTGCTCGCAGCTTTATGTGAAGTTACAAGTTTATATAGTATAGTATAGTTTATATAGTATAATATAGTTTATATAGTATAGTATAGTTTATATAGTATAGTATAGTTTATATAGTATAGTATAGTATATATAGTATAGTATAGTTATTTTCTGGATTTAATTATCTAAAATATAAATATTTTATCAATAAGAATATCCAAATAAGTTGATTAATTGAATTGTATTAAATTTTGTATTAGAATAACTTTATTATATCAAATAGAACTGATATCAAATATCTGTAAAAAGTTGATCAGTCTAGTTTTTTTCATCATATTTATATTTAATATGGTCAAAATGTAAATTATAGGTAGGTAAAATAGATGAAAATAATAAAATACAAAGTTTACCACAAAAAATTGAAATATTATATGAATAATCTATGAGATTAATATGACACTTAAACTAAATAAATAAAATTGTAAATATATTTTAAAATATATATTTTATTATAATAAAATACACACTTCAGCATTCTTTACATTTTCTTACCATGAACAGCCAACAATCTAAAGACATACTCCTTTTAAAGTAGGTCTACAATCTAGATTAATTTTTCACCTGCATAAGGTATCCTGCATAAGGTATATATATCTTATATATACCTTATGTATACCTTATATACCTTATATATACCTTCATAAGATATATCTTCATGAACTTCATTTACTTTGTAGCTATAGTATCCTAATATATATATATATATAAAATGAAGAAATATAACATATCAAATAAATATAATACCAAAATTAATAAATATATATTTTATTTACACAATATAGATATGAGAACAAATTAAAATTTAAAATTAATATGCTTTCTGTAAAAAGTTTTTACAGAAACTAATAAGAATTGAAATACTTTTTTAAATAAATTTTTTTAAAGATTTTTCAATTATTTTAATTTTGTGATATAATTTGTTGAATAAAATATTTGATAGATATTTGTCTGTTAATAATTAAAATAGTTTATTTACTTTATGTAGTATATTTGTATTATATGCATTATACATTTATAAATGAATGTCGTTAAATTTATTGAAATTCGTTAAATTTTTGTTAATTATTTGATTAAAATAATGTATTTGTAAATCTAATAATAGATAATTTAGCATATTTGATGTAAATAATTTTGTAATAGATAATAAACTATTAAAATATTATATTTTAATTATTACCTAGATTTCAACAAAGAACAATAAGTGGGTTAACATAATAGCTTTATATATTTGTTTTAATGAATTAATTATTAATATTTTAGATAGTCTATGTAATAAATATATTATTTGTATAGTTTTGTTTATTGATATGCTTTTAAAGTTTAATTGATTTTCTATATAAATAACTTTAATTACTATAATTTATTATATAAGAATTTAACATTAAAAAATATGTCATACATTATTTTCATAAATCGTTTATCCACTATACATAAATATTCTGAAAAAGGTAAAACTTGTATTTATTTATTACCATTTAAAATCAGACTTGGATAAATGAGAAATTCGCCCCAGACCTGCTAGATCATCAAATGGAGATTGTGGATTGTATGTTGGAACAGATAGACGAACAAGAAACGAATCTCGATGCCGTACAGCAACATAGAAATCGTCGCAAGGGAGACTTGAGAATATCTCTTCATACGCTAGAGGTACATTATTATTATATAACATTTATTGAGTTTATTTAAATAAGATGTTTAAGGCATTCACAAAAAATTGATATAAAAAATGATATAGCAGAAATGTGAAACAGAAAATATAGATTAGAGAAAGTTAATATAAAATGAATTAAACAAATTAAAATAGTAAAAATAAATAGTATAAAGACATAAACACATAAAGAGATATTAAAAATATAAAATGATTATCGTGATTAGCAAATCCTTTTGTAATCAATACAAATACACCCGATGTAGGGTGGATAGAAAAGTATATTTTGTTGGTAAATTAATAAATGATGCTTACTTCTAGGGTTGGTGGTCTGGAGCCACCAACCCTAGAAGTTTAACATGGGAAGATATAACATTTTATAATAAGGTAATAGGATGCAATTTAATTTTGTATTTGTGCATATTCATATACTTAGATTTAAATTTAATGTACTCATAATACTCAGGTATTAAATCATATCAGGTATTATATCATATTTAAGATAACAAATTTTAATTTTGTTTGTAAGTTTCTTGGAATTTTTCATGCATTTTTTTCTATTTTACATGCAATCAAATATATTTTTAAAATTTAATAATTTAATATTATATATATATTATTGATTTATAATGATCAAAATTATAATATAAATATTACAAACTTCTCAAAATATTACTTTATGTGCTTTTTCAATAAAAAAACATGAGTTTTTAAAGTAAGTCCAGAAATTATTATTTTTAAAATTCGTAAAATAATACAAAAAGTTTATCTGACAATAATCTTATTTTATGATTTAACTGATTTTGTTAATTAATTACATATGCATATAATAATATAGTTATACATTAATTTAGTTAAATTAATTATTGTAAATAATAAAAAATGTTATTCAAAATTAATAAATGGTTATTATTATTAGTAACTAACTTGTATATTGAAGTGGATGGTTCATTACTTAGATAAGTCAAGCTTCTACTCTGGAAAGGAGTGGATGTTCTAGTAGTTAGTTCTATGCACATACTCCTATTAGATCTCTGGTCAATGATGAATTCTCTCTCTCCGATTGTAATTCTAAATATACATTAGCATCGACAATTCTCTATATTCTTGCATTTACATGAAAAGAGTATCGTATTTTTCGAAATGTGAATTTATCTTATTCTCATTACTATTCTTTTGAAGAGTATTGACATGATCCATGTATCTATCATATTTTAATTGTATTCCACGAAGAGATTCTGTTGATATAGAAGAAATATACCAAATATCAAAAACTTTTTTAAATGAGTCAGTCATTCATTTTTCTACGTCGTATATATAAATAGTGAAAAGCTATATTAGTAAATTTGGCAGTTTTGATGTTGTCATAATACAAACAACGAAGAATTGCTCGAAATTTCTCAATATTGTCAGTTGTAAACAATCATCTATGCACGAGTAATAAAATTCACGAATATGAATTATTTTTTGAACAAAGGAATTTAGGAATTTATGTTATCCTCCTGAACATTTCATTAGAAAATAGAATTAAAACATATAATCCCAAATGCTTTCTCTGAGAATGGTCCACCCAAACCCGCAATCTTATTTCTTCTAGGTCCCGATGACCCAACAGCTTCAGGGTGTTGTCAATCTTCTTAAACTGCTGTTGCTTCACTGGGTTTCATCTCCTCATAGACATTTATTTCTTTGCGGGTGTGGCAATATATAATTAATATATAGATAACGGTAATAATAAGATAATGTATAAAATCAAGATAAAATAGAAACGTAGCAACAAATATTTAAATGAACACCACTAAGATATATTACAAAAAGTTACTTTAATGAAACATTAAAATATGAGTAATTGCTGTTCTCGTTAAATTATATAAAAGTACGTAAAACCAATATAAAGCAAAAATTAAACTACTAGAAGTTTTCTTATATCTAGAATATTTTATACAAAATTAGAATTTTTATTTATACATTTTTTTAATTATTCTATAAATAACAATTGAATACAGAAATCAAATCTTTAACCCACAAACAATATTCACAGATTGACCGGATACGTTTCATAATAAGTTCATACCTCAGGATCCGACTAAAAAAGGTTTTTGGTAAATAAAATCTATATTTATATGTGTGATACTTGTTACATGTTAAGATTATTTAAAACTCAAATAAATTTAACCACTTGGTAAATTGGTAAAAAATATTGCTGATTAGATTTAATAATGATTTGACTAGATAGTAAAAATATTGATATTTAGACAATTATTAGATTGAAAAATTCTCTGGTTATATCCTCGACAATACAGAACAACTGGAAAAGCTTTCTTCCCAAGAACTTATTTATGCTAAAGAGTTGGTTAAGAAATTATTTTAAAAAATTCCCAATTGATCCTTAAATGTTCAAATTCTATTACTCACATGGTTACACATGGTTACACATGGTTACAAATATATTATTAAAAAAATATTCTTTTATAAGATTATCATTACGGTGTACTATCAAAATAACGTATTTCATTCATTTTTTGTCGCAGATTTAACAAAAACTTGATTGACCATATCAAAGAAGTCGCCATCAACGAGTTTCCCGCCAATCTCAAGGTCATAACGGACAAGGAAATGAGTTAGTGAATAGATATGTATCCGCACTCTAGTACGCCGATAAGTATATTGATTGTACTCTCTCCCATCCTCCCATCTACCCGATGCTACCACATCAACGTAATGTCAACATCTTCCATGCACCACCGTAATAATAGTTTCATGTATACGAGATCAATCTCTAATAGACATGCTCTATGCCTTTACCTTATCAAGGACAACCCTTGCCTTTCTCTATGCACCCCGTACCCGGGGCATACACTTGCCGTCTACCCTACACATTATCTTTTGTAGACGATGGCCTTATTATATAAGAATGTACATTTTACGGCGATGTCATCGACATCTCCACTTAGAGCGCAATCCGTGTCTTCACGTTGCAAACGCATCTCTTCGAAACCAACAATGTCGAGTTCTTTCTTAGATTTACAACCCTCCCTCGAATCTCTCTTACCGTAATCCCAGCGCTATGCCCGCCACCAATCCCCGAACTCGCACCGTTCCGGATACAGACACGGAGCCCTCGATGGACAACTACATATTCCTGAGGATGGTGAATACGGTAAACGACGTGCTGGTCGAGAGGGAGACTGAGGAGACAAGGTTCAACTTCTTGCCCGCATCGGTCTAATTCCGATATTTATTAAATAATCTTAATTCATTAATTCACCTGTCAACGCATATGTTTACTTTATTACATAACCTGTATTACTATTGTATTGAATTCTCACACTAATAAATATAAATTATTGATGGCCTATATTTGGAAATCAATTTATACTAATTGTATATGAATTATTCAGATATTTAGTAACTAATATATATTAGTTATAATATGTAGTAGATATTAATTATAATGTATATATAGTTATAATGTTATAATTATATATAATTATAATATATACAAATTTTGAATACTTAATTTTCAATAAATATTATAGAACCTCATTCTCTTGTATTCTCTACAAAATGCCCTTTGACCTCCAGTGAGGAGATCATAGATCTGCAAAAGGACCATCAGCATCTGATGCGATACGAACCCATTTCAAAGATTGTGAACAATGGAGATGCAGTACTTATCTGAATTAATCGAAATAATTCCATGTATATCATGTCTTAGTTATATAAGATTACCACATTATAAACTTATTAGACCATGACAAATACTCCTATTATCCATTGTTATCCAAAATCTTTTACATAGATTCTTATTTATTATCTACTCATCAATTCTTATTTTTTCATAAAAATAAATTATTATAAAACTGATATTAAATTATTATTAAGTTATATAAAATTAAATATTAAATTACGATTGCTTAATTGAAATCTTGAAATATAAAACAATTTAAAATAATATCATCTCGAGTTTAAACAACAAGATTATATTTAAAGTGCGTTGCTAAATATCTCTAGTTAAAAGTTAAAATGTGGCAGTATTCACGAAGTCTGATTGATTTCCGTTACACATACAAAGATATAATATTAGTAAAAAATACTAAATTATTGGATTATGAATAATATGTAAATGCTTATCCTTATATTAAAATGTATTACTGTTTTATAATATGACATCAGTTAGTAGAATTTCAATTTATAAAATAATAAATGTTATATGTTATAACAAAATTATCATATGTATATGTAATTATACATTTTAGAAATATTAGGTTATCATTATTTGCGTAATCACCAAATAAGTTGCTTTAATAATTCACCTGTTGTAAAAACAGAATCTGATAAATTATAAGTCTTCTATAAATTATAATTTTACTTTGAAGTTAAGGTGTAAAATTATAAATTAACATATAAACCAATTATAAGTTTTGATATTAAGTTATGATAACATATATTATTTTTAAACATACATTATACTAATTATTAAATGCTAAATATATTTAATGATATCTAATTTAATATAAATCAACTTCAGAGTAAAATTAATATATTTAATGATTTATTATTTAACAATTTTAGAGATGTTAGTAATGCAAAGAATGTAATTATTAATGAATTAATTCTCAAATTAGAATAAGAATGCAATATTTACAGCCATAATTACTGGAAAATGTAATTGCAAAATATTCGTAGATTGAATTTAAATCAAATTTCCTGTTTTAATTAAACATTTATTTAAATCTATTTAAATATATGCCTAAAATATATTGCGTTGGTGTTTAAGCGTGCTTCTTTCTCTTGTTATACCTGTTATACTTAGTATACCATTAAATATATATTATAATATATATATATATATATGTATATATATATATATATATATATATCTCTTAATAATTAAATAATTTAATATATATTAAATAATTGAAAATAAATACCTGTTATATTATAATTATCTTGTAAATAATATAATCAAATTTAAAATATAAAACTATTATTATAATGAATAAATTAAAACCTATATTTTGCAGATGTTTTTGAATGTGTCTTATAATATCTCTTATTCCTAGAAAATCAGCGATTTTATAACAATAGGAAGAAATGTTTCCTACTTAACTTCAACATAACTCCTCTTCAGATAATCATTTATCTACAAGTATCATATTAGTTATCATATTAGTTATCATATTAGTTATCAATATTAAAATATTATATTGTGATTATAATTATAATCTAATGATTAGTATTATATATATAAATTAAATACATTTATATTATAGCTCTCGTATAAATTGTGATTTTCACCCATTTATAATAAATATATATTGTATTATAGGCCTTATATTAGTAATAAAATATACATATATGAGTACTTATATATGCACAGTTTATATTATATATATAATTATAATACTAACTCCAAGTACTTTTTTTAGATGTATTTTATTTTATTTTTATACAAAAGTATCCTAAGTTCTCTAATATTTGTTTTAAAGGTGTTGTTGTATTGCTGGCACATCGTATTGTATTTATTTGTATTACTGTTTATAGTATCGGAAAGAAATTCTGTTTTCTATAAATGAATTATATAAATTATATAATTACCTGTAAATGTAGATTACCTAGACATTTTTAAAATGTTATTTTGTTTATTTGATATCATAGATTTCTATTTTCCAAAAATAGAAATCTTTGATATAAATCAAATCGGAAGTGTCCGACAGACACTACCTGGCCTACAGTGTCCGCCGTATATGTCTGTCGGACAATGTCCGGTGGAATTGTCCACGCGGCACGCGTTATACATGATATCGGGTGAACGTATTATATTGAATTTAATATCCATATATATTTAATAAAAATATATTTATATTATATATAATAGATTATATTAATAATATATTATAATAATGCTTTATATTAATATTAATTGAAAGTATGTATGAGCCTATTTATAATATTTAGTAATAATGTATAAACACATCCATTATAAACATAAAATATATTTATATACTGGAGCAATTTGTATATTATATAAACAAACACAAAACTATCATTTTTCACAATTACAGAGCTTTTGAGATCATATATGTAATATATTGATCATGTATTATATGAAGTTAAACATATCTAGAAGTAATGTAAAGGGTAGTTGTATTTAATTTGTTATAACCATTAATCATATATATATACAAACATATTTCAAATAAATAAACATGGCTATACTTAGCTTTATCTAATTGTCAGGTATCGCTTACTTTTTTTTTATAGATTATATTAATGCTTATATCAGACACATATACTTTATGATAGATATATACTTTATCATATTTATATTTACTAACATTTATATAATAGTGAAGAAATGTCTTTCTAGATTTGATATATAAGTTTTCTGGAATTCTTTATTTTTATATATATTATATATATTATATATAATATATATAATATTATTATATATTAGTTAATATGAAATTAACGCAAACTATAAATGTTCTTTATGATTAAATATTCTTAATGGGCAATGGCCATTGAACAGATTATGACCATTATACAGAGTAAGCAAACTCATAGAATACCAATGAACATCCACAGCAAATTCACATATTACAAGATATCAAGCATACTTATTGAAATATAATAATTCCATATGATTATTTTACGCTTACGCGATAAATACTTATATGAATACATGCAAGGAAATAAATAAAAAATGATTATAGCTCACGTGCACGAGAAATTCTGCATTAAATATTTGTTAAATACAATTTACACTGGTGTGTATACACACTATAATAGGTTACTTCTTAAAAATAATACTTGAAAAGTAATTATTGATCTTATATCAGTGATCTAAACTGTCTTTTAAAGTTTGGAACTTCTAGTTAATACCATTATTAGAAGTTTTGCCAATAAAAGTAATTCATGGATCGATCATTACGCTAGCTTGCATATATGCAGAATATTTTTAACCGGTAATAAAATAATATCGATGTATATGGTGCTCTATTGATTTTTAGAAAATGACTTAATGTAATATTATATTTTTTAAATTATCTCAGCATCCTTAGAATATGTGCATTTCAGCATCATAGATTCCAGGTCAACTCTGGTCCTACAAACTAAAGTATCAATATTTCTGCAGTGTAGAAAATATAAGGAATACCTTAATAAGAAATTACATAAGAATTCTAATATAGGTTATTACTAATCAGAAATAGGTGGTTACACTTAAACAAATCTACAATTTAATGCTGTATTGTATTGCTTGAATATTTCTTTTTTTAAATACATTTTTTTATCATATTTCTTAAAATATTACTTAATGGTATTATTCTATTCCTTCAATTATAGATTTCTGTAAATTCTTTTATTCTATATATATATATATATATATATATATATATATATATATATATATATATAGTATTATGATGATATATTTAAAACAAATAATGTTGTCCATTTTAAAGTATTGTAATTACATTATTTTCTTATTAAACTTTTTAAAATTTTTTGAAACTTTTTAAGAATTATATTGTTCGTTTCATACTAATTTGTAAAATAACATAATACACATCTATACTATTAGATTTAAAGATATATATAATATTTCAATGTTATAAAAATATTAAATATAATATAAATAAATTATACAGTCATCAGTTAATACTAGTTATATATATATTGAAAATATAATATCGTAATAATAAATAATATAAATAAATCCACCATCTATACTTTACTATTTAATGCGCATGCGTTATCAATGATCATTGAATAAGTTTGTTTACATTTTAAAAGTAAATATTGTATTTTAATTGTTCTTTTGTTTTTTATCTATTAATTAATGAATAGCTATATTTCATATGGTAAGTTTTTATTACTTATTATTTTATTATTGTTACTATATATTGAATATTTTAGTTATAAAATCGGATATACGAACATGATATAATATGAATTTTTAAAACAAAATTTTGAATTCAAAATTGAAGTACCTGCTAGATACGATCTATTTTCAAAGTTTTAAAATAATTTTAATTCATAATATAATAATACATACAATTAGAGATATATGAATGGGATATATATAAAATATATATCTAAAAGAAGGATTAGTTAAACCATTTATGATTTTGCTTCAATCAAAAATACAAATGTATAAAGTTGGCAACCATCGACGTAAAACGTACATTTCAGTATATTCATGAATAACATATTATTCCAATATATTGCAGCGTATATGATACTAAGTACACTATTTAATATAGTAATAATTTAACTTATAATTATAGTATCAATTATTAAATAGTATTTAAAAGTTATATGATATAACACAATATAATAAACTACATGTTGATAATTTGGCCTATTAGTTAATAATAATATAAATATTATATATAATTAAAATTCATTAAACTAAAGTAAATAATTGGTTATTCAACCAAGATTCTATGTATTGTAATGCAAATATCATCATCTACGTTTTTTATATTTACTGTGGGAGTTTATATTTATAACTAACAATATTTAGCATACACATAATATATATATCATATTTAATTATATATGATGTATGCCATGTTACTATGTATTCACTAAAGACTAAGCTAGCATATTAACAGTGTTGGATTGTCATGAAAATTGATGTTTCTATTATCAGAAATATCCTTCTGGTTAAACAATCTGATTTCAATTATCCCCTTGTAATCATAGAGTAATATAATATATATTGGATTCTTCCTATTATGTTTATCCTATCCTACTTGAGAGTCATACTATTAACCATCATTAAACATACATATTTCTTAAATAAATATACCAACTTATAACTGTTATATCTAATTTAAATCTGTTTTTAGATTGTCTACAAACCTAAATCATTATAATGACAATGTTGATTTGTGACTAGTTACTGTAGTGCAGCAAAAGTCTCTTCTTAATGATGGATAGCCATGTTTACCGTATTTTTAACTGTATCAATTAAACAGACTACTTTTTCATAATTTTCCAATACCGAACATGTGCCATTGTAAGTTGTTCTGCGACTAAATCAATAATTGCATATAATAACAGACCATTATTAACTGTTTCGGCGATTAAATATGCAATACAACAAATCAACCTTTATATAGAGTACACTGCATCTACTTTGCTTTATTGTATGGCACTTTTTTTACAATTTAAATCCGCTACGTTGCAACCCGACTAGCTTTGTTTTTAACTCTTTATTCGAATGCAGATTCACCGCGTTCAATCTTCAGTTGTACACGAGTTCGGTATGTTTCACTACTCGGCGACTACGTCGTGTGTGTGTGTGCCTTACTAGATGTTATGTAACATGTACTATTACAGTCGAATCCGAGCGTATTCGGATTATTGGACAATTCTATATATATTACAATATTGATAAGGTCTTTTTCGGAGGAGAATTATTGCCGTATGACTCATCGACGAAGACGGATTTGAGGTGATTCATGTGACGTAACCCGTGGTCACATATGCGTAGGATCCGCATAACTGTATAGGAATTAAAATCTATTAAATTGCCTGTATACAATTAGTATTTATGGTATATTTAATAGTTTCGTTAAGGGCGATGTTTTAAACATCTCCGATTGATAATTGAGAGTTAAAGTCGTTTCTTTAATAAATTCATATTGGTAACTATTAATATTCATTAGTTATTAAGTCTTATGGTTACTAATAGTAATAATTAGTTTTACATAATCCCCATGATATGAATCTAATCTACTTTATATAAATAACTATTATTTACGCATTCCTATCATCATATAATATATTGTTTACATAAATATCAGCACGCACAGCTTTGTTTATTATGCAATAATTAACTTTTCGATTTACCCCATTACCACTTACATCCAGGTACCTTGCAGATATATTACCACTCCTTATCTAGCTGCACGTTATATTCCTTCATCCGCGAGTAAAACAAACATTGTGTACATTTCTATGTATCTTTCGGAGTACCATGTTGATACCCCGTTACACTATCATTCTGTCGCTACGACAACCTCCCCGTCTCTCTTCTATACCTCAACCCTTACACAACAAACCACAGCACCTAACACCCGCAATGAATTAATATTCCAATTTCACCGACGCTACCCTTTCCTAGATTACTATACTCACGCCATACTTAGCCCGTCCGTAGTTTATCTCCCATTTACCACCCCGGGATTATAATGCAGTTAAAACCACCACTTATCCTATCTGATTTATTAGAATATGTTATTTACATTACTATAATGTAGTATATACAAATGTACGTTCATTAATAATATATCTACATTGTACAGCGAAGTATTTTTGATAGGCATTCATTTATTCTTACACGTGAAGTTATTGGATCGTAAAGTTTGCTAAACGCTCTGGAATTTATTGCGTACGTATTCCGCGGATGTAGTCCCGTCTCCGTGTTCCACGCGTGCGCTGTTTACGCTGCGATTGCTGTCCCCGAAGGTCCTCCGCGACTGATTTGTTTACGCGTCGACTATTAATTAATTCCCAACAGCGCGCCCCGGTGATGGGTCATCTCTCCCGTACACGCATCTCCCGTACACATACTACATCGGAGTTATACGCCCTCGACGGGTAAGGTCTTCATTGGCTGCTGGTTTTTTTAATTCGTTTCAATCCCGGGTTGTATTTACTGTCGGCCGAATAATTTGCATAGCACCGATTTTAAACAGTGAAATTTGCTGGGTAACACATGCGACTTTCACTCTCCAGTAGAGATATTGATACTATGTGAACGGAGTCGATGGTTATTATCATAGTAATTCAATACCCCGGTAGAGCCCATTCCACTATCGCCATTAAACCTATATATTTACTCGCGTAATTACCCTTTAGATACAATTTACTTTCCGAGGACACTTTTCCTTACTTTATTATTTTCTTTCCCCGATGGAATTATCACCTTAACTACTAACGACGTGAATTATTTCGCCGTTTCAATAAGGTATCATATCACAATTAGCATGCACCAGACGTTTGATATAGATATTCACCGTATGCATTCGCTGACTTACATTTGTAGATATGATATATCTATATCTATATCTATATATATATCTATATATATATATATATATATATATATATATACATATATATCTATATCTATATCTATATAGATATATAGATTGATGAGATAGCAGCAGGCAGTGAATGGTGTTTGATGTTTCCTAAGTTTTAACGCCTCGTTCGTTTTTGTTTACCTTATGTCGGATGCAACGATTATTTTATTGTGATTGCAAAGTATTAGCGTACAGTAGCGTACAGTAGCGTACAGTAGTTTACAGTAGTGTACAGTAACATACAGTAGCGTACAGTGGCAGATGTAAAGGGTCTTTTAGGTGGAAGTAAAAACGAAGTAGAGTTTGGGGGTAAAGGGTGCGGGGTAAAGTCATGTGATTTTATGGTAACAAGTTATAGGGTTTTTGTCGGAGGCGCTATTGCGGTCATTGGTATGGTCAGATATTCGCAAATGGTCGGTGTTAAGGCAGTGGTCAGTTGTTTGACCGGCGGTGTTGCGATAAGTGCCATCGATACAGCGATGGTTTGCGGTGGTTGGAACGGATATAGGTCTTCGGGTCTCGTTGATATTTTCTTCGATAATGATTAATGATATGTTCTGTACGTGTCTGCAATGTATTCGCGTATTATAGCGTATTGATATGAACTATATGCCCTCGACTATAACGTATTTACTGTTACGGTACGTGTCTGTTCGTGGTAATATTAATGTTATTAAACCGATGTGTGATTCTATCACCTCTCAGGTTAATATATTAAGTGTTGTACCCCTACGTCTACCAATATGATGTGAACATCGGCCTGGTTTACATGGTCCAGATACCCTGGGGCCGTAGTGAATTACGTTGGTAATCTTAGTAGTTTTTTGGTTATTATGTAATGTAGAGTTAAATTATTCTGTAATTTGTGTATATTTTATTTGTATTATTAAATGTTTTGGAAAGTAAGAAATTTAAAAAAGATCTTCCCAGATCAATATTATTTCTCAAAATATGGCATTTTTATTATATATTTTATTTTTGCGAATTTTATCATGAAATGTATTTAAGTTTGGCTCACATTAAAATTTCAATTCTATATAAAAGTATGTTTATAAAATGTTATATTATATTTCTATGATTATACAGTTTTCATGTCTCTGAAATCGTAAGTTCATATCTAGCTGTTTTGGTAACGATTATAAAGATATGACCTTGATTGTTGGCTAATTTTACATTATTATCATTAATCTACGAGGCACCCATTTTAAAAAATCTATTTTAATACTTAGAGAAGTGAAATAACATAAAAAGTTAATATTTTTTTCAAAAAATTCAAGATATATTTAAAAAAAAAGGATTCAGCGTTAATTACTAGTTATTAGATCACAATTTTTATTTAGGTTAATTAATATATTCTATTTAATATGCCTTTAAAATTTAATTTTCTGAAATTAATTATTGAACTGAATCAATAAAATATAAATAAGTACATTTCCAAAGGATTGACACTGGACATGTACTTTTCATGAGAACTGATTTTCTAATGGTGATTTTGAAACAATGTGACATAAAGTTACGTTTGGAGTTTAATATTGGTCTGGAAGACAGTAACAGGAGGAATGACGTAGTTTATGTCGAACTGTATGTGATTTAGTTAAGTATAGATGAAATATTGGATGTGTTGAAGGTTGTTTATTTATATGTAACCGTGTGTCAGAGATTTGATGGGTAATTGTATCGGTATGGTTAAATCAGCTTAAATTGAAAACATATTGCTGGTAGATCTAATAATACGGTTAAGTGGGAGTAGTAGCAAGTTAATGTCAAGTTAGTCAGTAGTCGAGAACGCCTGTCAAGTCGATTGATAAAACAAGAGCATTTCGACGTCGTTTTGTACATTTACAAATCTACTTACGATGTGTAAACGTCAATTTGCAAAAGTTCTTCAGCTTTCTATTTTCAATAAAGATCCGACTTGATCTCTATGAAATAGTACTCTAATTAATAACAGATAGGCCCATAATTAATAATTAGATCACGATTCAGTTTAGGTTTCTTAATAGAGGTTAAGATTAAAGTGTACATGAAAGTTGAAGGTATTATTTTAAAGAAAATGTGATACAATTTTATAGTGGCATATTTATTTGACACTAAATCCATATATGATAAAAAAGACTATCCTCCAAAATGTCTATAATTCTATATTAATTATGAATATATTAAACTAGACTTTTCCAAGAATCTTTGTTATTAATCATGATATTTTATATTATGTTTTTTTTACATATAATTCCCTATAATCAATACATAATATTATCTTATCTCCTATTCTACATTTGTTATTTATTTGTATATGTTCCGAATTTGAGGAAGTTGATTATTATAAATATTATTTATCATTATCAAAAATAGATCAATATAATATATATAATGTAATTAATATAATAATATAATAATATAAATAAAAATTAATTCATAATTATATTTTTATACATAATTTTATTACCAACTTAATTTAACTGCAATTATTTAATATTCAATTTTAACTTTTTATATATTTACATTATTTTACATTCAACTATTTTAACAGCTTTTAAATAAATTAAAATACATCATTTTTCACACTGTTTTTAATAAACATTAGTAATATTTAATATATTCATCTCTACTAATACAAATTTTAAGTACGATAATGCAACATATCACTGAGATATCACTTATATCAAATGTTGATGAATTATTGAATATGATGTTACATGCCCATGAATGGATAGCAATGACTCTATATGTTGGTTAATAGGATTAATAAGGCTATAAGTAGATTTTGCTTTTGCCAATCCTCCATACAGAGATATTTATCTATAAAATGATTTAGTTCATTCATTCATAAGTACAATATATTTAAATCTGTTCATGCAGTACTCAGCGAAATACATAATATTGCATAGTAAATAAGTATTTGGCAATGTTAATTACTGATAATGATGTATTTATTTAGCCATAGAATTTGTATTTAATTTAGCTTAAATTATTATTAATAAGTATCTATAATATGATTGTTCACTACATACACCTAGAGAATTATATGATCAGGAAGCTACCCATTGTTATTACATGTCATCATTAAATAATAGACATCATTAAAATACCACTCATCTTGAGGTGCTTTATTATTGAATACATCTTTGCTAAACTTACTCTGCATGGTAAACCTAAATATAAACTAATTGCTAAACGTGTGTTTTAATGCAAGTTCTCTGTAATCCTACTTTCATAACATTTATCAATATTCGTAGATTGGTTGTTTAAATTTAAATTTAATTTGTACATTTCAGAAACAAAATTTTAATATATATACAACATTATATATATATATATATATATATTTATATATATTTAATAAACAATTTGAATACGATATTGTAGAGAATATCCAATCACATTATTGACTTTATGAAATATAATTACACTATTTACAATACACTATTATAAATAGCAGTCTAGATTTATGAATTCGATAGAATATTACGGATTGCTAATGTAGAGATGTTATCAGAATGGGTTCACATTTAATCTCCCGTTTGTGTTGCTATGGTTACCTCGTTATGCCCTCGTACCCGTTATTAGTACCCCGTTATTAGTACCCAGCGTGCGTTTAATATTCTCTATAATATATATTTGTTTTGCACGCATAGGTGTGCTAGCATTTAATGTACCATGCGACCCTACCCATTGTCCATTGTCTTACAGTATGTAGGTATGTAGCTGTAGAGATGATGAGAGGGGACGTAATACTTGTGTCTAACACACAATACTTGTGTTTAACACACAATACTTGTGTCTAACACACAATACTTGTGTCTAACACACAATACTTGTGTCTAACACACAATACTTGTGTCTAACATGTAATACTTGTGTCTAACACACAATACTTATGTCTAACACACACTACTTGTGTCTAACACACAATACTTGTGTCTAACACACAATACTTGTGTCTAACACACAATACTTGTGTCTAACACACAATACTTGTGTCTAACATGTAATACTTGTGTCTAACACACAATACTTATGTCTAAAACACAATACTTGTGTCTAAAACACAATACTTGTGTCTAACACACAATACTTGTGTCTAACACACAATACTTGTGTCTAACACACAATACTTATGTCTAACACACAATACTTGTGTCTAACACACAATACTTGTGTCTAACACACAATACTTGTGTCTAACACACAATACTTGTGTCTAACACACAATACTTGTGTCTAACATACAATACTTGTGTCTAACACACAATACTTGTGTCTAACACACAATACTTGTGTCTAACACACAATACTTGTGTCTAACACACAATACTTGTGTCTAACACACAATACTTGTGTCTAAAACACACTACTTGTGTTTAAAACACACAATACTTGTGTCTAACACACAATGCTTGTGTTTAACACACAATACTTGTGTCTAAAACACACAATACTTGTGTCTAATACACAATACTTATGTCTAACACATGTAGCCATTAACAATCAATTTAACGGTTATTTCATTCAGTAATTATTCTGCATGAATGTCTAATTTACTCTTTTGATTATCACTCCTTGTGGATTGTGTGTATCGAGTATAAATACATTATGTCGATATGTATGGTCAAGACTCATCAAGCACCCAGTAGTTTGCTTAAAGGGAGGCGTAACCTTCACGTGATTTACTTGTAATAGATAAGGAAAAAATATGTCTACTAGAATTGTGATAACTTTTTAGATTTATAATGAAATTACTAATTTTTTTCACAGATATCTACATAATGTCTATATCTATAGTACTATATTTTTAAAAAATAATTCGACACTTAGAAGACCACGATAAACAAGTTTATATATTTATTTTTTAATTTATTTTAAAATCTCTTTTTTTTTCACGTTTTTGCATCAAAAGTGTAACTAAACAGTTTAGTCATAGATTTGTAAGAAAGTACTTTTTATAAGAAATATATCATCTACATATTTAGAACATTTTAAAAAGGTTGGTTTAAAAAAGTTATCATTTAAAAAAAAATAAAAATATTCTGAGATATAAGCTTCTAAAGTTTTTATATTAATTTATTTTAATTACAAGTTAATAATAAGATTATTATCACTTATTACTTATTAAATATATAATATTATAATATAATATATACAAATAAAGTAAATTAGCATATGAGGAGAGTAGATAATAATATATAAATATAATATAAATGAGTAAATAATAGAAATAATATAAAAAATATTACAAATTTGCACTTCCAGCAACACAACTAGATGTAGGTCTTTACTTGACTTATTATGCCCATGATTAATGCACTCTTCCTTGCTGACCAAGTTAGGATGACCGTTCACATTCGTATATACTTTTCCATTACCATCAGAAAACATACTCGAATAACAGAGACCATACTTGTAAAGAGCGTGCCCAAATTAATTCTGCAGCATGAACCTATTATTTATATCAAATGATTATAAATGATCAAACATATTATATTTATATAAGTATTTATCTCCATGCACCCAGATTATCCATATTTATACATTTTGCTATATATATTATAGTTTAATAGATTGTGTACTTACCTTTGGCTAGCATATACTCTTCATAGATTTACTACGTTTGTTAGGTGGAGACATAATGATGAGAATTCGAGTGTAAATAAAAAATAAAATTGACAGGTGAAAATTTCAATACTAAAGAATGCATTTATGTTTGAATAAAATGCTTTGGTTTCATTGGGTATACCAATTAGTACCACATATACAAACAAAGTTATTTTCTGTGCAATATTTAAAAAAATTTTAAATTTAAAATATATTAGTAAACGAAAACATAATAATTTAAACCCATATTATGAAAATATTTTACAAATTAATAAAATTATAAATATTATTTTTTGACATGCATATGTTTAAAATACATATTTGATGCACTTATAGTTACTTTTATAAAACAAGTTATACATCATTTTAAAGATAATTAATAAAATTTAAAAATTTTATTATAAATATATTTTGTAAAAAAATTCAAAACGAAAATTACACCTGCCTTTAAAATCTAGGATTGATTAGATTTAGAATGGAAGCTACAAGATTGTAAAGATGATTTTCGTATTAAAATGTATCTAGTTTATGTAAATACATAAATAAATGAAATAACAATATTGCATTCCCACACTAGCATACAGAAAGAAACATTTGTAGCTATGCCTAATTGAATTCATTTGAATATATAAGAAATGAACAAAACATTCACTTGTTGTTATTTGTATTGTCCTGTCCTAAACAATACCAATCACAAATGATATCTCTTAGCCTTTAGTTAGTTATGAATTATCTGTTTTCGTAAATTAGTCGTACAATTAATTGCAATAGTTTGTGGTGAATTTGGAGAAAATGAAAATATCGCTTCTTTGATTCTGATCCAATAGTTTCAAAAAGGCCAACTGTTATATTGTTGACAATGATGTTATGTTATCATTGTTAATTACTCTTCTATCTATCATATGTATATTGTTTGCAATATTGACGAGTAATTAATTATATCTCCGTTAACAAATAGAATTGAATTGTTTCTGTTGGTAAATTGAGGATAGCGGGGGGTGGTTGCAGTAGTGGTCAGTTGCCGTAGTGGTCAGTTGCAGTAGTGGTCAGTTGCAGTAGTGGTCAGTTGCAGTAGTGGTCAGTTGCAGTAGTGGTCAGTTGCAGTAGTGGTCAGTTGCAGTAGTGGTCAGTTGCAGTAGTGGTCAGTTGCAGTAGTGGTCAGTTGCAGTAGTGGTCAGTTGCAGTAGTGGTCAGTTGCAGTAGTGGTCAGTTGCAGTAGTGGTCAGTTGCAGTAGTGGTCAGTTGCAGTAGTGGTCAGTTGCAGTAGTGGTCAGTTGCAGTAGTGGTCAGTTGCAGTAGTGGTCAGTTGCCGTAGTGGTCAGTTGCAGTAGTGGTCAGTTGCAGTAGTGGTCAGTTGCAGTAGTGGTCAGTTGCAGTAGTGGTCAGTTGCAGTAGTGGTCAGTTGCAGTAGTGGTCAGTTGCAGTAGTGGTCAGTTGCAGTAGTGGTCAGTTGCCGTAGTGGTCAGTTGCAGTAGTGGTCAGTTGCAGTAGTGGTCATCTCATGATGTCGAATGATCTCTATTTGGATACTGGCGATATTTAAGATATTTAAGATATTTAAGATATTTAAGATATTTTAGATATTTTAGATATTTAAGATTGATCATAGCATTTCCAATACATGCAAATGATATGTTACCAGCAGAAAGTGGAGGAGAGTGGAGGAGAGTGCAGGTCTAGGAGATTATCTCTCTTATAACTTCAGAGAATTCTTCTTTCAACATTATAATATGCACATATGATTTATTATAATACCATCATCACATTTGTTATGTATTTTGCTTATTATATTAAATATTTGTTAAGTAGTAGATAGAGTAAGTTGTATTGAGGAAAATATGAGTTGTGTTTTTATGTGTATTATGTGTGTATTTATTGCATCACGTAATGTTGTTGGGGATAATGTCGTCTAGCATGGTCGAACATAAGTAGATAGAGGTAGTTGGTGTTTAAGTCATCCTACTGTATTTCTATTAATCCAATAGTGTACAATGGTGCTTTATAAGCTCTTTCCTTTGTGGTCAATTCGTTATTGTCTGGCTATTTAGCACCATATATATAAATACATATGTATATATATGTAGATATATGTAATTATTTGTATGTGATTGCATAATCTGTTGATATTTATTATCATTTCAGGCAAACTTTGCTAATGATATTACAATTAGTATTACATTAAAATTACAATTAATATTACAATTAATAAAGTTAATATAATATAGATATCGATAACACTATAAATGTTTAATTCATTACTAATAAACACATCGAGTGTATTTATATACAAATATTAGATAGTCTAGACTGCATTAACATGAGCTGTTCAGTGTACATTGTACAGCTTATGTACAGTGTACAGTGTACAGCTCATGTACAGTGTACAGCTCATGTACAGTGTACAGCTCATGTACAGTGTACAGCTCATGTACAGTGTACAGTGTACAGCTCATGTACAGTGTACAGTGTACAGCTCATGTACAGTGTACAGTGTACAGTGCACACTTAGTGTCCTTTGCTTCACGCTTGACTAAGTAGATATCCCCACATCTAGTCTTCACGTATATCTAAATAAACACCTCCGTACGATTAATAGCTTTGTAGTGGTGACATTCTCTATAGGTTACATATACCGCAGTTATCTCAGTCGTATGTATTTAGTACCCCTATCTCATCTAGTATCTATTACCCTATTAAACTTTACTTACGCACGTAGGACCTACGTATATATATTTCTCAGTAGTCCTTATGTAATCGTAATATTATCTTATGATTCATCTTTTCGTGGATTTAATACGGTATAGTTATATAAACTCTACGTTTATATCTATTGTTAATATCAGTGTATGTTTACTATAGTTCAATTACACTGTTCGAGTACTATTCTCAATAACCATATTTACTACTTTACATGCTCCTCGGTTAGGACATTACCACGTGAACGTCTGTTCCCAGCCATTGTATTACAGCCCTGGACTTACCATAGTGTATTGCCTTATGTGTGTGTGTGTGTGTGTGTGTGTGTGTGTGTGTATGTATGTGTGTGTGTGTGTGTATGTGTATGCTTTTGTGAAGTCTGTGAAGTTTCTATTATACACAAAGAATGTACACATTACATTACATGCTGCAGTGTATTAATGAACTGGAAATATAGTAATATAATAATGTAATAATTTAAATATGGAGGAGACTTTGTCTCTACCCAACTAATTCACGTTAGTAAGGAGAGAGGACAAAGGAAATAAGAAAATGAGTAATAAACAAAAATGATATTAGTAAAAAAACAATAAAAATACTACTAGTGAATTTGATGTGGAGTCAAATGTGGATTTGATTGCTCACTGAATTTGATGTGATGTGAGATTTTGCAAGGATCTATTTTTATGAGATGATAAGACCCTGAAATTTCATCTTGTATGTTCCGGAGTGAGGTTAATAGCAGAGTTGGTAAAGGTAATCTCGCAGGTACATATTTATATGTTGTAAGTCTGAATATTGAGTTGTTTTACATACAAACATCATTGAGTTGTTTGTATTTTGAAGTTAATTGAGTTACAGGTTATCATCTGGCTAAGTTGATTTCTCAGTTCTGCTATTTTTGTTGTCATTTTTTGATTAGAATGTAAAATTTTCTTATTTCAGTTTTACAATTTTTGCGACATTTTAGCGACAACTGAAATAAATAGTAAAACTTTAGTTAAAGTTTATAGTTGCCATAATGGAATGAGGAGATAATTAGATTTTATATCAGTAAGTTTAGAGTTGCAAGAGTTGAGATAAGGTCTATAATCTACTGATATTGTAACATTGGTAGGTTGTGACATTGGTCTGGTTAGTTTGTTTTGTTTATTACATTTCAGCTCAATGGTAAAGTGAAAACAAAGCATCGTCTGCATAAAGTCTGTTGATAGTAGTTTCTATTCGTTGATATAAATTGTCGAGAAAGTCAATAATATCGTATATTAATGTTGAATAATATTAATTAGTTCCAGTTAAGAAGGATATCATTGTTTGTTTGGTAGTTGACTAAATTCATATTTATGAAGTAATTCCATCAAACGTTTTGTTTTGGTATTTTTCTATATAGAGACAGGTTTAGGATATAAAATGGAACCTTACTGACTAAAAGTTAGTAATTCCTAGTCAAATATACCAAATTCTGTGGATAAATCAAGTAACATCTGTTGGATATGGTTACAAGAGAGGTGTATACATATTTAGACTAGAGTTGTGTTTAGCTATTGAGAATGTATTCGAGACCATATTGTCTGAGTAAGTAAGTCTATTGTAGTGTGATTGTAGTTGTTATTGTGTAGTTATATCTAGTAATGATGCAAACAGAGATTGCCATACTATAGAAATGGCAGAATAACCACAGAAAAATCTATTCTTTTTTTCAACGTTGAGTTTAATGTAGTTGCCAATATTCTCAAAGAGATACAATGTGAAAGTTGTTATAATAAGGAATATTTTAAAGTATTTTATAGATTATGTTCATTTTGATACAATTTAGTACTTACAATTTAGTACTTACAATTTAGTACTTACAATTTAGTACTTACAATTTAGTACTTACAATTTAATACTTACAATTTAGTACTTACAATTTTGTACTTGCATTTTAGTACTTACAAAATTTAAATCATTTGTTATTTTTAAAATTCTATTATTCTTAATTACATATTTATCCTTATTAGTTAAAATTATATCAAATTATATCATTAATATTTATATAATTATCTTTTTTAATTAATATATTATAATTAGTCTAATTAGAATTATGATTAGTTGTTAAAATCAATAAAATGTTCATGTAATAAACAGGCCCTTTTCTTATTATGTTTGCAAGACTATGTTTAAGAACTGTTTTTATGGACTCATGTTTACAGAAAAGTGTATTCCCATTAAATATTTAATTCTTTAGAGTGTCATTTTCATTATTAATGAATTTAGTTGAAGGTAGATACCAATGTTACATATGCATATTATTTCTTTATTATCTGCAGGTTTTTTCATTAAGTTAGCAGGATGTCTTTCTTTCTCTTAAATTTACAAATTTACAAAAGACAATTACTAAATATGAAAATAAATTGCAGAAACTACGATCTTCTCACCTCATAACCCTCTCACTACCTCCCATGCTATTACATTCGGTAGGTAATACAAGTTTTCTCCACCTGGCTCCAATAAATGGAACCAACTCCCAAAAAACTATTATTCCCCACTGTCACCACTAATATGTTTAAGCCCAGGCTAAAAAACTTCCTTTTTAGGTGAGAATAATTACCTCCCCTAGATTTTATAATACTTTCACTTACCTAGTCTCGCTATATTACTTTATTTTACTTTATCGTTCACTTTTCATTCATAAACATTGTTGTAGAACATTTATTAATATGTTAAATTCTTTGTGTATAATAAATTCTTCACACACACACACACACACACACACACACACACACACATATATATATATACATACGCACACACACACACACACATACACATACACACATATACATACTCACATACGCACATACGTACACACAACATATTTATACTTCAGACTAATAATGATCTCACAGACTCTATACAAAGTGCATACTAACAAGCCTTTGTACATCAACCAGACTACTTTACTAACTGTATTGCTGTTAGTCTATTGTTGACAGTATGATTATGTAATTGTTGTTCTACCGGTACCTGAATGTGAATATTAACCACAACAATCAGAATAGTCAACTGAAACCATTAGAATAGAAATATAGAAATATAATCACTTTAATAAAAGCTAACCTTGTGGCTGAATATTCTCTATAAAAAACAGTAATATCATTAATACCATTAATGTTTATATTGATTTCGGAGTCCCTCCCCCGAGGTTGTGTCCTTGGCCCACAAATATTTCGCATCTATATATCAGATATTAATCACTTATAGTTCTGTATCAGTTAAATAAAACTGCAATAAAAACAATTTACCGAATTACTGAACATTTCTTCATCTTTTAAGCAATTTATTTGGCTGAAATTTAAATAAACATCTAACTATAAATTACTATTCATAACACATTTTACTATTTAAAATAAAACTCCAAGTTATCTAGCTTCCCGTGTTACCAAATATATCATCGATATAGATCAACCAACCCTGCCTTTTATAAAAGAAATTTCCGACTTACTGGGAGATTCTACTATCAGGATTATAATTAGAATTTAATAAAAAATCTTACAAAAACAAATTATTTATTTGTTTAAATACTTACTACCGACCAAACCACTTGACCTTACACCTTAAGACTTACACCTTATAACTTATGATTACGCTATACTTTCACCCACTGACTAATTCTTACTCAATTGCATCCTATTCATTGTAAGTTACAATGTTTCAATCTACCTCCATCCCTATTTACCTACGTTCACTTCCACCTTACTCTGCATTATCTTATCCTCCTTACAATTAATAAGCAGCATCATATTCTCTACGACTTCATATTGTATTTATGTTTGAGAATATATGAAACCTTCTTTTGAACTTATTCTACTTCTTCTTAATCCATATTTCTTTTCTTTTACTTGATGAAAATGTTCTGAGAAATAAGTATCTAAATAAATCACACACACATACACACACACACGCACACATGCCCTCATACATAAGCACATACATATAAACACTAACACCTACACACTCCTTTACTCTATAGTGTATATATGGCAATATGATCATTTTTGAACAATAGATTTCTTTTGTTAGAATTATTTTGTTAAAGTTCTATGTTATTGATAATCCATATATATGTATATATATATATATATATATATATATATATACATATATGGATTATCATAACATATATATATATATATATATATATATGTAAATTTATATATATGTGTGTGTGTATAATTCAACATAGAATATATTCAAGATAATGCTATATAGTTACTATCTTATAATAATACAATATTAACAATGTTATCAATTAACAGTGCAATATATTCATAGTGTTATCTTTTCAGGATGATATCTATAGATAACTGTATTAATATATTCAGTGAATATTATTGACATTGTTATCTGTCTGTTAAAAAAACTATTGGCTACATTATTAGAGATGAAAAATCAATTCTCATAAGTTTTAAAATTTATTCTAGAACTTTATAAGTTTATCAAAGATCTATTATATAACTTTATAAGTTTATCAAAGATCTATTATATAACTTTATAAGTTTATCAAATATCTATTATATAACTTTATAAGTTTATCAAAGATCTATTCTAGAACTTTATAAGTTTATCAAAGATCTATTATATAACTTTATAAGTTTATCAAAGATCTATTATATAACTTTATGAGTTTATCAAAGATCTATTATATAACTTTATAAGTTTATCAAAGATCTATTATATAACTTTATAAGTTTATCAAATATCTATTATATAACTTTATAAGTTTATCAAAGATCAATTATATAACTTTATGAGTTTATCAAAGATCTATTATATAACTTTATAAGTTTATCAAATATCTATTATATAACTTTATAAGTTTATCAAAGATCTATTATATAACTTTATAAGTTTATCAAAGATCTATTATATAACTTTATAAGTTTATCAAAGATCTATTATATAACTTTGTAAGTTTATCAAAGATCTATTATAGAACTTTATAAATTCAAAGAATTTACCAATAAAGTAGTTCTTCAATACCTTCTCACATAGCCTTTAGTAATCTATACCTTCATTAGATCAAATGTTTACTCTATAATGTATTCTGCATCCTAATAAATCAAATTTCCATGAATTCGTTTATGTGTATGATTCATCTTAATTAATTATTGTAGTTGTTTCTTACAATGTTTATAAAGTAAACTTTCCCAAATAATGTTACCATTATTATACTGTAATATTATTATATTGTAATATTATTATACTGTATTATAATTATACTGTAATATTATTAAATTGTAATATTATTATACTGTAATATTATTATACTGTAATATTATTATATTGTAATATTATTATATTATAATAGTATTATACTGTAATATTATTATACTGTAATATTATTATACTGTATTATAATTATACTGTAATATTATTATACTGTAATATTATTATATTGTAATATTATAATATTATTATATTATAATATTATTATATTATAACATTGTAATATTATAACATTGTAATATAATTATACTGTAATATTATTATATTAGTATATTGTAATATTATTATATTATAATATTATTATACTGTAATATTATTATACTGTAATATTATTATATTGTAATATTATTATACTGTATTATAATTATACTGTAATATTATTATACTGTAATAGTATTACATTATAATATTATTATATTGTAATATTATTATATTGTAATATTATTATATTGTAATATTATTACATTGTAATATAATTATACTGTAATATTATTATATTGTAATATTATAACATTATAATATTATTATATTGTAATATTATTATACTATTGTTTATTTATATATAAGTTAGATAAGATAAGTTAGACAGGAATTATTTTTAAATTACTAATTTCTGAATTACTTTTTTTCTATGATTAATGATAATATATTGTATGGTGTATATTCTATATATATATATAGAATATATCCATTGTTATAAATGTATAGCCAATACCATACATATATCATATTCATCTATTTTTAAATATATATTTCAACTTAAAGACATATTACACATATAGTCCTCTATAGATTATAGGAAATCAATAGTAAGGCTATATGAGAGAGGTAGCTTACTTTTACACAATAAAAGCTTTCTTATCAGTTCAAATACTCATCAACACTTATTATATCAAATTCAAGTAAACTGTCATGCCTTTATGCAGCCATCAAATGTGTTGAATCCCTACACTAGCCCCACACAATTTGTAGGCCTACCTTAGCCCTCACAATTTGTATACCTACCCTAGACCTCACAATTTGTATGCCTACCCTAGCCCCACACAATTTGTATACCTACCCTAGCCCCCACACAATTTGTAGGCCTACCTTAGCCCTCACAATTTGTATGCCTACCTTGGCCCCACACAATTTGTATACCTACCCTAGCCCCCACACAATTTGTATGCCTACCCTAGCCCTCACAATTTGTATGCCTACCCTAGCCCCACACAATTTGTATACCTACCCTAGCCCTCACAATTTGTATGCCTACCCTAGCCCCCATACCATTTGTATCCCTACCTTGGCCCCCACACAATTTTGTATCCTTACCCTAGCCCTCACCGAATGTGTATCCCTACACTAGCCCTAATACAATTTGTATCCCTACCCTAGTCCAAATACAATTTGTATCCCTACACTAGCCCCACACAATTTGTATGCCTACCCTAGCCCTCACAATTTGTAGGCCTACCCTAGCCCTCACAATTTTTATACCTACCCTAGCCCCCATACCATTTGTATCCCTACCTTGGCCCCCACACAATTTGTATCCTTACCCTAGCCCTCACTGAATGTGTATCCCTACAATAGCCCTAATACAATTTGTATCCCTACCCTAGTCCAAATACAATTTGTATCCCTACTCTAGCCCCATTCAATTTGTATCCTTGCCCTAGCCTCCACACAATTTGTATTCCTACCCCCACATAATTTGTATCCCTACCCTAGCCTCCATATCATTTGTATCCCTACCTTGGCCCCTACACAATTTGTATCCTTACCCTAGCCCTCACCGAATGTGTATCCCTACACTAGCCCTAATACAATTTCTATCCCTACCCCAAACACAATTTATATTCCTACTCTTGCCCCATTTAATTTGAATCCCTACCCTAACCCCATTACAATTTGTATCCATACTTAAGCCCTCACATAATTTGAATCCTTACTTTAGCCCTCATATAATTTGAATCCCTACCCTAGCCCAAACACAATTTCAATCCCTACTTTAGCCCCCACACATTGTTTAGCCCCCATTCCCTAATCTGCAACATCGGCATTTGGTTCACATTTTAAGTTCTATATATTTTGTGTTCTCGTTATTTAGTGAAATTCTCTCATATATTCGCCTCCGACACCTTTCTCCGCGTCTGTAAACGTAGCGTTACTTTTCACACGACTACCTACAGTCGATTGATTGACGACGTTTGATTGGTCGTAAACTGTGAGATTTTGTTTTGCGTTGCTAAGTTGCGAGAGTTTCAATTTATAAATTAAATATATTTTATCGCATAAATATTACATATTTAGACTGGTACAATTACTATAACATGATATATATATTTAATTATATATTACTATAATATAGATATGCACTGTATAGTATGGGTGATCATTTTGAGTATAATTCTATCAGATTACCACAGGAAACTGCAAATTTATACCCTAATAATAAGTTAGAAATTTATTTTGGTAAATTTGGTCTAGTATAAGGTCTCTAAAGGATAACCCTTCAAAGTCTAACATTAGCAAGATTAAAAAAACACATGTGGATAATAAAAAATATGAAAATTTAAGATTTGTAATAATTATAATAGATATTTTTTGATGACATTAAAGTACGCCATCTCTTTTTATCATTCTACTATAAAATATATAAACAATAATTAAAAAAAATAGTCCTGAAATTTTTATTACAAAAGTCCTAGAATTTCAATTATATCAATATATTTTTTTTAGATACAAATGTTTAAATTTTATAAATAAATTTATAAACCTTTAAATAATTATATGACAATTTATGAGTTTTCAAACAATTTTCAAAAAATAATGTTTTATTTTGTAAATTTTTTTTAATTATCCATTGATAAATATATAATTTATATATCACTTTTGATCAGATTAGTTAAAATGAAATATTGCATGGAAAATTTTGTTATATTATTCAATAGAAGAATTTTTAAATTGTATACAAATATAAACATAGACAATAGAATAAGCACATAGTTATAATATTATATTCAAATATAAAAAGTCATTATTAAAAAAATTAGTTTGAATTTTAATAATTTATTGTTTTAATAATTTATTTTTTTAAAATAAGCATTGATCTGACTTCTAATAAGTGTAACTTTTATTTGTCAATAACAATCTATAGGCTATGATACAAGTTAAATATGCCTTTCAACTGCTTGTATGACTAGGGTAGTTACCTAATTCAAATATACCAATATTATTAATGTCTAATGATCGCAGATAGGCTGTTGATATATCTTTGGTTAGAATTGATTCTAACCAAAGTGAATTATCATCAATTAAATAATAATAATCATCGGCAGAAAAGTTTACAATAGGTTTTTTAAATATACGCATTCTATCATCGGACTCCGTAATCATATCACAAATCATATTCTCACTGTACAATGAATATGAATTTGTTCAGATAACGTTATGTACCCTATTTGTAATGTGCAATCATTGAGTATTTTGTATCATATTAAATTTTCTGCTGTAAATATATGCAGGGAATCACAATAATATGGTTTTTTCTTAATAGAAAACCAATTCCGAGAATAAACATTAATAATATATCTACACATGAGATAATGAGATCTAAGGAGATGGACTTTTAATAGAAATATAAATTCTTAAGATTCTATTTCCAGTTGTTTGCCACCAGGATTCTATTTCCAACATATCCAAGTTAGCCCGGCGACATTAAGTTTCTATTAAGACTATCTGAGACTATTGCGATGAGACTATCGCAGACTATACATCTGGTCACTATTCAGATCATTGTTAGATATTAGATCTGAATGAAATTCGGCATCGATGATTAATGAAGGAAATTGAGCGACATTCAGCTGCTGACATGTTTGAAGCTAGACACCAATTACCACAATAAATGTTGGGTCCGCCCGATGGACCATCGATGTCAGCGAAAATCTTCCTTGTGGGAAGTTCATTCATGTGTAGAATACATATCTGTAAATAATATTCGTACTAATTTGTATTTAAATATATCTACAATATTGATATACAAACATTTCAATGACAGTTTCTTTGAATCTTCTTTTCAATTAATGCTAGAACTCCATTACGTCAACTGTATTAATATTTGTGCCATCAACACCAATCACTTTTATATTTTGTAAATCATATTTGCATACATTCTCAATAGCATTACAAATGTCTAATGCTTTATATGGTCATCGACTACAGCATGACACACAAATTCACCACCGCACTCATTTAAAAGAATTATATGCTCTTCATTTTTAACGTTCCCTCCCTCTGTAATGTCTTCTCAACTTTCCCATCAAGTACAAGCCAGAAAATCCACTTTTCTCAGGAATAATTTCATGTCTAATTTGTTCACGTTGCCGCCTTACACCAAATCAATTAATTATCTGATTACAATCAGTGGCAGTGATCCTTCCAATATCAAGAAATAGGCCACAAATAATAGAAGCCACTATATTATCTCTAACACTATATCTCTCTGCGACCTTCGTAGTATTTTCATAATTGAGTCCTAATGGTAAAATGAATACATATTAGTATAAATTAATTAATATGTTAGACTATATAACTATAAGTGTATATTGATATATTATTTTCTGAAGTTGATGATTCAGTGGGAGAATGTTCATCGCTGAGAGAAATAGAGTTAATTTATTTAAATAATTAAACCAATTAATAAGTGCGAAATATTAATACATAACAAAATAATTAAAATTAATCCTTAAATTAATCCAATTATTTAATAAATTATATTGAATATGATATACTAAATTAGAAAAATATATTATTAACAATATCAATTGTAAATAATAGTAAAGAGTAATAATTATTTGTTACTAACGAATGTTGGTATGAAGCTTGACTTGTAGAGGGTTGAGATTCGGGATTTTTACTTAGTATTGATGTCGATATTTGTATTACTTGTATAGATTTACTTCTCTCTGTTCTCTGATCTAGAAGAAATGCTGCCCGAGCGACTGACACTCGTACATTTCTTTCACATCGACAAATAGTATTTACAGAACATTTTCATGTACAAATGTCAAAAAGAATTTTAAAATTTTCATAATGTTGTTGACAATAATTCTTGTAATTTTTATGTCTATAGCTCTTAAATAATTTGTTTATTATAACAATATAATATAATAGCTTCTTATGTAGTGTATTAGCTGAGTAAGTAGGTAAAGAAGCATTTGTCCATATATCGAGAATACGCTGAATGATTTCATTCTTTGCCGATTTCGAATAATTTGTTTTTATGAAAATATTGTGTTTATGTACATTTATATAGGTAAATAATTTAGTATATGATATACATTGTATATTAAATATTGATGGTATACTTATGCTTGTCTTTATACTCATATTACGTTTATTTGGAATAATATAGACAAATAATGTAAAGTTAAGAAAATATAAAATTTGAAAATAAAACAATAACAAAAGATATGCGCAGTCGTAGTAGCATAGGATAAAAAGGGATATATTTTTTTCGCGGGATTTTTTATACATATTTTTTGTATATTTGGACAGCCTGTCGATGTCTCAATACTGACCCAAATAAAATGTTGCTTATATATATATTTTTATTTTTCAAATATCTATAAGATAAAATCTGTCCACCTATGTGACCTTAAAATGATCATCCCTATTGTACAGTGCACAGTGTACAGTATACAATGTACACTGTACATACAGTGTACACTGTACATTGTATACTGTACATTGTATACTGTACAGTGTCACATTAACTGTCACTTGGTATCATTGCTGTATGATTCACTGCAGGCAGGTAACTCTGATCAATATATTGATCTGCCAGATTATTAAACCCCTATATCAACTGACTGCGAAAGAGAGGTGAGCGGAACTCGTTTGGTAATAGACTGTCACATTAGATAGATATAATACATTAGATAGATGTAATTGTTGGAGTGTGCGAGACTGAATTAATATTTAATTGGTAATAAATTTATAGCTTATAAAAATTAATTATAAAAATGCAAAGTTTCCATCCACTAACATTAAATATACCTATATATAAATATAGACCATTATTTTTAAATTTTATTAATTTACCTAAGTAACTCATAGATTTGGATTAAGGTGGTTAGCACATGGTATATCTCATCTGAATGTTTATCTCAAAACAATCAGCGATTTACTTTGTATTATTCAAATTTAAGTCAAAAATATAATTTCGCAATTTTCTTTACGTTCTATTAAAAAATATATGACAAATAATCTTAATTCATATTTTATTATATAATTTTATGGTTTTTATGATTACAAATCATATTTGAATAATTTGATAAATGTTTATAAAGTTATTCTCTTGGGTTTATTTTGTTCTTTAATGTTCAATTTTTAATGTCCAGTTATTAATGTCCAGTTGTTAATGTATAGTTGTTAATGTCCAGTTGTTAATGTCCAGTTATTAATGTCCAGTTGTTAATGTCCAGTTGTTAATGTCCAGTTGTTAATGTCCAGTTGTTAATGTCCAGTTATTAATGTCCAGTTGTTAATGTCTAGTTATTAATGTCCAGTAGTTAATGTCCAGTTATTAATGTCCAGTTGTTAATGTCCAGTTGTTAATTACAGTTATTAATGTCCAGTTGTTAATGTCTAGTTATTAATGTCCAGTAGTTAATGTCCAGTTATTAATGTCCAGTTGTTAATGTCCAGTTATTAATGTCCAGTTGTTAATGTCCAGTTGTTAATGTCTAGTTATTAATGTCCAGTAGTTAATGTCCAGTTATTAATGTCCAGTTGTTAATGTCCAGTTGTTAATGTCCAGTTGTTAATGTCCAGTTGTTAATGTCCAGTAGTTAATGTCCAGTAGTTAATGTCTAGTTGTTAATGTCCAGTTGTTAATGTCCAGTGGTTAATGTCCAGTTATTAATGTCCAGTTATTAATGTCCAGTAGTTAATGTCCAGTTGTTAATGTCCAGTAGTTAATGTCCAGTTGTTAATGTCAAGTTGTTAATGTCCAGTTGTTAATGTCCAGTAGTTAATGTCCAGTAGTTAATGTCCAGTTGTTAATGTCCAGTGGTTAATCTCCAGTTGTTAATGTCCAGTAGTTAATGTCCAGTTGTTAATGTCCAGTTGTTAATGTCCAGTGGTTAATCTCCAGTTGTTAATGTCCAGTAGTTAATGTCCAGTAGTTAATGTCCAGTAGTTAATGTCTAGTAGTTAATGTCCAGTTGTTAATGTCCAGTTGTTAATGTCCAGTTGTTAATGTCCAGTAGTTAATGTCCAGTAGTTAATGTCCAGTTGTTAATGTCCAGTTGTTAATGTCCAGTTGTTAATGTCCAGTAGTTAATGTCCAGTAGTTAATGTCCAGTTGTTAATGTCCAGTAGTTAATGTCCAGTTGTTAATGTCCAGTTGTTAATGTCCAGTTGTTAATGTCCAGTTGTTAATGTCCAGTTGTTAATGTCCAGTAGTTAATGTCCAGTTGTTAATGTCCAGTTGTTAATGTCCAGTTGTTAATGTCCAGTTGTTAATGTCCAGTTGTTAATGTCCAGTAGTTAATGTCCAGTTGTTAATGTCCAGTTGTTAATGTCCAGTTGTTAATGTCCAGTTGTTAATGTCCAGTTGTTAATGTCCAGTAGTTAATGTCTAGTGGTTAATGTCCAGTTGTTAATGTCCAGTTGTTAATGTCCAGTTGTTAATGTCCAGTTGTTAATGTCCAGTTGTTAATGTCCAGTTGTTAATGTCCAGTTGTTAATGTCCAGTTGTTAATGTCCAGTTGTTAATGTCCAGTTGTTAATGTCCAGTTGTTAATGTCCAGTAGTTAATGTCCAGTTGTTAATGTCCAGTTGTTAATGTCCAGTTGTTAATGTCCAGTTGTTAATGTCCAGTTGTTAATGTCCAGTTGTTAATGTCCAGTTGTTAATGTCCAGTGGTTAATCTCCAGTTGTTAATGTCCAGTAGTTAATGTCCAGTTGTTAATGTCCAGTTGTTAATGTCCAGTAGTTAATGTCCAGTTGTTAATGTCCAGTTGTTAATGTCCAGTGGTTAATCTCCAGTTGTTAATGTCCAGTTGTTAATGTCCAGTAGTTAATGTCCAGTTGTTAATGTCCAGTTGTTAATGTCCAGTTGTTAATGTCCAGTAGTTAATGTCCAGTGGTTAATGTCCAGTTGTTAATGTCCAGTAGTTAATGTCCAGTTGTTAATGTCCAGTTGTTAATGTCCAGTTGTTAATGTCCAGTTGTTAATGTCCAGTTGTTAATGTCCAGTAGTTAATGTCAAGTAGTTAATGTCCAGTGGTTAATGTCCAGTAGTTAATGTCCAGTAGTTAATGTCCAGTTGTTAATGTCCAGTTGTTAATGTCCAGTTGTTAATGTCCAGTTGTTAATGTCCAGTTGTTAATGTCAAGTAGTTAATGTCCAGTGGTTAATGTCCAGTAGTTAATGTCCAGTAGTTAATGTCCAGTTGTTAATGTCCAGTTGTTAATGTCCAGTTGTTAATGTCCAGTTGTTAATGTCCAGTTGTTAATGTCCAGTTGTTAATGTCCAGTGGTTAATGTCCAGTTGTTAATGTCCAGTGGTTAATGTCCAGTTGTTAATGTCCAGTTGTTAATGTCCAGTAGTTAATGTCCAGTGGTTAATGTCCAGTTGTTAATGTCCAGTTGTTAATGTCCAGTAGTTAATGTCCAGTAGTTAATGTCCAGTAGTTAATGTCTAGTGGTTAATGTCCAGTTGTTAATGTCCAGTTGTTAATGTCCAGTTGTTAATGTCCAGTTGTTAATGTCCAGTAGTTAATGTCCAGTAGTTAATGTCCAGTAGTTAATGTCTAGTGGTTAATGTCCAGTGTTTAATGTCCAGTGTTTAATGTCCAGTTGTTAATGTCCAGTTGTTAATGTCCAGTTGTTAATGTCCAGTTGTTAATGTCCAGTGGTTAATGTCCAGTGGTTAATGTCCAGTAGTTAATGTCCAGTAGTTAATGTCCAGTAGTTAATGTCCAGTAGTTAATGTCCAGTTGTTAATGTCCAGTTGTTAATGTCCAGTGGTTAATGTCCAGTAGTTAATGTCCAGTTGTTAATGTCCAGTTGTTAATGTCCAGTTGTTAATGTCCAGTTGTTAATGTCCAGTTGTTAATGTCCAGTTGTTAATGTCCAGTAGTTAATGTCCAGTTGTTAATGTCCAGTTGTTAATGTCCAGTGGTTAATGTCTAGTAGTTAATGTCTAGTGGTTAATGTCCAGTTGTTAATGTCCAGTAGTTAATGTCCAGTTGTTAATGTCCAGTTGTTAATGTCCAGTAGTTAATGTCCAGTTGTTAATGTCCAGTGGTTAATGTCCAGTTGTTAATGTCCAGTGGTTAATCTCCAGTTGTTAATGTCCAGTAGTTAATGTCCAGTTGTTAATGTCCAGTTGTTAATGTCCAGTTGTTAATGTCCAGTAGTTAATGTCCAGTTGTTAATGTCCAGTTGTTAATGTCCAGTTGTTAATGTCCAGTTGTTAATGTCCAGTTGTTAATGTCCAGTAGTTAATGTCCAGTTGTTAATGTCCAGTGGTTAATGTCTAGTAGTTAATGTCTAGTGGTTAATGTCCAGTTGTTAATGTCCAGTAGTTAATGTCCAGTTGTTAATGTCCAGTAGTTAATGTCTAGTGGTTAATGTCCAGTTGTTAATGTCCAGTAGTTAATGTCCAGTTGTTAATGTCCAGTTGTTAATGTCCAGTGGTTAATGTCCAGTAGTTAATGTCCAGTAGTTAATGTCTAGTGGTTAATGTCCAGTAGTTAATGTCCAGTAGTTAATGTCCAGTTGTTAATGTCCAGTTGTTAATGTCCAGTGGTTAATGTCCAGTTGTTAATGTCCAGTAGTTAATGTCCAGTTGTTAATGTCCAGTTGTTAATGTCCAGTTGTTAATGTCCAGTTGTTAATGTCCAGTTGTTAATGTCCAGTTGTTAATGTCCAGTAGTTAATGTCCAGTTGTTAATGTCCAGTGGTTAATGTCTAGTAGTTAATGTCTAGTGGTTAATGTCCAGTTGTTAATGTCCAGTTGTTAATGTCCAGTTGTTAATGTCCAGTAGTTAATGTCCAGTTGTTAATGTCCAGTTGTTAATGTCCAGTAGTTAATGTCCAGTTGTTAATGTCCAGTTGTTAATGTCCAGTAGTTAATGTCCAGTTGTTAATGTCCAGTGGTTAATGTCCAGTTGTTAATGTCCAGTTGTTAATGTCCAGTTGTTAATGTCCAGTTGTTAATGTCCAGTAGTTAATGTCCAGTAGTTAATGTCCAGTGGTTAATGTCCAGTGGTTAATGTCCAGTTGTTAATGTCCAGTGGTTAATGTCCAGTTGTTAATGTCCAGTTGTTAATGTCCAGTTGTTAATGTCCAGTTGTTAATGTCCAGTAGTTAATGTCCAGTTGTTAATGTCCAGTAGTTAATGTCCAGTAGTTAATGTCCAGTAGTTAATGTCCAGTAGTTAATGTCCAGTAGTTAATGTCCAGTTGTTAATGTTTAGTAGTTAATGTCCAGTAGTTAATGTCCAGTAGTTAATGTCCAGTTGTTAATGTCCAGTTGTTAATGTCCAGTTGTTAATGTCCAGTTGTTAATGTCCAGTTGTTAATGTCCAGTGGTTAATGTCCAGTGGTTAATGTCCAGTGGTTATGATGCAATCTATCCAAATCCAAATCTAAGAAATCTAAAAAACTTATTTTGTAATATTTACAAAATATTTCACAGTTTTTTTTTACTTGATATTTATTTTGACGTTCATAAAATCATCTCAAATTGTTTATAGTAATATTGAAATAATAATGATAATGAGAGCTTCAATATATAATAGATTTGAACTCTATTGTTTTAATTATGTTTAATAATATATTAAATATAAGCATATATTATGTTCAACTATCCGTAACTTATATTATCTGAGAGTTTATTCATTAAGACCCTCATACAAATTCTCTATTATGAACTCAAAATCAATTGTTTGCAGATGAATGAAGGAAAAGCCAGGATTGTCTTATTAGATGATAGGCCCTTTGATATTCTGATTCAGGTTTACATAATAACATTATAAGCATCTTTTGTATGATCTGAATTTGTTTCTTAAATTACTTTAAAGTTTAATATGTTTCTTATAAAATAACTAATGCATCTTATTATTTCATATATAGAAATATAAATGTAACATATTCAATATTTCTTAATGATAAGTGCCTCTTGCAAGGAATAACATAATTTCCAGAACTATTGTCAAATTAATGTTCATGTTATAATTTGATTTCAATAATTAAAATCAACTAATCAAATGTTATCAAACCCTATACAATTAATTATACATTGAATCCCATTGTTCCTAAACTAAAATACAACTTATTTTTTTGATCATCACTTCACTCTCAGGAGAATCTCTATTCCGGAGAACTTCTGGATATAGTTTCTTCGTACATAGGACTAGTAGAAAAAGAGTACTTTGGTATATCTTACAAGGATTCAAGGTTAGTTATATTATTATTATAACATTTTATTATCGGGAATTCTAAATTTACTTTAGTATTATTTTACATTTATATTAAATATAAATACATTTACATATTTTAAAATCAAATGAAATGATAAAAAATACTGTTATTTTGAATAAATTGTTTATTTATAAATTATTATTTAGGTTATTTAATTTTTCATTGTACAGGATTATAAAATTTTATAAAATTAATTTTTTTAATTTAAACTTTTAACTTAAAATTTCTGTATTATATTTCTGTACTATATTAATGTGTAATATATACAAAATATATATATCAAATTTATTTTTCATGCATATAAATTGATATCAGATATTCAATATTATGATTTTTTAATTATGAATGTTTTTAAATTAGAAATTGCTTATTTGAAGTATAGAAAATTACTAATGAGATCTAAACATAAAAGGAAGATAATTTTAAATATATTGTATCCATGCAATATCCCTGTCAAACATGAAAAAATCTACTGTTTTTGAAAAGACCTATTATAGTTTGTTCTGATAAATTATTAATGACATCATTTTTTATCTATTGCTGTAATCAATATTTATATGCTCCCACAATAGCCGGGTTGCTTTATAACAATTAATTATTTAATATAGAAAATGAGCATCCATTTCTGTTAATATATTATTATTGAAAATCTGTGATTCTATTTGGTCTTGGATTTCCACAGAAAAAAATCTTTATGTTTGATTAAAATTTTATTGTTAAATTCCGTGGAGATTCGTATTTCACCAAGTGTAAAAGTATCTTTAAATTACAATTATTATGAACTTTATAAACTTTACACTAATAATGAGAATGAAAATAAATATATATAGTTAATATATAAACTTAAATGTATCTTATTATAGATATAAAAGTGAATCTAAATTCTATGCATTGGTATGATTAGATTTTTTGTATATAATACTCTTGAATGCTACATGTTTAATATTAATAGAAATGGTATAACTCTACCCTACCATGGAAATAAGGATAACATATAATTATTTTTAATTATAATAAAATAATTTTATAACAAACTAATTAATATTTTTGGTATTAATATTTGGTTAAAATTAAAAATTACTTATTTAAAATGCAATATACTAAATAATAATAATTAAACAATAGTAATTAGTATATATATCTTATTATCTGATATATTTAATTTAATAATAGATATTAATTTAATAATAAATCATTAGCAGAGATATCATTAAGATACTAAATACCAGATTTAAATTAAATAACACTAAATATCTTCTAATTTTAAAAAATTTCATCTCCATGAAATATATTGAGTCCACAATAAAATATAAAATATATTAGTAAAATATAAATAATATATGGTCCATATAAAAATGTATAATTCAATAATTATGATTAGACAAATCTTAAAAAGATGCTCTACTCAATAAAATTATTAGGAATAAATTAATAACAAATATAAATAATGCTTTCATTATAATTAAACATATCATCAGTTTTTATAAATAAAGTAGAACACAGTTGAATTTTAAAGTGAGTAATTTTTGTAAATTTTTTATTTATATATAAATAAATTCTTAAAATTTAAGAGCCCATATTACATATTATGCAATAGATTTATTTAATAATATTCTAATGAAAATTGTTTTACAAGATAATTTGATCTGTTAATAATTATCAAATTAATTCTATAAAGTGTATTATTATACTATTTTTGTATAATAAAATAAAAGTTAAAAATTATTTTATAAATTATATTATTAAAACCACAAACATAATATTACAATATATTATTAAAACATTATTTTATTTTTCAGTTAATAATATAATTATAATTGTTTCTAACAAATATTACAAATATATCAAATTAGTTTACAAAACTTATATTATATTATATTTTACCATTTTAAAAGTTTATATTTATTTTTAAATAAATGATCTCGTCTATATTATACTCTAACTTTATATGTATTACATATAAACTATATATATTTACATGCACTATTTATACAATTTAATTTAATGGCATCCCATTACTTCAACTTGGTGTTAATGTGATTCTATTGAAGACACGCCCATTTATTTCTTATTTACAAGTAGCCACGCCCCTTTCATAACTCTCACAGCTTATAAGAAATTCACAACCATTATATTATTTACCACTTGTAAGTACATATCAACATATATACATTTTACTTAAGTATATCTATTTAATTCATATATATATATTAGTATATCTATTTAATCTATATAAATATATATTATAGTAGATATATTGTATTATTTTAAAAAATAATTGATTATTATTTTGTTCATTCATAGCTGAATATTTTTAATATTTATATATAAATTAACAATATATAAGTAAAATCTATATAATTAATTAATGTCACCAACTATTTATATATATCTGAATATATACTATATGTATATTCTAAAAGAAATTGTGTTATTAACAATGTTTTGTAACAAACTATAGTAAATTATTAAAATCTAGTTTTATATACTATTATATAGATGAAAGCCTCATACATGTATGTACAATACCAATTGTCTACAGCCATTATAGTCTTATTAAGTCTTATTAAGGGTTATTTAGGGTTATTTAGGAGTTATTTAGGGTTATTTAAGAGTTATTCTCATTCATAAGATTTAGTACAAACTATACACAATTCTCTAGTTATTAACAAATACTAAATATTTCAAATACCTATGTATATACTTTATGGATTATTTGTTCAATTGTAATGTTTAACATGTTAGATTGTATTACAATTAACATCATTGAGTACATTTAAAGCAAAATGTAGTTACAATTTGTTTATTTGATGTTTAGTTTATTAATTGCAATTAGTTTATAAAACTTGATGCTATTTTAGAATTACTTTATTTTACTAATAAACCAATTGCATTATCTCCAATATTACATTATTATGTATATATGAACATTACATTATTATGTATATATGAACATTACATTATTATGTAGATATGAACATTACATTATTATGTATATATGAACATTACATTATTATGTATATATGAACATTACATTATATGTATATATGAACATTACATTATTATGTATATATGAACATTGCATTATTATGTATATATGAACATTACATTATTATATATATATGAACATTGCATTATTATGTATATATGAACATTACATTATTATGTATATATGAACATTGCATTATTATGTATATATGAACATTACATTATTATGTATATATGAACATTACATTATTATGTATATATGAACATTACATTATTATGTATATATGAACATTACATTATTATGTATATATGAACATTACATTATATGTATATATGAACATTACATTATTATGTATATATGAACATTACATTATTATGTATATATGAACATTACATTATATGTATATATGAACATTACATTATTATGTATATATGAACATTACATTATTATGTATATATGAACATTACATTATATGTATATATGAACATTACATTATATGTATATATGAACATTACATTATTATGTATATATGAACATTACATTATATATATATGTGAACATTACATTATTATGTATATATGAACATTACATTATTATGTATATATGAACATTACATTATTATGTATATATGAATATTACATTATTATGTATATATGAACATTACATTATTATGTATATATGAACATTACATTATATGTATATATGAACATTACATTATTATGTATATATGAACATTGCATTATTATGTATATATGAACATTACATTATTATATATATATGAACATTGCATTATTATGTATATATGAACATTACATTATTATGTATATATGAACATTGCATTATTATGTATATATGAACATTACATTATTATGTATATATGAACATTACATTATTATGTATATATGAACATTACATTATTATGTATATATGAACATTACATTATTATGTATATATGAACATTACATTATATGTATATATGAACATTACATTATTATGTATATATGAACATTACATTATTATGTATATATGAACATTACATTATATGTATATATGAACATTACATTATTATGTATATATGAACATTACATTATTATGTATATATGAACATTACATTATATGTATATATGAACATTACATTATATGTATATATGAACATTACATTATTATGTATATATGAACATTACATTATATATATATGTGAACATTACATTATTATGTATATATGAACATTACATTATTATGTATATATGAACATTACATTATTATGTATATATGAACATTACATTATATGTATATATGAACATTACATTATTATGTATATATGAACATTACATTATTATGTATATATGAACATTACATTATATGTATATATGAACATTACATTATTATGTATATATGAACATTACATTATTATGTATATATGAACATTACATTATATGTATATATGAACATTACATTATATGTATATATGAACATTACATTATTATGTATATATGAACATTACATTATATATATATGTGAACATTACATTATTATGTATATATGAACATTACATTATTATGTATATATGAACATTACATTATATGTATATATGAACATTACATTATTATGTATATATGAACATTACATTATATGTATATATGAACATTACATTATTATGTATATATGAACATTACATTATATGTATATATGAACATTACATTATTATGTATATATGAACATTACATTATTATGTATATATGAACATTACATTATTATGTATATATGAACATTACATTATATGTATATATGAACATTACATTATTATGTATATATGAACATTACATTATTATGTATATATGAACATTACATTATTATGTATATATGAACATTACATTATATGTAGATATGAACATTACATTATTATGTATATATGAACATTACATTATTATGTATATATGAACATTACATTATTATGTATATATGAACATTACATTATTATGTATATGTGAACATTACATTATTATGTATATGAACATTACATTATTATGTATATGAACATTACATTATATGTAGATATGAACATTACATTATTATGTATATATGAACATTACATTATTATGTATATATGAACATTACATTATTATGTATATATGAACATTACATTATTATGTATATGTGAACATTACATTATTATGTATATGAACATTACATTATTATGTATATGAACATTACATTATTATGTATATATGAACATTACATTATATGTATATATGAACATTACATTATTATGTATATATGAACATTACATTATTATGTATATATGAACATTACATTATTATGTATATATGAACATTACATTATTATGTATAATAGAACATTACATTATTATGTATATATGAACATTACATTATTATGTATATATGAACATTACATTATTATGTATATATGAACATTACATTATATGTAAATATGAACATTACATTATTATGTATATATGAACATTACATTATTATGTATATATGAACATTACATTATTATGTATATATGAACATTACATTATTATGTATATATGAACATTACATTATTATGTATATATGAACATTACATTATATGTATATATGAACATTACATTATTATGTATATATGAACATTACATTATTATGTATATATGAACATTACATTATATGTATATATGAACATTACATTATTATGTATATATGAACATTACATTATATGTATATATGAACATTACATTATTATGTATATATGAACATTACATTATTATGTATATATGAACATTACATTATTATGTATATATGAACATTACATTATTATGTATATATGAACATTACATTATTATGTATATATGAACATTACATTATATGTATATATGAACATTACATTATATGTATATATGAACATTACATTATTATGTATATATGAACATTACATTATTATGTATATATGAACATTACATTATTATGTATATATGAACATTACATTATTATGTATATATGAACATTACATTATTATGTATATATGAACATTACATTATTATGTATATATGAACATTGCATTATTATGTATATATGAACATTACATTATTATATATATATGAACATTGCATTATTATGTATATATGAACATTACATTATTATGTATATATGAACATTGCATTATTATGTATATATGAACATTACATTATTATGTATATATGAACATTACATTATTATGTATATATGAACATTACATTATTATGTATATATGAACATTACATTATTATGTATATATGAACATTACATTATATGTATATATGAACATTACATTATTATGTATATATGAACATTACATTATTATGTATATATGAACATTACATTATTATGTATATATGAACATTACATTATTATGTATATATGAACATTACATTATATATATATGTGAACATTACATTATTATGTATATATGAACATTACATTATTATGTATATATGAACATTACATTATTATGTATATATGAACATTACATTATATGTATATATGAACATTACATTATTATGTATATATGAACATTACATTATTATGTATATATGAACATTACATTATATGTATATATGAACATTACATTATTATGTATATATGAACATTACATTATTATGTATATATGAACATTACATTATATGTATATATGAACATTACATTATATGTATATATGAACATTACATTATTATGTATATATGAACATTACATTATATATATATGTGAACATTACATTATTATGTATATATGAACATTACATTATTATGTATATATGAACATTACATTATATGTATATATGAACATTACATTATTATGTATATATGA
>OZ038313.1:18153591-18242531 GCA_964035775.1 Osedax frankpressi
CTATATGTAGATTTACTTAAAACCCTGTAGGTATTATGGAGTATAATACTCTATCAATTACATGGAAGTAATGAATTCTTTACAATTTACAGATTTTTTATTGAATCCATCACCTACCTCAAAGACAACATCACAATAGAACTCTTCTTTTTACAATCCAAACAATCAATATTCAAGGTACTTGTTTAATAAACTCTAGTACGTAACATGTTTACCCAGTATAAATATCATACTAACATCGATAAATATCACATATGTAGACTGGGTGCCCCCCATGGGGGAATATAGGTTATGGATGCCATTTCAGCCATTGCCAACTGATAAATAAACAAACTGGTGAATCAAACACTCACCACACCACACCACACACTCATCACACACTTACCACACTATACCACACTCACCACACCATACGACACACTCACCACACACTCACCAAACCACACCACACCACACACTCATCACACACTCACCTCACCACACATTCACTACACACTCACCATACACTCACCACACCACACACTCACCACACACTCACCAAACCACACACTCACCAAACCACACACTCACCAAACCACACCACACACTCACTACACCGTTACTACACCCTCACCACATACTCACCACACACGCACCGCACCACACCACACACTCAATACACCACACACTCACCAAAACCACACCACACCACACACTCACCACACACACACCACACACACACCACACCACACACTCATCACACCAAACCACACACTCACCACACCCTCACCTCACCAAACCCTCACCACACCACACCACACCACACCCTCACCACACACTCACCACACCCTCACCTCACCAAACCCTCACCAAACCACACCACACCACACCACACACTCACCAAACCACACCACACACTCACCAAACCACACACTCACCAAACCACACCACACACTCACCGTCACCACACACTCACCACATACATACTCACCACACACTCACCAAACCACACCACACCACACCCTCACCTCACCAAACCCTCACCAAACCACACCACACCACACCACACCACACCACACACTCACCAAACCACACCACACACTCACCACACCATACCATCACCACACACTCACTACACCGTCACTACACCCTCACCACACACTCACCACACACATACTCACCACACTCAATACACCACACACTCACCAAACCCTCACCACACCATCACCACATACGCACCACACCATACACGCACCACACCACACACTCACCACACCACACCACACACTCAATACACCACACATTCACCAAAACCACACCACACCACACACTCACCACACACACACCACACACACACCACACACACACCACACCACACACTCATCACACCAAACCACACACTCACCACACCCTCATCTCACCACACCCTCACCTCACCAAACCCTCACCACACCACACCACACCACACCCTCACCACATACACACCAAACCCTCACCACACCACACCACACACACCACACCACACCACACCACACCACACCACACCACACCACACCACACCACACCTCACCACACTCACCACACCACACCACACCACACCACACCACACTCACCACACCACACTCACCACACCACACCACACCACACCACACCACACCACACCACACCACACCACACTCACCACACCACACCACACCACACCACACCACACTCACCACACCACACTCACCACACCACACCACACCACACCACACCCTCACCACATACACACCAAACCCTCACCACACCACACCACACACACCACACCACACCACACCACACCACACCACACCACACCACACCACACCACACCACACTCACCACACCCCACACACACCACACCACACCCTCACCTCACCAAACCCTCACCACACCACACCACACCACACCCTCACCACACACTCACCACACCCTCACCTCACACACACACAACACACTCACCACACCCTCACCACACACACACACACCACACCACACCACACCACACCACACCACACCACACCACACCACACCACACCACACCACACCACACCACACCACACCACACACACCACACACACACCACACACACCCTCACCACACACTCCCCCAATAGTCTCAGATAGAATTTGACAGCATTACAATATTTGATCTCGCAGCTTATGCCTTGCAAGCAACTTTTGGAGATTATAAAAAGTTAGTATTTCAATTATGTTCCATTTTGTTTGTAAATTTAATAAAATATCAGTTATATAACATATTGTTTCAATAATCAAGCTTATGCAATGATTGATTGTTTTCCATTGGAGGATCAATATGGTTACAATTAATATTATATAATATCATGCTTTTATATAATTATATATATTATATAATGGAAAATATTAATAAATTTTAATAATATATAACAACTTATATTATTTTAATTTATAAAATTATTTATAATTTTAATAATGTAGTAATAATTTTATAAATTAGTAATACAAATTTAGATATTACAATATTTAACTTATTACTTTAATTACTTTAATACTATTACTATTCTCAATTACTACTATCCTTACTTCTGATATATTCTACCCTTTCTGTTACTATTACTGTTTACTGTTACTTATTACCATTACTACTACTAATTTCTACTATTTCTACTTTACTGTTATTAATACTATTTCTTACTTTTATTACTTTCACCTACAAAATTACTACTAATATTTATTTTTAACATTACTATAATTTCTATTATTTATTACTTTTATTAAAACTATTTCTTACTATTATTACCGTTACTACTCATACTACTACAATTACTGCTACTACTACTACTGATATATAACTTACTACATTACTACTATTACTAATACTACTACATACATTTTACTATAAAAAGTATATTTCATGATAGAGTTTAACACACGCCTATATGTAAACACACATCGTGGATTATAGGAAACTGTGATGTATTCCATAGATTGTATTACAAAATTTACATTGAATTTACATTGTAAATAGATTGTCGACTCTATACACTGTGACATAATTGACATAATTGATTGGTTAAGTGTAATGTATGTAGGGTTGAGGTTTTTGCTTTTAATCTCCGATCAAAATGTATTTAATATATATTTATAATGAATTAGAATGTTGTAGAACTCACACTAATAATATTGCGTTGTTAAATGCCCTTCTGTGCCCTTTTGTGCCCTTTTGTGCCCTTTTGTGCCCTTTGGTAGTTGTGATAGCAGTCTCTTTATGGGGCGCTACTTTCACTTCTCATTTAGACTTTGAGAGTTGTGATTCTTGTAGAGCTGTTTACCCTTTTGAACCTAACACTAATTTATTAGTATGTAATATTATATTATATTATATTATATTATATTATATTATATTATATTATATTATATTATATTATATAGTAAGGTTTCATTTTATGTACCTGATACAATGTATTCTCTATTATTGGAAATAGTTACTTTTGTATTAATAAATATATTCGGAGAGTTTATAATTACATATAAATATATTTAAAGTATATGTATATAATATTATAGGTTCTAATATTAACAGCTTGCGTTTGTAACTTTAGATGTTATATCTATTCTTTAAATCTATTAATAATACATTATTATTAATAATAGAGTTTATTAGATAATATATATATATATATATATCTTATTATTTATTTAGTTTTAAGAGAAAATTGTATTTTTATCTGAAATTAAGTGTTTTGTGATGTGAAATGTGATAATGATTCTAATTGTGTTTCTTTAGTTTGTAAACAACCTCTTAAAGTTATGATGTCATTCTATTAATAGGCATGGTTCTATTTATATATAAATGTTACGTATTTACTTATATTTATATATATACCAACAAACACTAATCTATTCGTCTGCTGTAGTCTACACCTACGTCTACACGTTCATTGTACACGCCCACATACCAAAATACCTAAACACCGGTGTATTCCCTCTACAACTGTACAATGCGTTATGTTATTGTTATCTAGGTCGCCTTTGGGAGTCCGGTCTAACTTAGTTTATATTTATCAATGTGGTCAGTTGCATTGTCCATCAATTGTTATACTAGTACGTTATTCTCGTATCTTTAGTTCTAGACATATCCGTAATTCGATGGTAACAGTTTACGTCTATATGAGATTCGTTGGCTCAATTCGTAATTCACTGGTTGAGTTATGTTTCCATTATCCTTGTCGCCGAATATTGTCTACACGGCCCGTAGTTGCACCCCGGCCTATAAACCATTTGATATTTAATGGCGTCCGAATAGAATATGCCAAATACCGAACAAAACGTATATCTCTGCTGACCTCAGTACGACAATGGAAACACAGTCCGCATTGTCCAGCGTAATCACCTGTCAATCACTTCCTGTTCACCTGTCAATCTTGTTCTATTCGCTCTCTTTCGTATCAGATAAGTGGTAACATATCCTTTAAAACGTACAATTCACCTGACTTGGTATTTAAATACTTTCTTTATTTTGTAATACATATCCATTTTCTATAATTTAAACATACTAAATTAAATGTATAGTTAGTGATGAGATGATGATAAGATAGTGATAAGATGATTATAAGATAGTGATAAGATGATTATAAGATAATGATAAGATAGTGATAAGATGATGATAAGATGGTGATAAGATGATGATAAGATAGTGATAATAAGATCATAAGATGATTATAAGATAGTGATAAGATAGTGATAAGATGATAAGATAGTGATAATAAGATCATAAGATGATTATAAGATAGTGATAAGATAGTGATAAGATAGTGATAAGATAGTGATAAGATAGTGATAAGATAGTGATAAGATGGTTAATTATCGATTTAAATAGATCAAATAATTGAATAGCTATTTAATAAAAAATTATACTTTATTTATAAAGTGGAAGTTAATAAAACAATAAGAGTGATTGTTTTATTAACATTATGTCTATTATCGTAGCATTTTAATTGCTACCAGGATGTTAATTCAACATTAGGAGATACGTCATTACGATATACATTGCCACGACAATACACATTGTTTTACCACGCAGTGACTACTCGACGAGGGAGAACATCTCTAGACTCTGCGTGGTGCCCAGGGACCTATTGACGGAGTTGTCGCTTCAACACTGGTGAGATGGCAGTTCGCTAGGCCCACCTCCGCCCATTGTCCGGCCTTTAGACAATAGACACGCTAGCAAATTAGATATTTATATACCCGTAAACGTGTTAGAGTAACGTGCATTCGTGAACAGGTGATGCCGGACTTTTTTCTCTTTATCTCGTGTAGTCAATTCACTTCCTGTTTTATATTAATCACGTTAAATAACGGAACAATGTATTACAAGTTGTATTACAAGTTTACTAAAATCCTATTTTGCATATCTACAGTTTTCTCAATTGTTTCTGCAAATCATCATAATAGTGATTTATTATTTCCGTTACTCCTGACTCATTTATTTTATAATCATTATTGGAAAAATGGGTGATTGCGCAACACCTCGCTATTGCGTAACACCTCGCTATTGCGTAACACCTCGTTATTGCGTAACACCTCGCTATTTCGTAACACAGCGAAGATCAGATCATCGCTTACTACCGGCAACAGAAAGGAGAACTCAGAGGTTCGGCAGTTGTAAAGTTAGTGCCTCCCTGCCTTGGACCTTATTAGGTACTTCTTATTAGGTACTTCTTATTAGGAACTTCTTATTAGGTACTTCTTATTAGGTACTTCTTATTAACTACTTCTTATTAACTACTTCTTATTAGGGACTTCTTATTAGTTACTTCTTATTAGGTACTTCTTATTAGGGACTTCTTATTAGGTACTTCTTATTAGGTACTTCTTATTAGGTACTTCTTATTAGGTGCTTCTTATTAGGGACTTCTTATTAGGGACTTCTTATTAGGGACTTCTTATTAGGAACTTCTTATTCGAGACTTCTTATTAGGGACTTCTTATTAGGGACTTATTAGGTACTTCTTATTAGGTACTTCTTATTACTGACTTCTTATTAGAGACTTCTTATTAGGGACTTATTAGGTACTTCTTATTAGAGACTTCTTATTAGAGACTTCTTATTAGGGACTTATTAGGTACTTCTTATTAGGTACTTCTTATTAGTGACTTCTTATTAGTGACTTCCTATTAGAGACTTCTTATTAGGGACTTATTAGGTACTTCTTATTAGAGACTTCTTATTAGAGACTTCTTATTAGGAACTTCTTATTGGGGAATTCTTATTAGGGACTTCTTATTAGGTACTTCTTATTAGAGACTTCTTATTAGGGACTTCTTATTAGCTACTCGTTATTAGGGACTTATTATTAGGGACTTATTAGGTACTTCTTATTAGATACTTCTTATTAGGGACATCTTATTAGGTACTTCTTATTAGGGACTTCTTATTAGGTACTTCTTATTAGTGACTTCTTATTAGGGACTTCTTATTAGGTACTTCTTATTAGAGACTTCTTATTAGGGACTTCTTATTAGCTACTCGTTATTAGGGACTTATTATTAGGGACTTCTTATTAGGGACTTCTTATGTCATAATCAATGTTACATTTTAGTACTTGACACACAATTTACATAAATAATACGTTCGTAATGCCAATCTTATAAGCAGCTCTCACCATATTCTGATGTAGGCCAATTACACCAAGCCATTCATTACCTTAGCACCATAACACTTGCCCTACTCGCCAAACCCCGCATTCGGTTACCATACCCACCATCACCACTTCACCCAGTTAAACCCTTTTCGCAGTTACATGAGCATAATCGAAAGTTTGCCAACATACGGAGTGCACTACTACGAAGTGAGAGATAAGTCTGGCAGTCTGTGGTGGTTAGGACTAGGACATCAAGGCATCTCGTTGTACGAACACCTGGATAAGAAGTCGCCTAAGAAGGTGTCGAGCGAGCGCTGCCATAGTATTGCGATACATTGCGAATGTAAACTTTAATATAGGAGAGACAACGTATAGAATTGATTTATGACTACAAAATGATTTAGTGATTAGAAATGAAATTCTCGCCCGGATGAAGGTCATTTTCTTTACTAATTTCCAAATTTCTCAGGTTTTCGCTTGGAAGCAGTTGGAGAATTTATATTTCCGCGATAAAAAGTTTTCCATCGAAGTACATGATCCCAAAAGGTTTGAATCAGGAGTCGATTTCATTTACGCCATTCGCAGAGCATGCCCTACGGATTACTCGCATCCGAATATGCATCCCCGCATGCAAATGTAATCGTAGTATGCGATAATACGATGTAAAACATGAGTTCTCACCCGCAAAACATTTCGTTTTTAATCTAAGCCCATTTCGGTGGATATTCTGCAACTTTGTATCGTTGCGTGACCTCGAGGGTCGTGTAGTTGCATGTACGTGGATCATGTTTGCGTCGAGTAAAATGTTTCGCCCTTTCCCCGCTCAGAGTGGTGAATACGTTGTCTAGTTTCAACCTTTACGAAGACGCTATACACGAACCAATCGAACGCTTCGACTCCCTCTCCAACGCCATCTGTGACCCCACGACTCAGTAAGTGCTGGCTAGCCCCCCTTTGCACCTGCCCCCCTCTCTTGCTCGTACCCCTAACCCGCAATCTCAATCTATTTTGCTGTGCATGCATTTGGAGTTTTTATTTGCAAATTTGTTGCAAGTAATTCTTAAAGCTTTATTTGTTACAAGTTATTCTTAAAGCTTTATTTGTTACAAGTTATTGTTAAAGCTTTATTTGTTACAAGTTATTGTTAAAGCTTTATATGTTACAAGTTATTCTTAAAGCTTTATTTGTTACAAGTTATTCTTAAAGCTTTATTTGTTACAAGTAATTCTTAAAGCTTTATTTGTTACAAGTTATTGTTAAAGCTTTATTTGTTACAAGTAATTCTTAAAGCTTTATTTGTTACAAGTTATTCTTAAAGAAGTTATTTGTTACAATGTATTCTTAAAGCTTTATTTGTTACAAGTTATTCTTAAATCTTTATTTGTTACAAGTTATTGTTAAAGCTTTATTTATTACAAGTTATTGTTAAAGCTTTATTTGTTACAAGTTATTCTTAAAGCTTTATTTGTTACAAGTTATTCTTAAAGCTTTATTTGTTACAAGTTATTCTTAAAGCTTTATTTGTTACAAGTTATTCTTAAAGAAGTTATTTGTTACAAGTTATTCTTAAAGCTTTATTTATTACAAGTTATTGTTAAAGCTTTATTTATTACAAGTTATTCTTAAAGCTTTATTTGTTACAAGTTATTGTTAAAGCTTTATTTGTTACAAGTAATTCTTAAAGCTTTATTTGTTACAAGTTATTCTTATAGAAGTTATTTGTTACAAGGTATTCTTAAAGCTTTATTTGTTACAAGTAATTCTTAAAGCTTTATTTATTACAAGTTATTCTTAAAGCTTTATTTGTTACAAGTTATTGTTAAAGCTTTATTTGTTACAAGTTATTGTTAAAGCTTTATTTGTTACAAGTTATTGTTAAAGCTTTATTTGTTACAAGTTATTCTTAAAGCTTTATTTGTTACAAGTTATTCTTAAAGAAGTTATTTGTTACAAGTTATTCTTAAAGCTTTATTTGTTACAAGTTATTCTTAAATCTTTATTTGTTACAAGTTATTGTTAAAGCTTTATTTGTTACAAGTTATTCTTAAAGCTTTATTTGTTACAAGTAATTCTTAAAGCTTTATTTGTTACAAGTTATTCTTAAAGCTTTATTTGTTACAAGTTATTCTTAAAGCTTTATTTGTTACAAGTTATTCTTAAAGCTTTATTTGTTACAAGTTATTCTTAAAGCTTTATTTGTTACAAGTTATTCTTAAAGCTTTATTTGTTACAAGTTATTCTTAAAGCTTTATTTGTTACAAGTTATTCTTAAAGCTTTATTTGTTACAAGTTATTCTTAAAGCTTTATTTGTTACAAGTTATTCTTAAAGCTTTATTTGTTACAAGTTATTCTTAAAGCTTTATTTGTTACAAGTTATTCTTAAAGCTTTATTTGTTACAAGTTATTCTTAAAGCTTTATTTGTTACAAGTTATTCTTAAAGCTTTATTTGTTACAAGTTATTCTTAAAGAAGTTATTTGTTACAAGTTATTCTTAAAGCTTTATTTGTTACAAGTTATTCTTAAATCTTTATTTGTTACAAGTTATTGTTAAAGCTTTATTTGTTACAAGTTATTCTTAAAGCTTTATATGTTACAAGTTATTGTTAAAGCTTTATTTGTTACAAGTTATTGTTAAAGCTTTATTTGTTACAAGTTATTCTTAAAGCTTTATATGTTACAAGTTATTGTTAAAGCTTTATTTGTTACAAGTTATTCTTAAAGAAGTTATTTGTTACAAGTTATTGTTAAAGCTTTATATGTTACAAGTTATTGTTAAAGCTTTATTTGTTACAAGTTATTCTTAAAGAAGTTATTTGTTACAAGTTATTGTTAAAGCTTTATTCTCAGTGAACATCGCAATAACTTTTCAATTTCAGTTTTCGTAGTTTACCTTTTTCTTCATTTCTATATTAAATTGGTCATTAATACAACATTGTTTTCTCCTGTTTGCTCTATCTTCTAAATGATCTACTCGACTGTAACCCTTACAGCCTCCCATTAATAACGTTTTTCCTATCCCCGTGATCTCAGGGTGTCCGTGAGTAAGAGATCTTTTGCTGCCGCCAGCGTTAACGTACACGCTTGGTTTGCTGATACAGCAGAATTAACGAAATGCATTTGGGCGATGGCTGTTAGCCAACACCAGTTCTTCTTGGAACGTCAAATTACAAAGGTTTCATTGTCTTCTTCGTAGCGGTATTTTAGGATGGTCGCAATTCTCTTGCAGTTATATAATTCATATATAATATTCCCTGAGAATTTCACAATATTTCCATATAATCAGAATGTTTCATTATTTATTAATGTCACAAATTCTAACTGGAATCTCAATTTTGTTATGAATCTTTACATTTGACTTCCTTATTCCATCTGATTTATCCTCAAAACCCAACCGCTAACCCAAACATAACTCCTATAGTGGTGACCTGCCTCTATTGTCTAACGCGTGCATTTGCGCCTACAGCTGAACCAGATTTGGAACACTGAGAATCGCAGCATGGCGGAGATTGCCAACACGTTGGTCCTCAGTCAGAATGTAATACCGCCGACGCAACTTCTTCCCGCTTCCGACACAACTAGTCTGGCGTCGAGTTCGTCTTCGGTCAAGGCTTCGAATCCTCAAGGTCGTCTCCTCCGCTCGGTCACCTTTCGCATTCGTATTTCGTAACCGTATTTTCGAAGTCGAATTCCGATTCGCTGGTACTGTCGAGTTAACTGAATGCGTTTTGACAGCGGTCGATATCAGTTTTGGGACACCCCAGCATGTAAATTTCTGTAAGATTTGCGCTTAAATAATGAAATCTTACTTTAAGACTGCAACTCCAATGTTCATCCTAACGCCAATTCTTACCGACGTGTAGATGAAGACAACTCGATTGAAGCACGTCTCCAACGACAACAGCAGAATAAGGAACTCATTATTGCATTGAAGGCCAAGCGAGAATTTCTCATCAAGGATCTTGCTGCCAAGAAGCTTCTCTTTAAAGAACTCTGCATGCAAGAAGGGGTTTGTGATTTATTGAAATTGTCGATTTCACTCACATTTCAATTGTCAATTTTTTTGATATTAATTAATAATGGATTTACATTTTGGCGAGATCTCATATTTTTCAATTGAAATATATATATTCGTATGCGATTAACAATGTTAGAGGGCCTAAGGTTTGAATTAATAGCTTAACGTTTAATGGACAATCGATAAGCAGTACTCTAGTACTGTTAAGTACACCCTAGACACCGATATAAACCCCATGCTCTCTGCCCTAGAACATTACCGGGGTAGCCCCAGAAGACATGCCTCTTGAACAAGGAGAACCTCCCCCGAGTTTTCGACGTAGAGTCAATACCGGATTCACTCTGACTTCGCAAATCAACAATAACTCGCAAGTATCTTGTCAAGACAATAGGCTACAGGTACAATGTACCATTTATATATATACCAACAAAATGTCTCCATAGGTTACCTTTCTAGAGATATTTGATCTATTAATCATTGCATTTTACTGAAATACTTATTTATCCGCTGTTTGTTTATATTGCTGGAAATTCTATACGCTGTGAAAGCAATAATCGTAACTGTAAACTATATATTTGAGTACAACTATGATAAGATTTTCCTAAATTGTTAAATGCTTCACATTCGTTGCTTTGAATTATAGATAAATAAAATAGAAGAATAAAATACTTCTTAAATAAGAAATTATCAAAACAATAATAAGTCCAGTAAATCTTGAATAAATAAATCCTAATAAAGTATTATTATGTCTACATATAATCTATATATTACAATGTAAAGTAAAATGTGAAATTTCTTGTAAAATTGTGATGTCGATACAATTATGCAACAGTGAAAGTCATCATGGCACATTTCTATTTCAGAATCATGACGGGAATCCCGTTCAACGATAATCCATTTCACAGAAAACTGATCCGATGAGTTTGAAACTCGAATGCGAGTTGCAAGAACAAATTGTGAAGGCGGCCCTGAAGCTTTCCGAAGACAAAAGCATGTCTAAGAATGTTCGTAAGAACCGCAAACAAATACATGTGAAAGCTGAAAATAAGGTAAATATTCGCTCTCATGCAACGCATTACTGTATTACTGTAACTGTATTACTGTAACTGTATTACTGTAACTGCAGTTGGTATTCCAAATTAATTTATTATAATTGTACGAAAATCATCCTTCTATTTACAGTTAAGAATTTTAGAAAAAAAGCTCAAAGAAAATAAAAACCCCACCAGTATTCACGTATCATACGAACGTTTGTACTAACATTAACTTCAATATCGTACGAATATCATTAACGAACTCTTTAAAACAAAGTTAAGTACATGTTTATGTTTATTTCAGCGTATGATATGTTATCAGTGCAACAAGGAATCTCACTCACTCCCAAACAAATTCAAGAAAGAAGTAATTCGTCTAACCAGGTTCGCATTTCACAAGTTCCCGTATTTAAATCACGATTCCAAATGTCTCCCGATTCCCTCGAAGATGGATCGTCTCGAAGTCGTTTCGGCTGCACACCCGACCGTAACTTCCTCTTCCTTTCACGGCTCGGCGAGAAGGGTGGACGAGTTATCGCGTCTCAACCCATGCGACTACGATAACCAATTAATGCACTCTTCGAAATCCGCGATTGCGCTTTCACCCCAACAACTAACCTTAGAACCGAGGTTGTTACATAAGCTTGTATTTTAGCTTGTATTAGTATTTTATTGTATTCTGTCAAATTCTATGGTGTTTTAATTTGAACATCGGTTGAAGTGAATTCAATTATAAACAGATAAACAGATAAACAATCGTAATTGTTTTTAGGAAAATGATGATAAATTTGATGCAATATTAACAATGGTAATGAATCATTACTATAGAGTATTTAAAGTCCTTACTACTCCATTCTCGTATCGACTAGACATTGTAACCTTCGACCTCAACCTTATCCGTAACCTTAGCATTACTCTACCTATGTTATCTAAACTAATAATGCAATTAATTATATACTTTCCGCTGGATCACAGTAATTTTAGAACAATATTTATTGAATTTATATAGCTTTGGTTTTTGTTGCAGTAAAAATTAATGTAAATGAGTTGGTCCATAAAACTTCAATCTCAACCCGTTGCAGACTTCGCTTGAAATCGCACTCGAGCATGCACTACCAACCGACGTTCTCCCCGACCGGCACCCCGCACCACCTGTCCCACTACAAGGGTCCACTTCCGTGCCCTACATCGCAGCACTACGGTTCGGCGGACGGCTCTTGCGGCGGTAACCCGGACGCCCACCCCGGACCTCGGGCCTGCGACCCACCCCGTTACAGCACCGTGCAACGCCGAGCCCCGCCTCAAAAGGACATGTACGTCTCGCCGAGCAAGTACTCGGGGCTTCATAATTCAACATCGGACCTACTCCAATCCACCGGAGGAAGAGGAGGAGGGGGAGGAGGGGGAGGAGGTGGGGCGGGGGCGGGGGGAGGGTCTTCAACGTCGTCGTCGGCAACCAGTTTATTTACGGCAAACGAATCCGCGACGGCGCATCGGCCGTTCAAGCGCCGCACGAATCTGGAACGCAGCGCCTCGTTGCATCTACACGACAATGTAGGTGGCGTCGGCGTCGACGAACGCTCTCCGGTGAATCGGACGCCGCCTGGCGTCGGATGCTCTTTCGACGACTACGTAACTCGCGTCTACCCGGGAGTTCGCAATGTGGGCGGCCAAAAGACCGGAGTGTCCGCAATCGACGACCTCAACACGCAGGCCAACCGATTGGCTGTTAACTCGGCCCCTCGCGACTTCCCCGGCCATACGCCTTTCTACAACGGGGCTGGCAATGTCGGCGGTGGCGGAGGAGGAGGAGGAGGAGGAGGAGGTGGAGGAGGTGGATCCACTTCGCAACTGACCAGTAAACCGTTCATAATGGCCGACTTCTACAAGTACAGCGACCGTTACCAGCGGACATCTCAGCACCGCACCCCACCACCGCAACAGCGCCACCTAGGAGGTACGAGGAGCAGCGTGTCGTCGAATAATTCGTCCCAGGACGGCAGTACCACAGTTTATGCCTCGGGACCAGTACCTAGACACAGAGGAGTTATTGACGATCTCTACAATAGGTTATTAATACAATCTATCTTCCTCTTCTTCCCATATATTCTCTGTATCTCTCTTTTTCTCTCCTACACACATTTTCTATATCTCTCTCTCTCTCTTCCTCACTCTTCTCTTTCACTCATTCTTTCTCTCTCACTCTTTTCTTTCACTCATTTTCTCTCTCTTTCACTCTTTTCTTTCACTCATTATCTCTCTCTTCCTCTCTTCCTCTCTTATCTCTTTTATCTCACATAATTTCCCATTTACGTATATCTACCTCCGTCAACAACTCGCTCAGTACTTTTCATTTCTAATTGTTTCTATGTTCACTTTTCACCGCAGAATTTAGAATTCTCTCACCTCACGGTAATTGCATGCCTGATCGGTTATTGTTGTACTTTTCGCAAACCATTTAGTTCGTGTAGAGTACGATCGCGCGATGAGTCTCTATTGCATGCCTTTCGCTGTTGGCGCGCGGTTTCACAATTTCATCGATTACATTTACTGCAACTGCTTAATGAATGCGTTGTTTTCACCCGGGAGAACTATATGAATGTAGTAGTGTTCTTTGATTTCTGGTTCAATACTCTACATCTTAATACTTAAACGCAAATGTTTATACATGTATTTCATTACATGTTTCACATCATATATTAATATTAATATAAGTATTTGTCTAACATTATAGAATAAATTTGGTCGCGGTTATTTGATCTAAACAGATATTTTTATTGTTTAAAACCACTAAATAATTTTAATTTTAATTTATATCCTATACAAATATATCACGGATTAACAATTTCAGACAAACTGTTACTTTGGATCGTAAAACTTCTAAAAGAAATCAGCGAAGGTTGGCAAATGACCCTTCAGCGACATTTGTTTAATTTTCAGATTAAAGCCAGATTTGCAAAAATGAAATTCTTGTATTAATTTTGAATTTGACAATCCAGATATATACATATATATATATATATATATATATATATATATATATATATATACATATATACATATATATAAAATACATTGCAAATATGAAAATTAAATCTTATATTGTTATTTAATATTATTTTTTTACAATTTTTGCCTAATAACTGGTAATCTACCAGCCATTTTATGCTTTTCCACTTTTATATTGCCTTATTGGTGCATACCAACCTACTGTCTAGGTTCAATGATGCCCATCTTCATTTTATTGAATATTATCATTGTAATAATGTATTGAACCAAAAAGTTTATTTGTCCAAGACACAACTTATGTTATATTACCAAAGTCATCTGCATCTGAAGATTCACGTGTATTTTATATGATCACTGTCATTAATTTTATATTAGTATTAATAATTATTTAAATATATCAATATTATATTATAAATTCATTCATAATATTGTATATTTTTAAAATAAATTGTTAACAATTTTGAATATTTTTCAATTTATCTTCTATAGATATATTAAATTTATATATACATATATTTAATTATTTCTTACAGAGCATATTATATAATATTGTAAATGATCTATTAATGGTATAAGCTTGAAATACTGATATATTAATAGTAATTATAATTAATTAATTAAAACAAAATACAATTTTAATATATTTATTTTTAAAATATATTTATAGTAAAATAAAAAATAATATAATTTTCATATAAAATGTAGAATAAAAATTAGTAGATATAAAAATGTTAAAAATAAATATTAATTTATCTTATAAATTTGGAGTAAATTTATATGAAAATGTTGAAAGTTGTATAATGTGGTAGCGAAAAATTAATAATTGTAATAATTAGTAGGTATGCGTGTAATTTCACTAGAACTATGTCTATTTTTATTAATTCTTCTTCCTTTGCGATCATATTTCAACACATGGTCTGGTCCATACGCCATAAAATCATTGTATTTACGTTGGTTTAATTCATCTTGTAACTCTTGCTTCTTTTTCTTCTTTACCGCTTCTAGTTTCTTTTTCTTGAGAATAGCATTCTTTTTCCTTAGTGTATTTTTATAATCTTTAATTTAATGTATATTTTGTATTATTAAAAACTGCTATTAGTTTTAAAATTTTTCTATATAAATAATATTACTGATATTATATCTTTCTAATAACTACCCTTATATATTTTATATTTAATAATATACATATTATGTATTACATAATGTGGTATAATATGTAAATATAATATATCATATACATATTTATAAGTAATGATTATATTTTAATAACTTATCTGTCTTTTCCTGAGCAATGTGTTGTAACCTAAGTTTATCCACTACATTCGACCTTTTGCCAACGTATTTAGCTCCGTGAGATCGGCCGCCATACGTCGAATTATTGTTATTCGTCGAGTATGCCCGGTACGTGGTGGGGCGGTAATACGAGTACGTGGCGGGAGAGTAGAAGTGACCGCGACTCAAGTCGGCCGCATTGTTGTTATTTCTATTGCCGAATGTCATCGACGAACGAGATTCAACGGAGCTCGTCGTCTCCCGGGTACCGCGAGCCGATAGCCTGGCGATGTGGTCGGAAAGCAGTGGTAATCGCGAGTGCAGTAAATCCGCTACGTAAACCGACACGAAAATCAAGAGAAGTCCGATCGTGTGTCCTGTTGTATTCGTGTGTAACCGATTAACGACTCATTACTTTCTACTTGATTATTTGATTTATATTCATTATACCTAATAATTTATAGATAAATGGTATTTATTTGGGTGTATGTGATAAAATCGTAAGCATTTGTAGGAAATAATTATGTATTAGAAAATTAGACATTTTTAAAACTCCATTACAAACCTAATACCTGTGCAATAAACCATTCGCTAGTTTCAAAATATTGTCGAACTGTCTGAATATCAGTAAATCCTTTTATAGTCATATACTTGGCTAATAACATCCAAAGTCCTCTCACTTCCACCCATGATCGACAACACTTTATATACCTCAAATAACGTTCTTTTACTCTGTGAATTATAATAACTTAATAAGAGCCTATGTTTTTAGATTATATATTATATAATATATTTTTCTTAAATTCTATTTAAAATCAAAGAATGATATAATCACACATAACACCTAATTTCATAATAATGTTATGCCATTATTGATCAACAATGAAGACAAGAAGTTATTAGCCAAGTATTTAATAAGTTCGTACAACAAACTTGTTGTGAAATGTGGTTATATATATAAGTAATATATTTATATTTATTATACTAGATAGTATTGATATATTATAATTACATCAATATTATTAATAAAATATTTTGATATTTTGATTATATTCTAAAGTAAATTTACTCTTTGAAGTTCTCATACATTGACAATTCGGTGTGATATTATTTCGATGTTTATTTAACTGATTAGCATTTTAAATAATCAATTGATATTAAGTATAAGTTAGTTATCAATATAAGTTAACTTTGATAATAAATAGCTTTGATCAAGTTAACTTTGATAATAATGATAACGCACTATTATTTTACTATTATTTACTAACGTCATTCTAAAATTATTCTCAGTTGCTGGTTTCATAACAGTATTCAATATAGCAGCCAAGCATAACCAGCTTATAAAATCAACATCATTAACATTCTTGTAAAAGAATATATATATCTGTAGGGTTCGTTTAAAAGACGACAATTATTACGGCGTGTAGTATAAAATGTTTATTGAGTCGTAATGCATTTGGTTTATATTATCAATAATAAATAACATTTAATATTAATTTTGCGAAATACATTCAGTAAAATTGAATATTGTAAATTATTTGTAAACGCTGTAATATGTGTAATATGTTACACTATGTGTGATTTAGTCGATGTATAAGCTATAAGGATATAAATAAATAATAAACGGATACTAACAATGATTTAATAATGGTATACACTACAATGTACCTACATACTAACTAATTGCCAACATAACTCTGCGATTAAGATGGGACAAGTTCTAGCTAGCATAACTATACAGATGTAGTAGAAGTTAGCACCATTGTACATAATTCTGTTTTAATACAGATCATATTATATGTCAACTCGACTAGTGTATTCGTATAATAAACTAATATTATTAATATTAACAATATTATTATTAATATTAACAATATTATTATAATATAACAATGTATAAAATGAAAATATATATATTTATATTGCGTTATATAGTAAGAAATGCATGTAATAACATAATTAATTGGTAATTACTACCTATCGATATCAACGATTGATCATGTTTTAAATTATATAGTATGTGTAGTATTAGATGGTATATCTACCTATCTACCTAAGGTATCATATATATTATCTATATTGATAATAATGCGTACTAACTTTGTATTTACATTATCGCCATGCATTTCAATAATTTAATATTTTATTATCAATAAACATAATGAAATGAATTATAGAAACTGAAATCAATTTAAAATATAATACAATAATTATTATGTTCTGAATATATATTTTAAAATATTGTATACAATGTAATAAATATTAATTTTATAAAATAAAATAAATTTAAACATAAATTTTAGTTATAATATTTCTTTTATAAAATAAATTAATAATGTATTTAAATTATAATAACTAATATAATATTCATATTGTATTTATAATGTACGATTCATGATTCCTTTACTGTATATATTCTATACTTTATATGTTTTCAATATATTTTATATTATGTTCATTTGTAGAGATTTTTTATATTCACTAATTTATATCGCAGTTATCTTATTATTTATTTTAGTAATTTGAATTGTATTTGTATCCTTAATTGGAATTATCTAAAGTTAACTTAAAAATTAAATTAAAAGGATACATCATAGAATTTTTCATATATACAACCTATAATTTCTTATTAATATACTCATTATTATGAATGATGTTCTATACTGACAATTCGATGTAAATTATGATATAGTTTATATAACTGGGGCTACAGTACAACCAACGATAATTGCATACACGTAATCTTTATCACAACTGAATGGCGTATTTACATGCTAACCTATGGAGAACACCTCTTACCAATAGAATGCATTATGTATACATAATGTATTTCTATTGATTCTATTATGTAACATGTTACACCCGGTTGTAAGTCGACCAGTTAACAGTTTTGGTAATGGATCACAAAACACTAACCCTACTTCTCGTCTTATACGATGTATCTAATACATAGGCAAACTACATTACATAGCAACCTTTTCATTGATTAAACAAAGCCAGGTTCGAATTTGAATACATAAACCATAGGAAGTGAAATAGATCTTATCACTTAGATCTAATATATAATTTTGTTTTTATGTTAATTAGAATATTGGTTTATATATTATATATATATTATATATATATATATATTATATTATATAGTACACTATAGTGTATATTGCGGTATACTGCGTCACTGTGAATTGAATGATATGAAAATAATATGTTATTATTAACACAATATACGTCTCGTGTGTATATCCCATTGTATTTATTATCAGCTCTAGTTATACGTAACGTGATAAGATAACATGTATACGTATTATATTCCATATATTAGATTATATATAAACTAAATTTAAAATGTATATATTATAATAATTGAATATTAACTATTTATTAACACTGCAAATATACGAAAACAATCGAAATGACGACGATAAAGAATTCTTTATAAAGTAACATGACAATAATAGAATACTTAATTATAGTTCATTATAATTATAATTAATAATATTATAGATTATAATCCTATATGTAAGATTACCGTATTCCTGGGTAATATTATATAATGTATTTGATAATATATATCAAATATATAATCTTGGATATAAGAATAGATTAAAAATATTAAATTATAAATTTGTATCTGTATTTTAACTCTGATATATATATATATATATATATATATATATATATATATAGCGTACGAAGTACATTTAATCTAATCTAGAATATCGTATCGATCATAAGCACCGATTTCAAACATCAATATGATCACAGAACCTTATTAGTAAATTTGAACTAAATTAATATTGTCTAGCTATACGGGAACAACCCCAGGGTCCATGGCAGGCTTACATGCATTCATCACCCCCATGGGCCATGGGCTATCTAATAAATTGCATGCGATTCTATCCTACTATAAACTTATTTATAGTTTACCACATAAATTAAATTTATAATAATTAAATAATTTATAACAATAACAATTATAATAGAAAACATAATTAATAGTTAATAATTAAATAGAAAAAAACCTTGGCAATTATATATACACAATATTATATAAATATATATATATATATATATATATAAAATAATGTTTGATAATCTATATCAATGATTGATATATTATGTTGATCATATTGATATTTACTATGAATGCGTATTCTCGATACGATATTCTAGATTAGATTAAATGTACTTCGTACGATATTTATAATATATATATATATATATATATATATATATATTATATATAATATTATATATATATATATATCAGAGTTAAAATACAGATACAAATTTATAATTTAATATTTTTAATCTATTCTTATATCCAAGCTTATATATTTGATATATATTATCAAATACATTATATAATATTACCCAGGAATACGGTAATCTTACATATAGGATTATAATCTATAATATTATTAATTATAATTATAATTAACTATAATTAAGTATTCTATTATTGTCATGTTACTTTATAAAGAATTCTTTATCGTCGTCATTTCGATTTTTTTCGTATATTTGCAGTGTTAATAAATAGTTAATATTCAATTATTATAATATATACATTTTAAATTTAGTTTATATATAATCTATTATATTGAATATAATACGTATACCTGTTATATTATCACGTTACGTATAACTAGAGCTGATAATAAATACAATGGGATATACACACGAGACGTATATTGTGTTAATAATAACATATTATTTTCATATCATTCAATTCACAGTGACGCGGTACAGTTTAACGGATATAGTGGTACACTATATATAAATTATATATATATATATATATATATGTGTGTGTGTGTGTGTGTGTGTGTGTGTGTGTGTGTGTGTGTGTGTGTGTGTGTGTGTGTGTGTGTGTGTGTGTGTGCGTGTGTGTGCGTGCGTGCGTGTGCGTGCGTGCGTGTGTGTGTGTGTGTGTGTGTGTGTGTGTGTGCGTGTGTGTGCGTGCGTGTGTGTGCGTGCGTGTGTGTGTGTGTGTGTGTGTGTGTGTTTATATATATAATATATATAGAGTACGTTGTACAATGTATGTCTTATACATGGCGTGAACTGTTTGGTAATAAATGTTTTGTTATATTTAATGTATATATGCATTGCATAAATGCATATAAATATACCGTTATGGTATACGTGTTATAACATATACAGGTAATGATACATTTATAACGTTATTCATTATAAGATTTCATACGAATGTAAACATCCTGTGAATTTATAAAGGTGAAGTATGTGATTACCGGTGATTATTTGACTATTGCGTGCGTCGTGCACTTTCTATCCAGACATCACGTGGTGTGCGTATGTTATGACGTTCATAGCAACACCGCTTAGCTACAATTAAATATCGGATAGTAAATATATGTAATAATATTGCAAGTTTCTATGATATATCCATTTTTATATTTAGCAGACGATGATGTCATGAAACAATCATGTACATAACACACATAACCCATAAGGTATATAATATTTTTATTGACATAAAATATTTTAAATTGTAATTTTATTGATAACGAAAAATAAATTAAAATTATAAAACTTGATAAACTGGGATCTTGATAATCTTAAGATTAGATTAAAACATTGTAAATATTGTTTTTTTAAATCAATAATTTCACTGAAACTATAAACTAAATAATACAATTAAATATAAATTAAAATAAAATTTAACATACATATATATATAATATATATAATTTATTCCTGAATTATAATTATTATATTAGCAATAATATATTAATTTAACATAATAATATCATACCTAGAGTATTCATAAATTTATAGATACTTTGATAATATCCAAGATTAATCTTTGATAATATGCTGTATTCATTAATATAATATTTATATAATAAAATATAAATTATGTATTCTTGTTAAATAATCATATTGAAAAATAACACAAATTCTAATATGCCACAATATAATGATTACATGTTTTAAATTATTATTAAAATTAACATAATAATTTGAATTTATAAAATAATACAAATAATTATATCTATTATTTTATCAAATCTAATTATAATGTTAATTTAAATGATTTTAATAATTTTTAATTTAATAATTGTCTTAATATAAAATGATATCATCAATTAATAAGGTATTTTGTTGTTGTTAATACACGATACATATATATATATATATATATATATATATATATATATATATAAAATAAGACTTAAAGATATTTATGATATTTCAGATTTTGAGTGAGTGTAATTGGTGACATTAAAATTACATATAAAGTAAATATGATGTCAGAAATGAATTCCAGTAGTGGTCAAGTGGCAGCTTTACCTGCACTTTCTAGCAATATGCCCCAGTGGTCCAGGATAAATACACTAGATAAAGGAAGGTCAGTCTGTTTATTATTCTGTTTTCTTATAATTGCAAATCTAATCTATAGAAATTAGATATAAATTATAAAAATAGATACGATATAAATATGCATTAAAAGTACAGTTTTAAATAATATTCCAAGAAATACTCATGTTCTTTTAAATATTCTGGATATATTGAAATAACCAACCTCTCCATATGCATTACACCTTATATTATCAATATTGTTATATATACCACTATTTAACACACTACTTAACACTTTCTATGGATATTATCATATACTTGTTAATTGTATTTATTTGCTATTTGATTATCTATTCTCAACTTGTATAAATTCATATTTTTTCAAAATTTAGTTTTTCATACACAATCAATTCTATAAATAGCACTTTATATAAATTATATAAATTATATAAATATGTTAATTTTATATTTCATTTTACATTGTCTAGTGTCAAATGTTAGCATAATGTCAAATGTTAGCATATTGTCAAATGTTAGCATAGTGTCAAATGTTAGCATAGTGTCAAATGGTAGCATAGTATCAAATGTGAACATAGTGTCAAAGGTAAACATAGTGTCAAATGTAAACATAGTGTCAAATGTAAACATAGTGTAAAATGTAAACATAGTGTAAAATGTTAGCATAGTGTCAAATGTTACCATAGTGTCAAGTGTAAACATAGTGTCAAATGTAAACATAGTGTCAAATGTAAACATAGTGTCAAATGTAAACATAGTGTCAAATGTAAACATAGTGTCAAATGTTAGCATAGTGTCAAGTGTTAGCATAGTGTCAAATGTTAGCATAGTGTCAAATGTTAGCATAGTGTCAAATGTTAGCATAGTGTCAAATGTTAGCATAGTGTCAAATGTTAGCATAGTGTCAAATGTTAGCATAGTGTCAAATTTTAGCATAGTTTCAAATGTTAGCATAGTGTCAAATGTTAGCATAGTGTCAAATGTTAGCATAGTGTCAAATGTTAGCATAGTGTCAAATGTAAACATAGTGTCAAATATTAGCATAGTGTCAAATGTTAGTGTCGACATTATTGATGCCATAATAATTACAATATCATCACACTTTTTTTTAAGATATCCAAAATTACTTTTGATATTTTAATCGCAAATTGTATCATCTTTCAAAATATCTATTCAATGAATCTGAGAATATTGTTCCTATTTCAAACATTAAAGATTATTCATTGACAAATTGTTATTCTTAAAATTGAATTAGATATTTTAAATAAGAAATGTTCAATATAATGTGTTCATTGTATTTTGATCAACATAACAACTAACTATTATCTTCTTTGCCTTCAGTCGTAATTGAAAACATTTCTTCTATAAATTATAAATTCTCATTACATTAGTCTGTTATTTTCAACTATTTGGAATTTTATTCCAATACTGATTATTCTTTTAAATCTTATATGAAAACATTATTTTCTACGTGTTGTCCCATGCTAGATAAATTGATTCAAAATTCTCTTTATTCCGATTTTAAATGACTTTTTATCCTCATATGAATCATGGAACCAACCAATTTAAACTTTTTTTTAACTAGCTGTTAATTTCTATCAACTAAAATCTACATTTACTAAAATAAGCTGCTAAATTTACATTTTCTAATAATCGAAATCAAATTCTACAGATATTTGTTGAATTCATAAAATCGTCTAAATCGTATTTAAGTTTTTGAAATCCTTTAATTAAAAGTACTCCACTTGACTGAGTACCTACTCTTACTAATAACCAATATGTATTGCAATTACTACTACAATGAGAGCTATATCTAGTACTATATGTAACTCATCACATTCTATTATTAATGACGTGTATAAGGTATTCTCTCTTTAATGCTAGACCAGTTCAACGTAATCATGATTTTATCATACCATATGTTCAATTCTCATTTCTATATAATTGAGAGTTGTGAATTTTATTTCCGATAATTACCTCATTATATCATATCATATAACTTCTAATAATAATAAGCAATTATTTGTGTACTCTGTGCTTTGAATTTCTATTGTTTTAATTTATTGAATTCATACTTATATGTTCATAGCTTCTAATTACTTCTAATTCATTTACTTTTTAGAACTCAGTCATTTCATTTTCAGAACCTCCCCAAATACTATTCCTCGATAACTTCAATTTTCAAGTCAATACATTTTTATATAAACACAATAATTCATTTCTATTTCATATTAATAGAAATATATTTGATTTCCCCATGATTCTCATTTGAACAATATATCTCTTGCTGTACTCTTGAGTTCTTTACTATACATATTATCTCCTAATCTCTTCATATTTAGTAACATGTTAGCGAATGCCTTCAATTATTTCATCGTAAACTACTTTCTCCCTCGTGTTCAACAATTTCATCAAATCACCCTTAATTTGGTGATTCCCATAATTTACAAATTAAATGGATGTTATTTATAGTTATTTATAGTGATTTAAAATTATAAAAATATCAACACAATGTTATCAAAATGTAAACAGGAATAAATATTCAAACTAAAAATTAAAATTAATCTTTTTTTATATATTTGAATATATTTTATAAAATGGCTAAGCTTATAATAAGATATAATAAGCTAATGATTTTATATCTTTCCCATGATTATCTCCGAATCTGAATACAATACAATACAATACAATACAATACAATATACTCAAGATAGATAACACTATTCATTAAATTTGTTTTTTATTATATCCCATTCTTAAACAAGTTCACTAAACCTCTAAAATTATTATACAATATTATTATGGTTAACATTTATACTTCTTTATGGTTTTCCACAATATTTAATTCCATTTAACCTGTCCATAAAATTCATATTCTCAAGAAACCTTTCATTCCTTCAGAACTATTACTCTAATCTCTATAATATAGAAAGTCGTTGACATTTTTTCCTACCTATATCACTCCACTTTATCACTCCACCCTCTATCCCTTCCAAAATGCCTGTCACTATCCGGGGTACTAGAACATATTTACATATCACCATCAATAAGTTTCCATGTCTATCTTCTTATCACCACCCCTGTATGCTGAATATCCATCAAGGCATAGTCTGTTCTTATCTCTTTACTTTGAAATAGTCTCCTCATCGAAATATAATCTACTAATTCTCTATCTATGTTCGTTAATACGTTTATAAGTGTTTTGGTCAAATGTTAAGTTGATGTTCTTGTTTATGTAGGTTAATTTTTTATTATTAAATTTGAGGCTGAAATATTTAATTATATTAAAATGAAATTAATATTCGTAATTTTTCTGAAATTATAAATATAAATTTTACAATTAAGATAAATTTTTTTTTTCAAATACATTTTCATTATTTATAATTTATATTTCTTTAATAACTAAATCTTTTTATAATCACAAGACCTCGTCATTTGATGAAAGACTCGCAAGAAATTGTTCCGGTTGCACAAACTTCTGCAATTGTATTAACAAATCACTCGCATCAAAATGAAATGCATGGTTTATATAAATAGAAAATAAAGTCATTCACTTATAAAATGAAATAAATGTGAATTTAAGAACATTTTATACAGAAGTAATTTGTTCTATTTATTAAAAATAGCAATAAATAAAATATTAATATTAATTATTATTAAATAATTAATATATTTTATCCATTTTATCTCATGACATTATATTTTACTAAAATTCAATTATGTTATTAGAGTCAAACAATTTGATAACACATTTAGAAAAAAACATAAGTTTTTTACGTAAACAACATAAGGATGTACTTTCTAGTTTGCATAATGAAATTGATATTTTAAAGAGAGATAATAAAGGTGAGTTTTCCTCAAATTAATAATAATAATTAATAACACAACTATTACATAAGGTGTAATTATTTTATTTAATCATGATTTCATGTTTTTTCAAAATAATATTTATTAAATATATATTTAGATATATAATTATTGAATCATATTTGTTCATTAGTTAATTTTATTAGTTCATTTTCCAAACTTATCACAATTATAATTTATTTTATAGATTTGCAATTCCGTCTAATTATGTTGAATAAATCTCCTGTATCTACTCCAAATGTAGTTGAATCTATTTATGGTTTATATTTATTTTGAAAATATATAATTATATTTAAAATTATTATATTAATAATTAGATATTTTATAGCATGTCAATTATGAGTATTAAATTAAAGATTTTTGTGACTATAAATATTATAAATAATTATTTTTAGTTAAAAAGATAGACGCAGTTCAAGAAAAAATAATACAGAAAAGTTCAGGTACCATTTTAATGTTTAATTAAAAATTGTAATTGTTATGCATATATTTAAAGCACACTGTATATTATACACTGTATACTATATACTGTATACTATATACTGTATACTATACACTGTATACTATATACTGTATACTATACACTGTATACTATATACTGTATACTATACACTGTATACTATACACTGTATACTATATACTGTATACTATATACTGTATACTATATACTGTATACTATACACTGTATACTATATACTGTATACTATATACTGTATACTATACAATGTATACTATATACTGTATACAATACACTGTATACTATACAGTGTATACTATATACTGTATACTATATACTGTATACTATATACTGTATACTATATACTATATATTATATACTATACACTGTATATTATATACTGTATACTATATACTGTATATTATATACTGTATACAATACACTGTATACTATATACTGTATACTATAATATTTTATACTATAACACTTTATACTATAATACTTTATACTATACACTGTATACTGTATACTATATACTGTATACTGTATACAATACACTGTATAGTATACACTGTATAGTATACAGTGTATTCTATACACTGTATACTATATACTGTATACTATACACTGTATACTATATACTGTATACTATACACTGTATAATATACACTGTATAATATACACTGTATACTATACACTGTTTACTATACACTGTATACTATATACTGTATATTATACACTGTATATTATACACTGTATACTATATACTGTATACTATATACTGTATACTGTATACTATATACTATATACTGTATATTATACACTATACTATACACTGTATATTATACACTATACTATACACTTAATATTATACAGTGTATATTGGGGATATTGATATTATAAATATTATTGATATTGCACATTATTATTTCTAAATATCAATAAAATCAACAACAAATGCATATTTTTGTTTTGTATTCAGAAACTTGTGAAGATTTCAGCAAATTCAAGCAACTCGAAGAAGAATTGAATAAAGTGAAATTATCGCTGTCCGATGAGAAATCGAAAAATCATTATCTTAGTTCTATGATAGAAAAGAAAAGGTTTCAAAAGTTGTACCATTTTATTAGAAAATACACAAATATTAATTCAAATCAATTTTATATTATATTTTCAAATGTAAAATAAGAACCATTACTTTATTATTATTTAATTATTGTAATTACTTTATTAATCAATACATTGTAATAATCAATAATATTTAATAATAAAGTATATTTATATATTAAATTATTGTTAAATTATAAACAAACATTATTTGAACTTTTAGTTATATTTTTACAAATAAAATCCATTAATAAATTGTCAATTAATAATTATAGAATTCATTAAATAAATAAATAATTAATAATTGTAGAGAGGAACACAAGGAAATTAGCTGTTCACCAAAATCTCCATTGTTTGTATTCACCAATGAATATCTCATTTTACTATTATAATATTCTAGTGTATATAATGTTTGTATTTAGTTACACATAATAAACCTAATAAATGAATTTTTATCAATAAACCCAAATTATTAGAAATATATCCAATATTTTAATTTAAAATAATATAATTTTAAGTATTTATTTTACTATAAAATTTATTAAAAATGGTATAAAATATTAAAAAAAAAATGTTGTTTAAAAATTCAATTAATTTTATAATTGCAATATTAATACAAAATATATATTACTAATTATCATGTATAATTTATAAGGATATAAATCAATAATGGCTATCTAGATATACGATATATTTAAGTATGCATTTTGACTAAATATTAATAATTCTCAGACCAGAAATTGAGAGAAAGTGTTCTGCGACGAGTAAATCTCTTCCTTTCAAAGTTTGCCTTGAACCTACTCTGCTAATTACTGACAACCACGATCGCCAAAGACCACCTACTCTCTCCGAGTGTCACATTATCATCAAATACCTGCAGAGAATTGGAGAGGATAGGGAAGATGAGGTATTGGAGATATAAATGATACAACTTTAAATTTCGAAGTTATCGTTATTTGACAAAACTTTATTCTTTCAAAGTTGCACCAACTCAAAACTGACTTGAGAGATGTTATTTACTCGCACAAGTGGACTCCCGATGCCTACCTTCTAGCCAAGGCTTACATCAACGACAATACTGATCATCGGATGCTGAAACAAACATCGAAGAAATTGTTAGTGATTCAACACCAATTTGTAACAATCTATAAGTTTTAATAGCACATTGTATATGTGTTTTATACTTATTGTGTACGTATTTTATATATTAGAACTCGAGCATTCCTAGAATCGTATTTGCAAAAAGATCAGTATTATGATATCCATTGTTGTATGATATCTGATAAGTGATATCTGATTAGTGCGTGTAATATATCAGATGATAGATATGATATTGTGTTTTTTTTAATCATATAATATTATAGCATTAATATCATGTTGTGCATAGAATTATATATTCTCCTTATCTGACAAATCTGAAGAATGTTCAAATATGGCTTTTGGTAATCACTAAAATGTTATGAGAAATTATATTTTGCAAATATTATAAATCTATTAATAGATTTCTGTTTTAAACTTAGCGGGATTCCCACAAATAATGTATTCACTTTGTATGTATTTTGATGGGAACTTCTATATCCACTTTTCATAAACAATCATACCAGTAAACTATTTTGAATATGTTCTATATTTTTGAGTAATCTACTAAAAAGAAGCACAGCATTATTGACTAGGGACAGCTTGAAATATTAACTTTTAAAAACAAATAGAACATCAAAACTAACTAAACAAATTACGATAAATTATAAATAAATAATTAAAATATAATTATTTTGAATCCCAAATTTTTACAATTTAATAAAAACTAATAAAGAAATATATACATTATTATATATCACATAAGAACATTGACCTGCTTACAATAGCATTATTTTATAATGGCATTGCATATGAAATTTATGAATAACTAATTTTATTTTTAAATTTGAATTTAACACTATTTCTTTATTTTGATTGCTTTAATTATCTGTAATTAAATTTGCATTTTCAAATTATATGCAAATTTAGATTGTATATAAAATATTGCCAATTTTTTATTGTCAATAGTTGCAAAAGATAATCAACTACAATAAGATTTGCAAAGATGGTTAAGTTTTTAAAGGGTAATTTATTATTTTAATCTAGATTTTTATATAATATAATTAAATAAATTCCATTTCATTAATAAATTTATAAATAAACTAAAAAGAATAATTGTTAATACAATGTACACTACCAATGATAATAATTTATCAATAAAGCTATAACATTTTGAATAAATAATATCTTAATTCATTAATTAATTAATATACTATTCATATGTTTACTACATATTATCTATATATTATATATCATTATAAAAATTCAGATAAATAAGTTCATTATATTATTATCTTCTAGGTGAAAGTTTTGTAATTTATGATATATATCATCAATAAAATAGGCAGTCAGTAATAAACTATTAAATTAATTATTAAACTATTCTGGTTGGTAGTCCCACTTAAGTATACATTTTAATAAAATCAATTTAATATAATATGTTTTCAATTTATTTATATTATTTCTTTTTAAAAATATTTAGATATATTCATGTACACTTTAATTGTATGGTAATTAAATCAACTTTAATTGTATGGTAAATACATTTACACAGACCAGAAATTGCATATATCCCAAAGGAAGTTATTGCACTTCCTGCTTTAAAACATACTTTGGGCAATAAAGCCGTGGAACGCAGGAGGAGAACGCAGATTCTACAAAAAGCTCGACTGAAACGTGATATATTTCAATAAGAATCTCTTTCGAAGATTGCTTAGGAAATATTATCTAGAAGAATTTTTATTTTTATTTTTTAACGTTTACAATTTCACAATCAAATTAGTGAAAGATTTCATATAAATTTATTATATTGGAATAATAAAAGTGAACGCTATACAAACTTTGTATACATTATACGGATTACGGTATATCAATTTTTTTTGCACATTTTGCATTGCATATTTATGAATATCACAGTTTTTTTGGTCTTTTCTAAATTGCGGTAATCGATCACACAAATATCGGCATACTCAGAAGAGGTTCGGGTTCGGGAGATGGTTCCTTTTTAATTTCGCTTTCTTTTTTTACTTCGGTGCAGTTGGGCTTTTCTAATTCGTTGGCGGTTGCGGATTCTTTCTTCGACGGTCGTAGCGCCATTTGAGCAGCAATATCATGAGCTTCGGCTATTGGTTCAATAAATTTAGGCTTTGGTTTCTCCTCCTTAACTTGAATAGTTTTGTTATTCCTGTGAAGTTTTACAAATTAGACGGACAATTAAAATGATTTCACAACTTTACATAAATTGTATGATGTAATATTGCATGATGTAACGTTGCTAACAAGTTATTCAAAAAACTCGATTTCTTCAATTTATTATTCAAGGCATTCTCGTCTTTGACATTTTCTACTAAGGTGTCGGAGTCTGAGGTCTCTTTAAGTTTTATTACCAACGCTTCAATGGCAGTTGAAGGAATCATTGAGCCTAATGTATTAGAAGGGTATTAGAAGGTAACAAATATATAATACGTCTTTTGAATTGAATTACTAATATGTTATAATTATTTTATTAATTATAAAATAGCACAAATATCTAAAAGGTGGCAAATGAAGGAAATCCTAGATATTATTTGGCCCGACGTTTAGGAAATTAAATTAGAACTACAAAGATTATCGTTGAAACTAAAACACGGGCAAATAGACAAATAACCGATGATCCTCTTCCCGTCGTCCAGTTGTATACGGATGATTTGCATGCGGGTGGCTTGACCTCCGGGCAGCGACGATAAGACAGATTCAACGCGAGTCCATACGGAGAGAACGGAGCCGCTGAGAATGTGGTAAATTCTCGTACGTCTCCCAACTTCGCATTGGAACGACGGGGAGTAAGTAGTCCGACAATCACGATTCCTAGAGAATAAGAAGCGGGGTTATATAGGGTGTAAAAGCGGGGTTGTAGGGTGTATAAGCGGGGTTGTAGGGTGTATAAGCGGGGTTGTAGGGTGTAAAAGCAGGGCTGTAGGGTGTAAAAGCGGGGCTGTAGGGTGTAAAAGCGGGGCTGTGAACTATAGGCGCATAAGTAGGGCTGTAGGGTATAATAGCGGAGTCGTAGATTGTAGGATATGGGATATTAGATTATTTTAGTGGGGTTGTAGGATGTGATGATTGTGGGTGTATAAGTGGAGTTATAGCGTGTGGGATTGTATGGCGTGAGGTTATAGGATATATAAGTGGGATTGTAGAATATATGGATGTAGGGTGCGCCTATTTAGGAAGAGTGCCATGGAAGGGGTTTGAACTGCGTAATAAAATAAAGTCCCCAGTTTGGAATTGTTACAGATTACTGCAATGAAATACAAATGCCAATTCCTAAAGGAACATGAATACAGTTTACAAACCAATATGAATGTATACAAGAGGTACTGCAATGATTGAACTGAGCATTCCAACATTCTTCTACTGCGTCTGGCAGAACCTAGAAATATAATTACATAGAAAGTCGCATCGCGTAGATAGGATATACGATGTACACGAAATAAAGAACCTTTTTATATTTCTTCATGACTTCCTCCATAGTTTCAAGTTTATTCGTGTGTCCGGTGTTGGGCTTGTGAATGTTGAATAAGCGGTTCTTTTTTGTAGATGTTTGCGAGAGTGTCAAGAGAATTGAACTGTACTTGGCATTTCGCGACTGAATTACATATGGAATCATTAGCTTGGAAAAGATCAAAGCTAAGAACATATTTACAATTTTGATAGTAAAAATAAAATCAATACAATAGTTATTCAAATAAAAACCTGTATGGAAATATAAAATCCTTCATCTGTCTCGGTATGTTTGCCCCATATATCTAGTGCTTTAGACCATGGCAAACCTCTTTCTACTGAAACCTAATAATATAGTAATATATTACAGTTACAAGCGAAGAATACAAATTTCACTTTCGATTACTTTATTAATTAATTTAATGTTGAACTCACAGTATGTAGTTCAGTTTTTGCTTTTGTTCCATATGAAGAACCTTTGAAAGTTCTCGTTCCAATACAATGAACACTTTCTTCACCTGATCCCAAATCTGAAGATGAATGTTTTTTTATAAAACAAAATGTTTTAAGAGATTGCACATGTAATTGATTTTTATAGGACATGTTTTTACAGACATGTTTTTAATACAAGTTACACAAATTCAATTTCATTAGATAGTATCATAGTATCATTATTGGCTGAGATATAGAATTTTTGTAACATCATTTTTTATTTAAGTAAAGTAATATATTTAATAGTTATAAATAATGAATAAAGATATTAAAATATAAAGAAATAGGATATTTTTAAGGCATGTAAAGCTCTCTAAACTCTATCTTAACACTATCTAAACGTGATATTATCTTACCTAGAATACCCATGTCCCAGTGACCACTACGCTTGGCTTGCAGAATCACAGCTGTAAGAGTTTCCATAAAGAAGGCAAATAATGCATTCTGTAAAGTAACCTCTATTCCCAAAAGACGATTTAAAAACTTTGATATAGAATTGTAATCTGTAAAGAATTAGGTGAAGAGATTATAATTACTTTCTATTTTGAATAATATTAGGGTAAAAAATATAAGTGATGGGTGAAACCTTTTTCTAATGTGAAATATCCTTTAATTTCTTCTGCAATCATTCCAACTCCAATTAAAGCTGTCTTAGCATCTATTATAAAATTAGATAAAATAATGACTTTTTGTTAGTAAAAAATAGATTTTAGTTAAACACCCATATGCTACTCGGGAAATAATCTATTTGACTGTATAACGAATCTATATATTTAATGTGACTAATTATCTAAATAATAGTATTACTATTTAATTTTGAACGGGATTTATTTAAATAAAAATATTAATGTGTAGTTTAATAATGATGTGAATTTCAATAAAATGAATTCTTAATAAAAAGTCGTACGAAGAGATTACTGTTCAAACCGTCGTAGAATTTGCCTTCGTAGGTTTCGGGCGGATTGACGAGTGGCTTCTCCATGCCGACGAGTGATTTCATGGTACACTCCAGCGCAGACCTACCGTACTTGTTGTCGATGTTGAAGCGACTGAGATCTCGCGTTTCAGTTGCCCTCCGGTCTCCGTGGGTTAGCGCCCCCTGGACGAGGTGAGGAGCATTACGGAGATTCGCAAAATGTGACGAATTACGACATCGGTTTTTCACGGCATTCGTCGTCGGAAACTTACCAAGCTCTCGAGTCGTTTCGAGACGGTCGAAGCAAATCTTCGCTCTCCGGCGAGCTCCGAGATCATGAAAATGTATTCGGGACCGGAAACCTAGAAAACAACAATAGAAATGTAGAAAACAATAACAATTTGTATAATAAACTGGGAATAAATACTAAATTAATATATATCAATAAATAGATTTTAATATTATTTCTAAGGTTATTGTAAATTGTACATCGACATAAAAATGTTACAGAGAAAGATAGAGAAAGATAGCCATTACATAACATAACTTCACCTGGTTAGATCTGTGAGTTCGTCCAAATTGTTGAATGGCTCTATCTGCCGACCACGGCAGTTCAAGGGTCAAGTGAACTCGTCTCTTCTGGTTCATCACCCGGCGATCAGCTTGCAGAGAAATTCCACTCGATGCAGCCTCGGATATAATGGCTATGTACTGCGCGATAAGTTGTCGGTTAGGTGTCGGTTAGGTGTTGCCAATAGAAATTTAGGTATTGAAATTGAAAATTAAGTAGGAATTTGCACAGTTAGTTGATGGTACATTGAAAAAATGCAGTAAATTTCACTGGAAAAGTTGGCAATCGCAAGAATTGAATTGCTTACTTAAACTGGAAATATACCAACGTAAATTACGGAATAACTAAATCTAATATACCATCAGACTTCTGATTACAAGGGAAACCTTTTCTCCATCCATGAATCTTTGTTTCTCGGTGAGATTAAGAATTTCTAAAGGTGCGTCTTGTTCACTTCTGGTTTCGTATTTAATGGTTCCGTCGTCCATACTGACAACTCTTCCCTTTCTTCCCGTCATCTGAGATGGACGTATTGGGAGATATCGGCATTTGTAGGTACACATATAACTAATATGCATAAAGTTTTACATAGTTTTGATACATAGTTTTGATACATAGTTTTGATACATAGTTTTGATCGACAGCATAATTTGATATAGATCTACAACGTACACAAATTCACTAATTAACGTAAACACGCTTACCTCTGCGACATAATCCGTGCCTCCTAGCGAATCAATGAGTTCATCAATCGTATTCGCGGGAAGACTTTCTCCGAGGATATTGATGAGTCGCAACAATTCAGTTTTCATTTCTATAGCTTTCTCTACATCGCATGTTTCTTCTGCGTTTCGCGGGGGACAAAAGGAAATGCAATTTACAACTTCGTTTTAAAGACAATCGACCTAAACGTATACGACCGCACCAACCTCCATTTTTAGGGTTTGACTTTAGTCCGGCGGCAGTGAGTGCTTCGTCGAATCTATTGTCTATATCACTGCCAATACCCGCACTATCACTGTCGGATTCAAATTCGGATGATTTTATAGACTTCTTAGCTATTGAACGTTATGAGTTTTGCGTAAATAAATAGGAGACGCGTAAATTGCAGTTGCAGCGAAGCGAAGTAAAAAGTAAATTACATTTTTTGTTCTTTTTCACTGGTTGAGATTTGCTTTTCATTTTTTCTTGTTGTTTTTCCATTTTCTTTATTCGTTTTTTCTCGTCCTTTTTCTTTTGCTTTTCCTCCATGATTTTACTTCTTTTTAACCACGGATCTTAATCAATTATTTTCAACTCAAATTAAACATAAACATTAACATTAATACTTAAGAGTACAGAACTCTTTTCAAAACAATTTAATCAAACCATCGTCGTCGTCGCTTCCAAAAGGATTATAATTTCCATCGTCGGAAATCACCTCTTCGTCGCTACTTGAAGAACTTTCACTAGAAGAAGATGCCTTCGCGGAAGGAATTTCATCAACTTCTTCGAAATCATCGTCGGATTCGGATTCTGAACTTGCGGAAAAGGTGAAACGAGGCTTTTTACTCTTCAACTCTGTAATAAAATTTATTAAGATATTAATAAATAATTATTATATCTATAATTATGTTTCAGACACAAACTTTTATTGGTCCGTTTACGTTTTTTCGAAGGTTTTTCATCAAAAAGAGTGGAATAGAAAAGATCTTGAGTTTTCTGTCGGTCCGGAGCAGGAAAATGTTTTTCCACGAGAGAGTAAAAAACCCCTCTGCGGTAGCAAACGGAATTAGAATTGAATACAATTGAATTTAATATAAGAAATAAATCACAAAGGACAACCTCGCAGTTGATACAAAGTCTGTGAGCTCCCCTCCATTGTCTTCGAGTTGCTCCAAGGTTCTTGCTTCTCCAGTGGATTGTAAACCAATAACGACGCACTGAAAGTCAATTCAGTAAATTAAAGTAAACATTGCGGGAATATTTCATAAAAGTGTTAATAAATGTGAATAAGGAACAATTATCACAATATAAATAAATAATGAAAAATCAATAGAAAAGCAATTTAAAATTATAATTGAATGTATTTAATAAATATTTACACAAAATATATCTCAATAAATCAATAATTCATTAAGTTTTGCTGAAATATAACTCTATTTGTCCTAATGGCATTGTTTATGTTCCACGACATCATCCCTCAACAACCTTGCCATTTCTCACGGCTTCACGGGCAAGCTTCACGCAATGCGGGACTTTGGCTGATATGCAAAGGTACTTGAAGAAACGTTGGTGAGCCGACCAGAACTGACACCACATTCCTTTCTTCATTCGCGACTCAGCATCCAAAAGGTCAGCTCCCATTTGAAACAAATTGCGAGCCTTCACCCACTGCGAGAGGAGAATATTGATAAGTAAAATAATTATATAAAATTACAGAAGAAAATCATTTTAGGAATATTATATAGAATAGAATTGCTCTTGAAAAACTTATGAATATTATATCTGGTATTATTACAATTACACATTCAAAACTACTCCCGATATTTCTGAAATATTACGAGAGTATGCCGAGATAACAATTACGTTGTTGTTGTTTAACGACAGCACACCGCCAACCAGTTTAACGGAGTCATTATAGATGGTCTTGTAACGTTCGCTGATTGCAATTTCCGCAACCCTAAAAGTCACTCCGTGAAAACTCAATTGTCGCGCGATGTACATGCCTCGAAGTTTCATATCCATGGCTACAAGTTCCATAGCACCAACACCCCTAGGAAACAAGAGAAAGATTGCAAATAAATTACAACGAATTGTAAAAATAAAAATATATCTTTTAACTATAATAATATAATATTTTGAATTATAACTTTATAATATTAACTTTAAATCGAGTATTCACCTTACAAACTAAAAGCACAAGTGACTTTATTCTCAGAAATTACAAGTAATATTATACATTATTATTAGATATCATTTAAAAGATTTTATAAATTTTTTATATAAAATATACAAAACATAAATATAATTAAATTTTAGATAAAAAATTTAACTTTACAATGATTTTTAAAAAATGTTAAAATAGCGAATAAATAAAGTTATTAAATTTAAAACGCTCTTAGAATTATTTGTTAGAATAAATATTATTGGTATTCTTTTATATATATTTCTAAAAACAACCATACATAGCAAACTCTTTTGGGTTTTTGGTCAAAATGCGTTTTTAAATTCATAAATAAAACTTACTTATATTACTTCAATATTAAATTTAACTATATGCATGCAAATATATAATCATAGAGCAAATCATTATGTTATAATTGATAGAAAAAGTTATAAATCACAATCATCACAGCTGGAGTTCACAAAGGTTAAATTCAACCACAACTCAATTTTTCAACCACAATACAAGTAAATTCTAGGGAATCTGTAATTTGGCAACTTCGGCTAAAAATCAAATATTTTCATATATTTGTAATCAAAGAATCATTTTATATTTTAAATTTTTGTTTATTATAAATAAAAAAATCAGTACATAACATATTACCTAATATGTTTATTTGCATATTTATGTATTCATATATCTTATAGCATAACTTAATATAATCTTTATAAATTCAATATTATTAGCATTATTAATAATATTTTGAAATATTATTTATTATTCAATAATCTATTTCTCAAAAATGAGATTTAAATCAAAAATGATAAATTTCACGAGTTGCTATTAAGTTGCTATTAATTTGAGGGTTTTGGTGAAAAGTTGATTGTATCACCTAGTTACCCAAATTAAAGCTGAATTTAATCCGGTTGAATACTATTTTAGTTCAAAAAATTCTTAATAAACATATTTTTAATAGTTTTATGTTCTTATAGACATTTTAAAAATAATTATAATGTATTTATTATTCAAAATCTAAATTATGAATGAAAATGTATTTTGTATGATTCTATATTTATAATAGATTATATAACAAAAGTACAATATTATGTAAATAAATACATATTATTTTATTGATATTTATTTTTGTTAAGGATAAATTATATATGTAATATATGTAATTATACAATTACACAATAATTCATATTTTTTAAAACAATTTACTATAATATTCAAGATTAAACCTGGTGGAAAGAAATTTGTCATTGTAAAATGATTAGGTTACAACCACTACGGGGATACCATATTATAATATTTAATTATTATAATATTTAAAATTTTAGATAATATTATGTTCATATTATTATTATATAAGATTAAATGTAATAAATATATGAATCTATATTTCAAATTTGCTGCTATATTTGAGAATAGGTTAAATGATTTCATTATCTATTTATAGATAGGTAAAACTCTATGCTATCATAAAATCAATAAGCCTGTCTATATCAATAGATATACTGATATAAGGGACTTTGATATTTAAATATGCATATATCATAAATAAATATAGACTTTATGATAATTAACAACTATCTAAAAACATTGATAAAATCTGACATTTTTAATATTATATATTTTTTTTTCTATATCAAATGTTGTCAATGTTATATTGAAATATATTAATTTATATATTATCAAAATATATTAACTTATATATTATCAAAATATATTAACTTATATATTATCAAAGTATATTAACTTATATATTATCAAAGTATATTAACTTATATATTATCAAAGTATATTAACTTATATATTATCAAAATATATTAACTTATATATTATCAAAATATATTGACTTATATATTATCAAAATATATTAACTTATATATTATCAAAGTATATTAACTTATATATTATCAAAATATATTAACTACTAATCACCTGAAAACTTTTATAAAAACTGGTATTTTTAATTTTATATAGTTTCTTTTTTCTATACTTTCTATACTCAGATTTTGATATATTAGCTGAGATGAGTCAAATATCATAAATATTAACTTTTAATTTGACCTATATATTTCATATTAGATCAATTATAAAATATTATATATTATTATATACAATGATACATTAAAATGTATGATTTAACTTACTATAGAAAAAAAAAGTTTATATTTATCTAAATATCTTAACAATAAATTTAATAAAACCTAAAAATACTATTTTTATTCATTTACTATATTTACTATTATATAATATATAGAAAAGCTGTCACTTGTACTTTAAACCGTAAAGCAAATGCAATTCGTAAAACCTTTTTTCTACAGCTTGGATAAAGTTGTTGAACTCTGGGAATGGCGATCCTTTACCCCAAAGTCCTATTCTTGTCATGTAGGCCATATTTTTGGGTTCAGATGCACCTATCAAATAAATCATTTTAAATCCAACAAATAATCAATTAGACTAAAATGTACCAAATTATTCCAGCTAATTTTTTTGGATTACATTATTTTTAAAATATTATTTTTCATTATATTCTCAAATTTTCAGCACTTCAGAGATTTACAACAATTTTACAACAGTTTGTTGTAAAATCTTTGTTAGGTAAATTCTCAGTACAATTTTCTACTAAATTTCTCATTTTAAACATTAGATGTAAATTGAATTCACAAATTAGACAATACATTCGAAAGATAATATTTGTTTTACTCACGAGATAAGCAATGATTGAATTGAATTTAATGATTCACCAATAGAATGAATTATTCATCTATGACATCATACTGAGCTAAACCAGAGAGTATAATACTCGTTTACACACTATAACCTCAAACCACACCACACCACACCTCACTCTATACCACACCACACCTCAAACCACACCACACCACAAACCACACCACACCACAAACCACACCACACCACACCTCACTCTACACCACACCACACCATACCATGTCACACCTTACCTCAAACCACACCACACCTCAAACCACACCTCACCTTACACCACACCACACCTACCTTACACCACACCTCACCTCAAACCACACCACACCTCACCTCACACCACACCACACCTCAATACCTCACAACAAACCCACCATGCTAACCAGTTGCACTGGCATATACAATCCTAGCATTTGGAAGACATCTTTGTAACTCCAACACTGTCATTCCTGTTTTTGTTGGTTTGGAACTTCCCACAGGACAAAGGTTTTTGGCTTTGTGACACTCATCAAAAACTATCTATGAAATACAAAACCATTATTATTAGTAGCATTATTATTATTCTTGTTATTATTAGCATTATTATTATTATTATTATTATTATTATTATTAGCATTATTATTATTATTATTATTATTATTATTATTATTAGCATTATTATTATTATTAGCATTATTATTATTATTGTTATTATTATTATTAATATTTATATTATTAGCATTATTATTATTATTAGCATTATTATTATTATTGTTATTATTATTATTAATATTTATATTATTATTATTGTTATTATTAGCATTAATATTATTATTAACATTATTATTATTATTGTTATTATTATTATTATTATTATTGTTATTATTATTGTTATTATTATTATTATTATTATTATTATTATTGTTATTATTAGCATTATTATTATTGTTATTATTATTATTATTATTATTATTATTGTTATTATTAGTATTATTATTATTATTATGGCAACATATTAAACTATAGGATACAATTATCTTGAATTATAAAGAAGCTAATAATATATGAACATTATTAATTTTATAATATTTTAAATCTAACAAAAAACCTAACTACACAATGTATTAATATCCTCATTACATATAGCACTATTTAAATAACAATTTATAATTCAGACCAGCCTATGAACTGAACTTAAAACACAACTAGATCTCTACTACACCTAAACCCTATTAAAAGGCACTAAAACCCAAAACCAAACCCAAACCCGATACGAACCACACCATCGAAATCTTTACCAAACCAATGCAGCAGTTGTTTAAATCTAGTCTTGTATTTACCCTCATTATGAGATTCACCAATCAGAGAGGAGTATGTTGCAAACACTACGCCCTTCTTTACGCTGTTGTTCACGTGAGAAGTAATCTTCGCATATTTAAACTGAAATCAGGCCATTTACGTTAACTTATAATGAGAAGGCTATGAAATTATGTAATAAAAATAAAATATAAATAATCTATATAAATTTGTTTATATAAATAATTGAATATATATATTGACATCAATGATGTAAGTGAAACTATTACTTTAGTTTAAAGATTGTATGATAAAACTATATTCCTATTAGAAAATAAAATGAATTCAGACCTTATTCAAGGGATATACTTCAATCTTGCTAGCTCCGATGTCCTTTAGATCTCGTTCTGCATCCACTCTAAGATCGTTGGAAACACTCAACCACAGCGCCCTCTTACGACCCAGCAGGTAATTCTCGTAGATGATACCGGCGATGGTTCTGCCTTTACCCACACCAGCTCCGTCACCTACAGTCGGAGATAGGGATATGGGAGGAGCCTATGGATTTCATTTTCCTACTTTACCGTGCGCCAAATTATTTATATTAGAGAAAACCAATAATTCGCAATTATGCAAATCAATACGCAGTTGTGAAAGTATAGGGTTGAGAGTAGGGCAAGAGTAGGGGCATGGGCAAGAGTAGGTTCATGGGCAAGAATAGGGTCGAGGGCAAGAGTAGGGTCAAGAGCAAGAGTAGGGTTGAGGGCAAGAGTAGGGTCATGGGAAAGAGTAGGGTCGAGGGCAAGAGTAGGGTCGAGAGCAAGAGTAGGGTCGAGGGCAAGAGTAGGGTTGAGGGCAAGAGTAGGGGCAAGTGTGAAACTCACCTATCAAGAACCCTGCCCTCTCTCCGCTAGGTAGACGCGTGTTGTGGGTCTGGCAGGTGTAGACGATGGTCTCGAGTTGTAGGGCGGATAAGTACCCGTAGTCTATCGTTGACTCCGGAATGGAGAGTTCATAGGTCACGTCATTCGGCTCGACGCTACTCATAGAGGAGGTTTCCACTACGGGGTCCGGATGGGGCTGACCTATATTTACTGCGTAAAGGGGAAGTGTTAGGACGTTACCGAAGTGTCTATGAATTGGGGAGGTTTGTCCAATATCAACTAATTCGTGGTGGTACTTGTGGTGGTACTATGTGTCTTGTGATTAGAATAAAGTTGGAATATGTTATATATTAATTAATGTCAAGATCTCGCCTTACCAATGTCATGGGTGTTGACCGGGGCATAGCTATGGTTACTAGGGGTAGTGGCATATCAAACGAATGATATACCTCATAGTTTAGCTACATTTGGTTAGCTGAAAATCTCATAATTACTAATAATGATCTCATAATTATTGAGAAACAGATATGGATTACAATTGAGATAAACAAACTCATGATGAGGAAAATAATAAAAAATATCACCATCATTTGCTATTTATTTATAATGAAATTTTAATTATTAATATTATTATATACAATTAGATGTATACAATTAGATGTATACAATTAGATGTATACAATTAGATGTATACAATTAGATGTATACAATTAGATGTATACAATTAGATGTATACAATTAGATGATTGTCTAATTTCCTATAAGAGGCAAACATTTGGCCGGCATGTAGTTTGCATATGTTTCAGAATGGCCAAGTTCCTGTTCCTCTTCGTAATCGACATCCGTAATGCGAGGCGCCTAGGGGTCGAGGACATGGATGTAATAGGTGATGAACTCGCGACATACGGCGTTGTTACCAGACTTGTGTTTAACCGCGTCCTCTCCGGACCTCTAATTAAGTCCGAAGAGGTCGCGGTTAAACGATTCGTCGAAGTAAACGAAAGTAAGCGATGACCAACGGAGTTGTTCTTGAACTCCTCTTGGCTCCACAGGCGTTGGCTTTCGTGGGAGAGGGCGAGTTGGTTGGCGACCATGAATCGTCCGCCGGTTTGCAGTTTCTGCGTTTGATGGAACACGGAGAGGGAGGCGGCGGATTGAGATCTCACCATCATCTGCGAGTCAAGAATATCATATTTAATAAAGCCGTGGATATGCCGTTTGTAAACATAACACAATAAAGTGTTGTTCGCATACATCACTAGTTATCTTATCTAACTAACTTTTTGCTGTTCACTCGACGTTTGCGGGATTAAATATCTCACCAATTGTCCATTTTCTCCTTTCACAGTTACAAAATTAGGATTCTGTATCTACAATTCAATTTAAGTATCAAACAATATATATATATATATATATATACAGATATATATATATATAGAACTGGCAATTAGCTCTTTTCATCAGATAACAAAAGTGGGAGTGGTACCTGGTTGCTGTTAACTCCACTAAGTTGGGCGGAGGTCATGGCTTGACGTAACAATGAGGCTTCATTCTAAATAATGTAAATTATAACTCATTATTATTAATAACCTGTAATCTAACAATTGATTATATTGAATACGTAGTGATTACTAATCACTGATTAATAATTATTGATTATTAATTTCTGATCAGTAATCACTGAATAATAATCACTCTCCAGTAATAACTGATTAGTAATAAAACATAACTAATGATCATTATTATATTATATAGTTTTTATATTAAATTTAGCAATAAATATATTATTATTAATTAATATATTATCTTTTAATTAATAGCAAAGTGTAAATGCCAAAACAAAGTAGGCAGATTATGATCTCAATAACAATCAACAACTTAAAACCCGAAATATGATAATGTCAAAGATGATAATGTCTAAGATGATAATGTATAAGATGGTAATATCTAAGATGATAATGTCTAAGATGATAATGTCAAAAAGATAATGTCTAAGATGATGTCTAAGATGATAATGTCTAAGATAATGTCTAAGATGATAATGTCTAAGATAATGTCTAAGATGATAATGTATAAGATGGTAATATCTAAGATGATAATGTCTAGGATGATAATGTCAAAAAGATAATGTCTAAGATGATGTCTAAGATGATAATGTCTAAGATAATGTCTAAGATGATAATGTCTAAGATAATGTCTAAGATGATAATGTATAAGTTGATAATGTCTAAGATGATGTATAAAATGATAATGTCTGAGATGATAATGTCTAAAATGATAATGTCTGAGATGATAATGTCTAAGATGATAATGTCTAAGATGATAATGTCTAAGATAATGTCTAAGATAATAATGTCTAAGATAATAATGTCTAAGATAATAATGTCTAAGATAATAATGTCTAAGATGATGTCTAAAATGATAATGTCTGAGACGATAATGTCTAAAATGATAATGTCTAAGATGATGTCTAAGATGATAATGAATAGAAAGAGCAAAACCTTTGCCTGGTGCATTTGGCTGTTTTCTTGAATTCGTAAAGTGTTTGCATTGTTCTGCAGTCGCGAGATATGAGCTCCGTGTAATTGCTGAAGGGTTTTATTGTTCAACGACGTCACTGGGGTCGACATGGGAGTCTGAATGATCCTAGTGATACCGTCTGCCCCCAACACCCGTCGCTGTTGCATGGTAACGCCGGGGCCGCGAACCGCAGCCCCCTGGTGGTGAGTTGCTCCGTAGGGCGTCGTAGCTCCGGGCATCACCATTACCACCGGTCGGACCGGTGTTGCGACTCCGGTGACGACCTTTTGACCCCGGGGAGTAATCGCCAGCGACCCCGTTGCGGCCGGACCTCGCAGCCGAGGGAGGACGCGCAATTGACTAGCGGCGGGGCTGCGTAACATCCGTTGCCGGGGAGTAGCCACGCCGTTGCTATGGTAACCGGCGCGGATGAGTTGGGGACTCGACGTCGATTGCAGGCCGCCCCTCGACTGAACCATGCGAATATGTTGACCCTCGGATTGCCGCAGTAGGACTGGTTGAGGCGTCGCCGCTAGGGGCGTCGCGCGGGCCTGCGGAGATGCCAAACCCACAAATTGCTGCCGCTGAGTCGAGGGTCTAGACATAACGGCCGACTGGGGCAACACGCGAATTCTTTGGTTGGCGGGAGTCGTCGGTTTCGGAATCACGCGGATTTGAGACATATGCGACGGCGAGACAATTCCGGCGTTGGCGGAGATAACGCGGATTTGGGGGGATTTGTTGACCTGGGTCGGCGGGACAGTACGTCGGACGACGGTGGGTTGTCGGAGAAGGCGTGTCAACGGAGGCGCCGTTGGGCCATTTACTAGTCGGACTACGCGGGGAGGGTTGGCAGTCGACGGGGGGTTCGGGAGTTGCTGTAGGACTCGTACCCTGGGCGCGTTACCCCGTTGCGGAACCACGCGAACTCTAGGCGGGGGGGCGGTCAGCACCCGGGCGCCGGCGGAGGCGATGGGTCTAGGGGGTGTAGGGCGCACCTGAAGGGCAGAACTTAGAGCCGCGGGTAGTCTCTGAATAGAACCGGGGGGAACGCGCACGGGTGCGGGTACCGGTACCACTTGGACTACGTGAGAGGTCGCAGGAGGTGGAACGACGTAATTCGAAACACCAGCAGCGGTGGTTTGAACATTTTCTAGAGAAGATAGTTCTTTATTATTTGGTTCGTAAAACCTTAATTGTAAATGATCTAAGCATATTTACAAATGAGATCAATTTATTTTACTTTACTTTTGAAATTTATTAACTTAGCATTACTTTAGTTTTACTCTTTAAATAAATAATATTTGCAAATTCCTTGAAAACTATTTTTTAACATTAACGATTATTATGTTTTAATTCTGTAAAAATCTAAATAATAAAATCTCTAGAATACCAACGAGGCGTGAAAGTTGTCGGGGTAACATTAAATTCATCATCGATACCAGATTCGGAAAGGGCCGCACTTAATAAATCTTTGAAGTCGTCATGCTACGATTAATTGTCATATTTCTTACATTTGTTAATATGATGAACAGTAATCGCGTACGAATTACTTTTACGTGAAATATTAATTTATTTTTTAATGAATTGATTATTAATATGTAATGCTTTATGTAATTTGTTTTTAAATTTTCAATATAAATTAAACAATATAGGTGCTACAATCGAAGGTGTAATGTGGATCTCTGATTTTAATCTAATGTATAAATGATTGTTATTACATTATTTTTATTATAAACTTTTAAATGCATATATAAGAAATAAATCTTACTTTCTATGCACAATAGTTATTAAAATATACAATATTATGCAATGAATTTCTGGAGACAATAGATAATATTCAGTCTTTATTATAATTACCACTTATATTACTAACATTATCGTAATTAAATTAATATATTTTATTTATAGCTTTCTAAAGATATGGTAACATGATTAATAATTATTTCAAAATTCCATAAACAAATAATAAAATTCTGTATAATATATAATAATTTTATTAAAGTGTTTACATTTTTAGATAATAAATATTCATTGTCAGAATTTGTTGGTAATCATATTAACTAAACGGCACATTTCGATATTTATAACCGTTTTCCTTACTATATATATAAATAAATTTATAAAATAAAAAAATACTATATAATAAAATATATATGATTTTCCTTCTATAATCAAATATTTATAAGATTAAAAAGAGAGAACAATATAACTTAATAATACGATTTAATAATAATGTTATATAATATATATTTTAAAATGCAATATAAAAAGGATTATTTAATGATTAAGATATATTTAAATCATTTTATATTATAAATAATTTTAATGATTAAAGATTTATATCTTGCCATACTAAGAATGAATTAAAGTGAGTTTAACTTGAATAATGAAATTTACCAATGCTGTAAACTTCCTTTAATGAACATTTTTTATAAATACAGAATCTAACAAGAGTCCTAATCTAAAATAATACTCCACAAATAAGATACATTATTTTGATCTAAAATAAGATACACTATTAATATAAAGTGACATAATGACATAATGCCATCATTTTAGACAATATAGTATAGGGATCACTATATTGATGTTTATAAAAGTATGTATGATGAATACTTTTTAAAAATATCATTTTAGTTTTCAAATAAATATAATCTAAATTATTAGTTTTATATATTACAAAATACACATATTAATGTTCTTGTATAACAAAATATTATTGATTAAAAAATATATTGTTACATATAATTTTTATATAAGATTATAAACTATGAATTGCATATATTTTATGAAGATCATAGCAACAACGCGTGATTAACAACTTTGTTGCTAGGGTAATTATTACAATCGTTAAATTATCTAAAATAAGTTATTATTATTACGCAACTAATATAATATCAACGAATATATTAATATAACATAAACAATGTAAAAAAACTGAATATAATTTTAGATAATAAAATAATAATAAATGATGACAATATTATGAAATGATATTGAGATTCGTGACATCTCATATAATTAAAATATAATATCAATTTAAACAATTTAAACATATAATTGATTTTGCCTGTAAATAAAAATAACGCGATTAGATCATATTTATATTCATGGATATGTGAGTAACTTATACCTGTGTGTAAGCTTACTTACATTACTCGTTTCATCCATTATAAAATATATTTACGAAACTACTCCAAACAGGCAGCCATTATACTGCGTAATATCACGTGATATGTATTTACATTTAACCATAACAAGTGAATTTATTCCTACTATTATTTAGGAATTAAAGTTAATATTTTATTAATATGTAAAATTAAACCAAGGAATATATATATATATTTTATGTATATATAGTATATTAATATCGCTAAATATATTATCCACATTAATAATATTTTATTTATATTAATATATAAATAATTTTAAATTTCTATTGTTATTGTATATTAAATTATTTTATTTTTTTAAATTAATTATTATATCATTTATAAGAAATATTTGAAATAAGACTAGTCAAAATGGTAATTAAGTAGTATGCATATTTCTATATAATAATAAAACTATGTATTATTATTTTGAAGTAACTCTTCAATATTTCGTTATTCTAATTATCGTCATATTATATTTCATGCAATTTAAATTTGATATTATTTACAAATTAATTTTAGTTTACTGGAAATTATACCTACAAATAATACAACTAAAATGGTGAACTATTAATACAATTATTTAACCAAAATATGTAATTAATAATCTTTAATTTTAATTATGATTATGATTATATACCCAACGAATAATAATATAAATATGATATCAAAATCTCTAACTATAATTTATACTGTTAATTTAAACTATTTATACCACACTATAGACAGAATATAAATTCTAACATTAAACTACTTAAATATGGAAATATTCGTGTTTTATGAAATTAGTGAAAAATTTCAATGCATTACACCTTTCAATAAAACTTATTAATTTAACTAATCACAATGAACTATATAACCATACTTACTTAAGTAAGCAACCACTTTAATTTTATAAATACAATGGAACCATATCTATCTAACCAAAAATAACAAAACAAACAGAAACATATTAAATAAGAACTTGTATTATTAATAAAATCACTTTATTAATATTATTATTACTATGGCTATTATATTATATTAAGTTATACATAATTTAGTTTTATATTGAATTCCTAGTTTAATCTGATCTGATATGATGCTAATGTGTAACTGATTTTAGCAATACATTATATAATCTTACTAGTAGAACTTTTCCAAAAACTTTAAAACTGTTAATATAATGATTAAATTTATGATTAATAATGATTAATAATAATATAGATTTAAATGGGTAATAAATAAAAAATAATTGATTTCTTTGATGTAATTATACGTATATATATATCTACTCAACTATAGTTGTGATATATTTACCAACAGTAATAATTAATTCATAAATACTTAATTTTAAAATTATTAATACATAATTATAATATGTTATAGAGGAATACATTCAGGGAATATCTCTGAGTAGTTATTAATGAAAATAAAATATTTATATTTTTTTTTGCCGTTTGCTAAATTTAATTATAACAATTAATACAATTTTATTTATATTTAACATTTATAGATAAACACTATTGATGTTAAATCTATTGAACTTCTGCCTATTTCTGCAGTCTTGCGGTATGTGCGCAGACGTGATTGCGACGCCGAAACGTAAGAAGAGAACGCCATTGCCTTATCCTCCTCTGCCCGTTCCCATGGCAACATTAACTGGTCATCCGACTAATAGTTGTCATTGGCCCGAGTATCGAGCTCACATCAGTCACGGATTGGTGATCATGAGTCACGAAGAGCATGCCCGACACATATATTTCATGGTTAGTGCATTAGTTAGGACACTATCTTAGACTCGAGTGAAATTATATAGTTTTATATTTATATTTACAATCCTATAAAGATTATTTTCTTTGTAGATTAGAGAAAACAATAATTACCAAATAAAGTTCGTTGTTACTTTTTAAAATATGATTTTATTTTTATAGGGATGTTTTGGAAAAGGATCTTTATCTAGAAGTGAACCAAAATCATTTAGCCAAACCAAGTATGGTCACCACAATCAACTTAAGGAAGCTGAACAAGTCTGTATAATCAGTAAGCAAAAGTTAGATAATACAATCATTAAAGAAATACATTAAATTAAATATTAATAAAAATAATAAAACTAGTGAGTGTTATTAATTTGTAGTATCAAATTGAATTTATTAAAAAGCTTTTGCTATATGGCACCTTTTGCATTATTCATTATGATATCAATCATAACCACTATAATCATGTCATTTTATCAACAATCATATCATATTTCAGATATGAAAGGCACGTAGAATGGAATAATTCTGTTAAAGGAGTCAACCCAGGTGGGGATAATGTGGTTGTAGAAGTTGATATCAACTCTGACAGCAGAATTTCTAATAAATGTGAATGGGCGATACGTAGAGATCCTTTTTCTATGCAGGAACCACTTCAGATAAGTAGATATGAGGTCAGGAATTATATAAGACTTCATATTTTTATGAGATATGTGGTTATGCTACATCACACTTGCAAATATTACTGTTTAAATATATATATATATATAGATATAGATATAGATATAGATATAGATATATATATATATACAGATATAGATATAGATATAGATATAGATATATATATATGGATATAGATATGTATGTATATTAATAAAAATCTTTTTATATTTAAAATAATTATATTTCTTATTGTATTTATGATTTATACATTTATTACAAATACAATCAACAATAAAATAATTAATATATATAAAATTATTTATTTTATTAATAATATTTTGGTAAAGCATTTTTATTTAAGTTAAATTATATATTTTGTATTGCAGGCAATGTTTTTGATGTTTGCTTTGGGATGTTTAGTTATTACTGAACAGGACAAAAAGGTTTGAACTAAAATTGCATAATTAAAATTAATTTTTAATCTTTACGAGATACATGTTATTTAATATTAAGTTTAATATATAACTCTAAATCCTCTAAAATCTTATATCCACATTTTAATCTAATCAAACTATAATTATATTTATTATAATTAGAAAGTGGCAGTTACTTAATACAGATTATATCACATCGACAGACTGTACTTTCTCAACGATTGCTTTGGAAACGATGGTCATCTGAAGATTGCAACTTCCTGCCACTGTACTCTGCCTACCACTACTACCGCAGTAAAGGCTGGGTGCCAAAATCCGGTCTAAAGTATGGTTGTGACTTCGGTTTGTGATTCTGTATTCTGTTCTGAAAATCAAATATTATTGGGCACATAATTTTTAATAATTTGATTATTCAATTTCAAAATATTAATATTATGATTTGATATTCATATTCAATAATATTAATCAATTGGAGTAATCCATAGTACCAAATACATATACTTATGATTAGTTAATAATTTATATAATTTATTTTCATAATTCAAATTCTTATTTTACAATATTTATCATTAAATTAATTAAATTGATTTTATATATAAAATACTGAATATTTTACTATTTCTAATATTAATAGAATTCTCCATTAAATGTAACTCCTGCATAGCTAATGTATAATTATAGTATTTCTACTATTACCTATATTTTATAACATACATATATGCCACATTACCTCCATAGTGTTATACAAAACGGGACCCGCCCACTACCATTCGAGTTATGGTGTTTATGTAATTCACAATGCTCGGCCATCTCTCGGATGGGTTCAAATGATGGGATCTACTCGTCTTATCGACCAAGTGGGAAAGGTTACGTGCAACTTGTCGCTTACGAAAAATGTACACACAAAATTGATATATATTTATTAATTTCATTAATATTAAATGATAGAAATTAATTCAATGAATGAAATTAATTTAATGTATATTATAAACAATTATTCAAGATATTTATAATATAGATATTATCAATTTGTATTTATAAATTAGTATTCAAATTGATTTTTTAGGAGTTATTGTTGTGTTATATAACAAAAGGAGATGATTCAAACTCCGGAGATTTTGACTGCCCATGTTGCATAAAACAATTTCAATTACGTGTTAGTAATTTTGACAGATTAACTCAAAACATTTTGTAAACATTATTATTAATGATTTTTTTACTAATCTTGTATTTATAATTTCAAAATTGTTTAATAATTACGAATGATATTGAATTGAATTAATATGCATTGAATTAATTATTGATTTATAAAGTAAACATCTTGTTTTATTTAAATACTAAACTTTTGTTTTATTTTGGTGACTTTAAGTCATTTATATTTATTTTTAACAAATGAAAATAATAATATTTCTGTAATATTGGTATTATACAATATGATATTATCTGTTATTTAATATTATATTAACTGGTTTTTAAGAATATGAACACATTTCTAAACATAACCAAGTTATTTAATGTAATTCATACTCAAAGTAAAGTAGCATTAACGATATGATTGCAAACATAGTAAAAATGAATTTCAACTACGCAGGAAGTTCGGGTAAATAAGAATTCCACAAGCAAACAACGAAATACTATTTATAGTAAGGCTAAGACGAAATGTTGATATTGATTTTCATTCATTAGTGATTGATTATTTTGCAAATTATATATTTATTGTTATTTTATGATAATTTATAAATAAAATATTATTGTTTCAAATTTATGTATTTTTGATAAATGATAAATATAAAAATAAATTATTTATTTTTAATTAATATTACAAATAAAATTATTTATTTCTAAATCATAATTCTAACACCTAGAAATTATGACATTGCATAACACATTATCTGTGTAGACCAATGCTTACCATTCCTTGCATTTATTATTGATGTATGCAGTCATGCATGAATAATCAATTTACCCTTCCCATGTAGATTTCATTTCATCTATAGCCTCTACACTGTACCCACCTTAAAATAGATCCGAATACCTACTTTACTAAATATTTCAATAGATAATGTTATACTTGATAATATGTATTCTTATCACTTGCATAATAAGTTGGTTTATAAATATTGTTTAAAATTAATATATAAGATGCATACATATAATTACTTTATTAATTAAATCAGTTAGTTTTAAAAATGTATATAATTTGTATTACAAATATTTAAATATTCATTCTATTATATATTAAATCTATTAAGTAATAAGTTTTCTTCAATTTATATAATTCGATATTACAACTATTTTAATATTCATTAAATATCTATTAAGTAATAAGTCGTGTTCAATTTATTTACGTAGAATATTAATATTTCATTATAGTTATAAGTATCTTCATTTAATTAAATATATACACTGTAAGCTTACCAGTATCATTTCTTATCAATATACACATATTTATAGCAAACTTCATATATTAACTGACTTTTAAAATCTATTAATTTTATCTAAATTTTTAATTTATTAGAAATATAATGTTAATGTTGATTTTGATTATTAATATTTTATTAGAAAATACATTTTTATATAATAGCACTTTTTCAAATATTGTTCACATATTTATAATTCATAAATCAATATATTCATTTAATAAAATTAGATCTCAATTAAATGTTACTATAATACGAATTGAAATAATGAATATATAAATAGTCTATAGAAAATATCAATATTATTACATAAAGTTTATAATAGATATGCGCTTAATATTAATTAGTTACACGCTTTTTTAAAAGATATCGGCGAAACTCTTGTCTTTTATACCAACGGCCAACACATCGGCTGTCTATCCACGCCACCCGACCAAGTACTGTCCAACTGGTCGAATGCAAACTCCACAATATCCGTGGCCTATAGTCCTTCCCCATACAGTATGGCGTTCATTGACCAGGTTGGCGTAGATGTTAACATTATATTTAACTTCTGCAATTAGGCGATGATATTATATCTCTTACTTTTAATTTCATATTTGTTAACTCTATACCGCAGACACTCTATTGGAGTGATCTAGAAGACAAATCTATACATTTCGCTGATTTGAATGGGTCTCATCATTCGATTTTCGTTTCATTTTCAATTTGCCTTCTCTTACATCACTGGTTAGTAACGGATTGGCCGCTAGTTAATGGTGGATTCAATTACAAGTCATCTGCACATTGGATCAAATTAATTAATATTTATATATTAATTGCATTTTATATATTTAATTAAAAATATCTTCTGTATAATTTTAATATTTTAAAAATAGTATTGCATTTAAATTAATTATTAATTTTTCGTAAGGTTTATTGGTGAACACATGTATTGCAGATATAGTTGCAATTTAAAACTACCATTACAATAGATTATCTATTTTCCCACCTTATTGTTACCGTACATTGTATGTCGTACAAAGTACGTCGTACAAAGTACGTCGTACACCTCGTACACACCCTTTGCACAGCTGTATATTGATTGTTTCCCTATATCTTGTGCACGCACTGGTTTAATTGCTGTATTTAACTGTGTTCTGGACTACTGTTATATGATGCACAACGTATGGGGTATAGTGGGATAATGTATATGTATATATATTTTTCTGTTTATACTATTAATAACATTTAATATATTTAATCATAACGGTTTAATATTTTTCTAAATAATATTTAGATTATAAATATAAAAAAACATGCATAATATAACGAATCGAATATATATTGAATGTACTCTAGAGTACCACTAATAATTAAACTTATTATATTAATGTAACAGGTGTACTGTAATTAAAATTTTTAATTATTTATTAAACTGTAATGCATATTTTAAATCAAGTTGATTTATATTTATAAGTGTCAACTTATTTATACACCTAAAATAATATTTATTAATTAATCCATTGATTATATCATAAAGATAATAAAATACTCACATAAATTGATAATACGCAATATAGTTGATATCTAGATAATGCTCACAAATCCCGTCAAATGTCTAAATTTAAATTATAAATGTGTCTACAAAACAACAAAAGAAATGAAATTAATCTAAATTTATCATAATTAATTTAATGTTAATTATTTTTCCGAAATTATATATTTAAAATATTGTAAGTGTAATTGAAATTACGGGAAATCATTTATTAATCAAATTATGTTCTCAATAATAATCTATTTTCTAAAAATTGTAATAAAACATACCAGAACATTTTAACAAATATCATTACTCATTTAGAAACATGATAACCATATATCGCATAATTCTTTATCATATTTATTGTGATAAATAAATTATTATTGAATTTTTAGGCTTCATTTTATATTTCATAAAAGTGGAGCAATTTGATTGCAAGAGAATACATTGATAGTATGACATCCATAGCTGTAGAACTACCGTTATAGTATAAACCGACCAGGGACTAATACCCTGTACCCCTTGAGTCTTGGTATACCTTGATATTACTACTATGTTTATATGCACATGGATTATATATTGATTTATCTTCTACTGCAACATCTCAATAATTACATCTTAACAGTGGAATTCACTACAAACCCGCCAGGGAATGTTTTGTGTAATTGCAGAACGGAATAATATATGCGATCACAGAAAGCATCTCACAACATCCCCTGCATACCCAATACCTATCAATTGTAATAGGAAGTGATTATTAATACGAATGTTTGAATATTGAACCCGATAAATTATTTTAACATAAAATGTCGGGTGAACTTTATGCTTAAAGCAAACTGTGTATGCAGATATCACGGATTATACCAATTACCTATACATAGATAAACGTACACACACCCCCACACACAACCATACACACAAACACGCATACATACCAACACATACACATGCAAATACACACAGACACCCATATATTAATATATATATATATATATATATATATTTATATATATTTATATATATATATATATTTATATATATATATATATATATATATATATATATATATGCTTTAAATCTACGTTTAGAATGAGCGTAAATTTGATCCATTATCTCAAAATATCTCTTTACCTGAGTTCAATAAACTAAAATGTATTCACTTCGACCGTATTTTGATACTTTTCTAGCCTAGAACATACAATTTACCATCATTAAACTCCACAAAGATAATGGAATAAACAGTAACGTTTTACCTCTGCAGATATCGGGATTGATCCCATCGGTCGTTGGTTGTATGTATTGAGACGAGAGTATGTTCTTCCACATCTACTTCTACATTACATTCAAGCATTCTCATTGGACGATATTGGAGCTTCGCTAACAATTACAAAGATTGTAGACGCGGCGGACGTTTCTCTGATTGTCGACTACAGTCGAGGGTAGGTTTACGAAGATATTAGACATTGTTAGAGTAGGATAAGCCCCATTCCACAGTAGTCGTAAGTTTCATTAATATTATATGCCTTTGCTACTATTGTTATTCTAATTCAGCGTTACTATTGTCATTATGTAGCAATATAAATGTTCCTATATTAGCATAATGTTTACTATTAGCATGTGTATAGCATGTAGATATGCTAATAGTATTATTAATATAATAGAAAGCAGCATACTATTTAAAATTATTATTATAATGTTTAATATTAGCATAATTTGTATTATTAATATAATCTTTAATATTAACAGCATAATATTTAATATTAATATAATGCTTAATAGTATAATATTTAATAGTATTAGTATAATGTTTCATATTATCTTAATGCTTAATATTAACATAATGTTTAATATTAGCATAATATATAAAATTAACATAAATGTAATATTAACATAATGTTTAATATTAGTATACTGTTTAATATTATTAACGTACTTTTTAATGTTGGCATAATGTTAAATATGAGAATAATGTTTATTATTAATATATTGTTTAATATTAATAGCATAATATTGAATATTAGTATAATATTAATATAGGTATAATGTTTTCTAGTAGCATAATGTTTAATATTAATAGCATACTTTATAATAAAAGCATAATGTTTATTATTACTATAATATTTAATATTAGCATAATATTTAATATTATTAACATAATGTTTACTATTAGCATAATGTTTAATATTAATAGCATACTTTATAATATTGGCATAATTTTTCATATTAAAATACTCCTCCTCCTCCTCCTCCTCCTCCTCCTCCTCCTCCTCCTCCTCCTCCTCCTCCTCCTCCTCCTCCTCTTCCTCCTCCTCCTCCTCCTCCTCCTCCTCCTCCTCCTCCTCCTCCTCCTCCTCCTCCTCCTCCTCCTCCTCCTCCTCCTCCTCCTCCTCCTCCTCCTCCTCCTCCTCCTCCTCCTCCTCCTCCTCCTCCTCCTCCTCCTCCTCCTCCTCCTCCTCCTCCTCCTCCTCCTCCTCCTCCTCCTCCTCCTCCTCCTCCTCTCTCCTCCTCCCTCCTCCTCCTCCTCCTCCTCCTCCTCCTCCTCCTCCTCCTCCCCTCCTCCTCCTCCTCCTCCTCTCCTCCTCCTCCTCCCTCCTCCTCCTCTTCCTCCTCCTCCTCCTCCTTCCTCCTCCTCCTCCTCCTCCTCCTCCCTCCTCCTCCTCCTCCTCTCCTCCTCCTCCTCCTCCTCCTCCTCCTCCTCTTCCTCCTCCTCCTCCTCCTCCTCCTCCTCCTCCTCTTCTCCTCCTCCTCCTCCTCCTCCTCCTCCTCCTCCACCTCCTACTCCTCTCCCCACTCCTCCTCCTCCCCTCTCCTCCTCTCTCCCAACCTTTCCTCCTCCTCCTCCTCCTCCTCCTCTCCTCCTCCTCCTCCTCCACCTCCCTCCTCCTCCTCCTCCTCCTCCTCCTCCTCCTCTCCTCCTCCTCCTCCTCCTCCTCCTCCTCCTCCTCCTCCTCCTCCTCCTCCTCCTCCTCCTCCTCCTCCTCCTCCTCCTCCTCCTCCTCCTCCTCCTCCTCCTCCTCCTCCTCCTCCTCCTCCTCCTCCTCCTCCTCCTCCTCCTCCTCCTCCTCCTCCTCCTCCCTCCTCCTCCTCCTCCTCCTCCTCCTCCTCCTCCTCCTCCTCCTCCTCCTCCTCCTCCTCCTCCTCCTCCTCCTCCTCCTCCTCCTCCTCCTCCTCCTCCTCTTCCTCCCCCCTAATACATAATACACCCTTTATGCAGACAGTTAATCTACTCTACACGAAGCTCCTCCTCCTCTCCCACCACGATTACCGTTATGACATCTCCTTTCGATACATCTCAACCTGTCGACTCAACTGCATCAACATCTTTCACTTGTCGGTACGCCGTGAGTAGTCTCACTCGTGCTACCAACACTATGTATTATGGCCTGGATGTTGATAATGCGGCCCTGGTCGAAATCAATTGGACCAGTGACTGCCATCGTGTGCCGCTGGACATACAGGTTACCATGACGACTGGGGGCCTGTATTGCGACATTAGTAGAATTAATGTGATATGAAGGACAATAGATTTGAAAAGGTATTGTATATATTGCAGTGAAATGGTTATCATAATTATTGCATAACATGGTAGACAATTGATTTATATATAAGAATGGCTCTTTGCATTACCATGTAATTCATTATGTATAAAGTATATCATACATTATGCAACAAAACAACATATAGTATACAGTGGTCATTATATACTGTATATACATTATATACTATACTATTATGAATATACAGTATATAATGTATATTCATAATAGTATAGTAAAAATACAATTTATTTTTAAATATAAAGTTTAAATTTCATATTTTTCCTTTAGTTTTTTAGTTTTTTCTCTTTAATTTATGTATTTATATAGAATTTATTTATATCAATACTCATAAATTGTAAATTGTACTTGCATATATTATATAATAAATTATATAATACAATTATTTTATAATAGCACTAGATATATATACGGATATATATATATATATATATATATATATATATATATATTTATATGTAAGTATTTTATCACTATATATATTATAATATTATATATATTATCGTTATATATTTTAATAAATATTTAGAAAATAATCTAATGTATTAATTTTTAAAATAGTAAGTATATATTTATTACTTAAAATCCGAAAATAATGTAAATATTTTAAAATGTATTCTTTATTAATTATGCAGTTCACCAGTATATCAAATTTGAATGATAAACAACTCCTATTGGTCGATGAAAAGTCGTCTATTTACTTTTACAACCATCGCCATCGCCGCCTGGTACTAGTAGCACGAATAATGAGTTTTCCTTTTCAACGTTTGATCAACGTAGTCGAATTGGAGATGGAACAATCTTATAATGGTGTGTAAGTGTGTAAGTGCGTTAGTAAGTGTGTATTTATAAAGTGTGCGAGTGTGTAAGTATGAAGTGCGTAAATGTATAAGTGTGTACGTATGAAGTGCGTGAGTGTGCGAGTGCGTAAGTGCGCGAGTGGATGAGAGTGTATGCGAGTTAGCGTGTGAGTTAGGGTGTGAGAGTGTTAATATGAGGTTAGACTTGGCGTAGCATACTGAAACCACCAATTCTGTGTAGTTGTCTGAAGCTTAAGCTTAAAGTATCTAATTTAAGTGAAGTGTTTACGGAGGAATCTGGGATATCAATCTAAGTTTAGGATGAACAGAGAAAATCGATGTTGAGTGAATTGAATATGTCGATTGTGTGGTGGATTTTATTTCTTATAGAGGATACTTCGAGGGCGTCTACATAAGTGAAATATATAAGTTGTTATATGTTTAGATAGTTTATCAAGTGATTTGGAAGACATTTGGTACATTTCAATATGAAGACGTCAAAACAGATGTGGATTACCCAAAGGTATCATTACTAGTAGTCGATGTATTGTTTATACTCCCATTTATATGCATACATTAAAAGTGAATATATACATTACAGTGGCATTTAACAAAACAAGCATTATTATTCGGTTATTAAATATTATCACATGTGAAGTTGTTAGTCGTGTTTAGGATGTTTCAGTCACAGAGTAATTCAAATATACGGTAAAATGTTGCAGGCATAGTGTGTGAGTTTGTAAATGCGTGTGTGTGTATGTGTGCGTGTGTGCGTGAGTTTGTGTGAGCGTATGGCGCACTCCGTGCGTGTGTGTTTATGTGTTTGTGTGTGTGAGTGAGTGTGTGTGTTTATGTGTGTGCGTGTGCGTTGGCATGTTGAATTGGTGATCACGGTGATGTGTATCTATAAGTCGGTGAACTGTATAAAATAACAATGGTTTTTATTAAAAATGTTAAACAATAAAATAATGAGAATATAAATAAAACATTAATTCAGATAAATAAAAAGAATTTCTCATAACAAAGGAATTGTTAACAAAAGGCTTTTTTAAAATAAATTCAATGTGATTTTACGATGAGATACTATATAGTAGAGTACATAAGTAATGGGCAATATTTTGTGGTCTGTATAGATGGATAGAACCAGTATTAACCAGTAGAGGGTGGGTGTGGTATTGAGGTGAATAGAGGCGAATGTATGATACTAAAACATATTCATAACAATGAGATATGATCGACTTGATTATGAAGATGTTTATTTTGGAACATTTAACAAAGGATAGAACACATAATTTGCTTCTATTTAAGCGAAATACAAAGTATGCTAGTGTGTGAGTGAGTGAGCGGGTGAGTGAGTGAGTGGGTGAGTGAGTGAGTATGTGAGTGCATGAGTACGTGAGTAGGTTTATGGATGAGCGTGTGAGTAGGTGCGAGTGTGTGTGTCTCATTATTTAAGAATGTAAGTTAGTTGACGTGTAAGTTTGCGAGTGTGCGATTGTATTAGTTTATAAGTGTGTGAGTGTATGAGTTCTTGAGTACGAGTAAGTATATTTATAAGTATGTAAAATGTGACTGAGATGGTGAGCGGGAAAAGGTGCGAGTTTAAAATATTTATTTGTGAAAGTCAATTCAAATTAAATAACTAAAATTAGATATGGCATTATCACATTATCTGTATGTTATATGAGAGTATCTGGTATTGAGTTTGCCAGCGAGCGATTAAACGCATATCTTGTGTATGTACAGGTTGGTAATCATGTGTGTGCATTGATACTATGCATTTGGCCGGTAGGATGTACAGACTGCAATGGTCAGTGCATGATGTCGTCGAATGGTCAGCATAAGTTCGCAGAGTGTCAGTGTCAGAGCGAGGGCTTTCCAATGATGAAATCACAGCAGGAAAGGTGTACAGGTACGTCTCTAGGGCCTTACAAATCCATTGAAACTCATATTATCATGAGATATATTTCACATATTTCATATATTCGTAATTATTTGGTAACAACAAAAGTTTATCGATAATTTATTAATTACATAATATGAAAGGAATTGAATTAACATAGTTTTACTATATGTGCTATCCTATTTACTCTTGTATTCACCTCAATAAGATTCCTACAATTTCATTGTTGTGGCCGACGTCAATGAGATTTCCGTGAGAACAGTCGACCGATCACATTCCAGTTTTCTTTTCGGTCAATCAAAGGCCAGCAGATCCGAAATGGTTGCAAATTATGTGGCGCTCTGCTACGACGAGAACACGGAGATAATATACACCAGTTGTGCCGCTAGGTTTACCTGATTTCTATATATAGTAGTAGTTGTAGTAGTAGTAGTAATAGTAGTATTAGTAGTATATACAGTAACAGTAGCAGTTACAGTAATAGGTATATGATTTAACTATTAGGATCCTCTTTTTTAAGTCTCGTTATTTATATTAGAAATTAAGTTTTTTAGACATTTTTATTTCCGGATAACCATCCTACAGTCTCCATGCCCAGTAACACACATATACTGGTATTTAATACTAACATATTCATATATCAAATTACCATTAACTAAGCCTCGTTAACCTATTTACAGTAATACAATTTACTCGATACAACTGGCTTCCAATACAAGAGTACCTTTACTGATTATGAACTCTTCTGTCGAATCACTTTTCTTCTCTGGAGCTGATTATTCTCAGGTCAGTGATTACTATTTGTTTGTCTACTTGTCATTTCACTTGTCATTTCACTTGTAATTTAACTTGTTATTTCACTTGTCATTTCACTTGTCATTTCACTTGTTATTTCACTTGTTATTTCACTTGTCATTTCACTTGTCATTTCACTTGTCATTCAGTCTACTATCGGAACCTCTATTGGTTGTTAAGCTAATATGATGGTCCTCTAATATGGTAACCATGAAGTTCAATCAGTAATACAATTTGGCCTGCAAATCTTTTGTATCATTATAAAACCATAGTATAACTGCCATTACTAATATGTCTAGTTTAATTTACTGGATTATATAACTTAGTTAACCCTAATGCATGTGATTTCCACAAAAACGAAAACATTATATTTGTAATATTTGTTATAAACGTGCAAGTCATGCATTAAAATCCAAACCATTTATCTCTACCCCAAACCCCTATTTATAACTACCACATAATCCACGAGTAGGATGGGTCCAAGGCCCTTTACATGACTGAAACGGAAACTGGTCGTTTATCTAGATTTCGTTTGAGGGATTCTCATTATCAGTTGCTCATCTCAAATCTTACATTACCTCGCAGTGTTGTCAGGGATTACATAACGTTCGTAGGACAATGTTCACTAAACGCTTAGAATATATTGAATTGAAAAATACTTTTAATTCTGTAATTTAAATAAAATCCGTATATTAATAATGATGATTAATTAATATTATTAATAATGATTAAAAATTAGAAATTTCGAGATTATAATTTATGAAAATATTTAAATTCTACTTTAATAAATGAAGTATTTTTAAAATTTATTTATTTAAATTTAAAAAGTGTTTTTATGTATATTGATATATGTTAATTTAGTAGTTGATATAGTAGTATATAAATAATACGATATCTTGTTATTTTGATAGAAATTCATTCAAAATAAATTTAGTAATGAACTATATTTGATATAGAAATAAATGGATTAAAATTAAGTGAATTTTGAAACTATCAAATATTTATTAAAAATAATTAACAAATTAATCATTTTCTTATAATTTTATAATTAAAATTAAGTATATTTTAATAATTTTTATTTTTTATTTAGATACAAAAACTATCTAATATACATTTCATGAATTTATCATCAGGGGATATGTGTACTGCAGCAGTAAAAACGGTCTGTTTCGATATCAGCCAAGAGGTCAAGTCCGGCAAATAATAATCAGAGGTCAAAGTTCTCTGGATTTGACATCCTTATGGGTTGACGTAGCAATGAGGACATTGTATGTCCTTCATCAACTTAATCTGTTTACGTGCAGTATATCCAGTTGGTTTCCATTAATAATTATAATATTTAGTTTTATGAAGTAATTAATCATTAAGCTCATGGGCTAAATGATTAATTACTTCAGATGCACTGAAACGATTTAATATATACAAATTAGTATATGAAATGAATATTTCCTATTGTGATATATTGTAATACATAATAATACGTTTTCTATTTCAGGGATACGTTCTATGTTTCATTAATACCGGATATATTATCTATTTTCTTAATAGTAGATTTTTATTCATATATTCTTTAAATAGATTATTAAAATCCAGAAATTCTAAATTTTAGGCTTTAGAATTATTTGTTAAACAATTTTTAGATGGTAAATTTACATTTCATCAATATGATCAAATCGTTCAGATGCCGAGGAAAGCTGTACTTTTTGGACCACCCTCTCCGGAGAACACGCGCCGTACTACGGCCTACAAATACACTACTTCTCGTCCTCGCCCGTAGTGTTGGTGAGCAGTTGGTCCGACTATTCAGTACGCGTGCACCTAGCGTCGACCAATCAAAGTGCTCGATTGGTCAGCGATTTCGGGCGACCCACGCAATTCCTGGTAGTCGCCTCTGATCGTCACGTCCTCGACGAAGTGATTCGAAAGTCTTTGGAGTCCGAGGAAGTTGTAACCATAGCCCACGAAGCTGTGTTGTCATCGACCGCGCTACACCATACCGGGAGGTCCGAAAGTAGTCCTTCTACGAGTAAATACGCGACGACTACTTCTACAACTGTATTGCCATCTACTGCAACCATCGGAATTACTACGCCTACTACCCAATTACCGACTTCTACTTCATTACAAACTAATACTACCTCTTTACCTACTTTAACTACTCTATTACCTACTTTTACTCCCACGCTACCTACCTTTAATACCTTATTACCTACTTCCACTTCTTTATTAACTACCATTTCTACTACAATACTACAATATACTACTTCTAAAAGCGTATTGCAATCGACTACGGTAGTTTCATTAGCACCTACCATTACCACTACTTACACTACAACACCAACAACTAAAACAACTATCGCGGACAGTACACCCATCACGACGACATACTTGACTACTACTTACGCTGCCATATCCTCGATCACGTCTAGACTCCAATCAAAGAAAATAACAATCTCCGCGACTACTACGAAACTCGCGACAAAAACTACGGCTAAGCATAGCCCTATCATTACGAAACCCATCATCGTCACACCCTCTACAGCTCACGGTACCAGCCCCACTATAAAAACATCTACAGCTCACAGTACCAGCCCCACTATAAAAACCTCTACAGCTCACGGTACCAGCCCCACTATAAAAACCTCTACGGCTCACGGTACCAGCCCCACTACAAATACCTCTACTGCCGCTATCGCAAGTAGTTTCTCTTCCGGTAGCGATTCGAATCCGACACTAGACGGCAACACTACCCACGCGAATTCGATTGGCCACGCCCACTCGGCGGGGTTAATGCCGTCGACCCCGGCACGCCTCTCCAAAGAGGTCGTAGGAGGAATAGCGGCAGCGGGTGTTCTGTGCGCCCTACTGACGCTAGGTGTTGTCGCTTATTGCGTCGGCGTCACCCACCGCAAAGAACGCATTACGCAGACGCCGTCGCTCTGGGCCAATCGGTCGAGTTACGCCCTGGGCGTCGACAACGAGACGTCTACGGTGGCGCCTCGAAATCCCCTGGCGTTGGAGTCGCGTAGCACTAATTACGATATGTACCGTCGTAGTTACGACCTGTTCACTCATCCGAAGACGTTTTACTGAAGAAAAACAGTTAATGATGGTTCTAATGGACACACATATAAGCTCGTAATGTACATATTATTATATTTATAGTAAAAAATGTTTTTTTATAAATATATAAAACAGGAAATGTTATTCGATGTATAGAAATATATATTTTCCCAATTTGCGCATAAATGAAATGACTTGAGATATATCAGTGATTTATTGATTCGATATCAATTAGATATCAATTAGATATCTATATATACAAATGTTGTTTATTCGCCGAAGATGCACTTTTTTATAAAATAGTATACAATTGTAATCAACGATTCACGAGTTAAAATGAAAGCCCAACAAGTTCTATATACAAGTTCTGTATGAAATTCTCGATCGTCTATTAGCGATTCCAGTTGTCGTACAATACAGGGAACTGCGTTAACTGAAATAACGATCAAAGGGCTATCGGATGGACATCTTATGTACACGGTAACCGACAGCCCAGCCTCGAGAAATCATTAGTCATTATTACCTGATGTTGATACAAATACAGTTCGTGGAGTGTGTACACCGAGCGTAACCATGGTAACGGCGGGTAACCGCGATAACGGGGTGTAACCAGTTTAGATTATGTAACGGAGTGTAATACGACGTAACGGATAGGGGAATATGATCGCGACCCTTCAAGTGTTGAGTAGTCGTACGGCCTCGTGAGCTTGATCCGGTACGAGACTGGGGTCGGAGAGGATCGAAGTCGTAGTGGACAGGTGGGTCAGCGAGTTCAGGACAGCTGCGATGTGGTCGTAAAATCAAAATTTAGGATTTGAACTCAATCGCGAGTTATATTGATATTAAAGTTAGTGATTAAGGCAGAGTTTAGAAAGATGACTCATGGAGGGAGGGTCTTATGGGGTTTTGGTAAAGGTCTGGTAAGAGGGTAAGAGACTCGGGCAAGCATTTGATAAAGCCTTGGTGGGTAAATACCTGGACGTAATGCAACCAGAGAGCAGTACTGTTCCAGCCAAGTTAGAGTACTCCTACACAGTTCATCGGCACTGGCCGTAGACACCATGGAGTTGAACGTATCAAACAGGGGTCGCAGTATAGTGCTGAACTTCAAACACGATGGTGGTTAAGGATAAGATAAAAGAGACCTGAACTAGGTTTGCGGATTTGGTTAAGAGTATGGACATGTTTAAACCTATGGGCACTTTTTCTTAGTAGAACATAACTAACATAATTAGTTTTCATGATACAATAACAAAAAAATTATTTAAAAATAAAACAATGAAATAGGAATATATTGAAATAATACATATTATATTATTTTATCATACAACTACAACAATATAACAAATTATATATGGTTATATAATATATACATCGTACGGTAAATTATATTTCATTAATAATTTAAAATATAGATTTATATTTTCTAGAACACATTTTCTATACAACCAAACCCTAGTTACTTATACATTATGTGTGTCAAGGGGATAGTGCAGCACAATGTAATTAACAATGAACTTATAATAATATTGCTATATTTATAACGGAGTTGTATGCACGAGTTTTTTATTTAAACTATATACTTAATCTCTATAGTCGATCTATATTCAGTTTTAGTTCAACAATTAGTTGTATTCGCACAGAATCAATTAAACTAAACTGTATATTTTATTTTCTATATTTATATATAAATAATAATTGTTTGTAATTATTAAATTGTTCTAAAAATCTTGTAAGCAATTTCAATCTAACCGCAGAGATAAGTTTCCATAACAACGACATATAGAATTCCATTACCCATATTTGATACATATTACACAATAAAGGATACGATCCAGAACTTCCAGTTACTCATCGTCCTAGTCTTGATGTAGGAATCCAAGAGTAATTTCATCTCATCGGTACGTTGCCGAGTTACTGGGACTCCAGTCGCTGGTAGCGTTGATTGACAGATGCTGCGGGAACGTGGAATTCGATTACGTAATCAGGATAAACACATAATCGGTTGCGTTGAAGAAAGGTTTATAAATAATGTTGTTTATTAAAATAAAGTAGAATTTGCTCTCATTCGTGCGATGTTAAAATAACCCGATATCGTGGTTTAGTCTTTCCACCTGAGCTTTTAAATCATTAATTTCATCTTGAACAGCTTTCCTTTCGAATTTCAATCTTTGGCAGTAGTCTATTGCTGTTGGCCGTATGTAAGTCTTTAATAGGCGAGTAATTTAGGCGACAATAAGTAACTAATAAAGAATTAGAGGTGAGTTGCAACGAGTTCTCCGGACAAACCTTTTTGTAGCGTGGAGGCTTTCGAGGTTTTTCCAGTGGTGGTAAGCTGTAGGGAAGGCACCAAGTTGTGTAGTGTATCGAAGCCAGACTGAAAGGAAAGTGTCCGTATGTACAAACGCATGCGCCGAGCATTTAGTTGAACACACCTTTATGTTACACCTCCTCTTCTTTTCGGCTGTAATGTGAGAAGTCTTCTTTCCACCCCCGCAGCCAGAAAATCGTCCGTTTTCGCATTTTATTAATAGATTGCTGCTGTTTAACTAAAATAAATGAATAGGAAAATAATACATATTAAAAGGTTAAAAACAGAAATTGGGATTAGTGTAAATCTTGAAATGAGATATTTAGAAATGCATAAATTGTAAATATAAATATGATTTTAGAAAAGAAATTAATCTAATTGATTTAGATACTTAACTGTTATATACTTTATTTACTTATCTACTATATCTACTATATCTACTTTATTTACTTATCTACTATATCTACTATATCTACTTTATTTACTTATCTACTATATCTACTATATCTACTTATATACTTATATACTATATCTACTTTATTTACTTATCTACTATATCTACTATATCTACTTTATTTACTTATCTACTATATCTACTATATCTACTTTATTTACTTATCTACTATATCTACTTATATACTTTATTTACTTTAATTACTTTATTTACTTATATACTTATCTATTTATATACTTTATTTACTTTAATTACTTTATTTACTTATCTACTTATCTACTTTATTTAATATATTTATTTAATTTAATTATCTACTTTATTTAAATATATATTATATGTACTTAGATTACTTTATTTACTTTTCTACTTTACTACTTATCCATAACATTCATATCGTCCATAGTATCTAATAATTGCATGTCATATCGCGAATAGAATATTTCGTCGGTAAACAGAGGATATAAGTAATCAAACGTATTCTATCGGGTGGGAGCCAACTAGTAAGGAGTATTAGGGAGTAGTATTAGGGAGTAGTTACGGACTGAGGGCCTAGATTTGCTATTAACACCGACGTCGACGTTACTGTCGGCGCTGGAGTGACGGCTTCGAGTTTCCTCGCTGAAGTCGGTTCCGGCGTTAATGGTTTGCAGGGAAACTCCCATCGCTTGGCTGGTCGCGGCAATCAACATGTTCTGCTGGAACTGATTAACTCCCTGCGCATGGTGCGGGGTTGAGTTCAGCGGGACGGGAGGAGGGAGATAAGCGATGAGAGGGTAGGGGGTGAAGTTAATGGGAGGTAAGGGATGGAGGGAAACTCCCAACGCTTGGCTGGTCGCGGAAATCAACATTTACTGAAGGAACTGATAAATAAAGAGATACTGTGTAAAACTTATAGTTATATAAATTGTATAAACTCTTAAATCAGTCAACACAAAGGTCATGGACATTGAACCTTGGGAAGCGAGATGACATTGGGCACATGTTTAATGACTTGGTGTTGGTGTTGTTGAGTCTGTTGGACGTACGGCGATCCGCCGTGCTTCAACAATTGACCTAGATAGCTGTCGCTCGATTGGCTAGCCTTCTTTATTGCGGGAGCGATTAGCCTTTGTTTGAGTTTGCCCGCTTTCTGTTGAAACGCAGCGCAGCGATTAGCAATCTGGACCTGTTTCTTACGACGAGAAACATTTATTGCGATATTGCGATCTTTTCAAACCCGTCTTCGGGCATAACAATTTCATAACGGAAATAACATCAATAGCAACCTGTGGGGCCGGTACGACGAACTGACTTCCAGTCGAGGCACGGCGAGGCTCGGGCAACGTAAAACTCGCAGCCTCCGGTTTCACCGGCAACGGATGCTGGCGGAATTATTCGCAAGCGTTAAAAATAGAGTGAAGCCATGACGTTAATGCTAATGAGGTTAAAACTAATGAGGTAAAAACTAATGAGATTAAAATAAATGAGGCTAAAACAAATGAGATTAAAACTAATGAGATTAAACTACAAAACTAACGCTAGAGTTAAACTACAGCATTAATGCTAAAGAGATAAGCTACCTAATTAAATCATATCCTTGACACTACATAATTAAATCATAGCGTTAACGCTAATGTGTTAAACAGAAGCATCAAACTACATTATTATCATTACAGATTTAATATTATAGCACTACCTCTAAAGATATTAACTCCATAATACTAAATCCCGGCATTAACTACTAATAAATAAATAAGTTTTTCATAGAGATTGCAGATTACAACAAAATGATATAATTCATAACAAAGCATTACATCGATAAAGTATAACAAAGATTACATTGTTTAAGCGGGCGTGCGGGGTGCAAACATGTGCGGGGTGCATACAAACATTTTGGGGGAACGACTGCAGTAAGTTTTGAAGTTGCGAGTTGGAGTGGATCATGGTCAGAGGTTGGGGTCCGTAGCGGGACTGACAGGACCCCGCCAACGGGAGGGTATTCTCTCGAGTCAGCTGACAACGCGATTGCACGGCCGGGCAGTCGAGTTCCGGAAACATGTCACTAGGGGACGTTGGGGTAGCTACAAGCGATTCGAGGTTCATCGAAGGAGCAGCCAAAGAGGGCGGCGACAATTCCAGAATGGATGACGGCGATTGGTTGAAAATACTTCCCGAAGAATCGTCGATTTCGGACTTGTAGCTTTTCATCTCTGTAATCGAAGAGTTTCGAAATCAGAAACCGTGGCTCGCAATTCACAGATACGGAAAATAATTTACGAAAGAGTTCGAAAGAATAATCCCAAACAGTAATTACCTGGAAGAGGAGGCAACGGTGATAAATTACTCATTAGTAGGTCTTCGATGTTGGGTTGAAGTTGGACCAGGCCAGGCTGGATGATATCCGCATTGCCAAGTTGAACTGCATATAATATGAGACAGTAGGAAGGCAATATAGTCGCATGTACTTTGCATTCCATAAGAATATTACAATATTTTATATTATATTTATATAGATTATAATAAAAGTATTATGGGAAAGAAGTTCTAGAAATGTTACGTACTTAGAATTTAGGAAATCTAAAGGCAGAGGTAATTTATTTATCCGACAAACATCAATTAGATAACGCATTAAGATACATCACTAGATATGGTATGCAGTCACGGTTGACTGGGTAAACACAAGGCAGAGAGATTGTCACTAACGCATTTCTTTGGGATTGGGGAACGTGAAAGGTTGGTTTATGAAGGTGGTGAACAGGGTGTCCGAGAAGTCCATGACATAGTTGTCGTTGGTATTGGGCAGGAAATCGTTGCACAGGTCTGCAACCACGACAGGAATGTGAGGGTATAGAATATAGGCAATGCGATGGCATAGAGCATAGACAATGCGATGATTAGTAATGAACAATCATAGGGATAATACGAGGATATAACATAAGAATGTTAGGACAAATAAGGACAAATGAAAACAATGCAAGGAATGATACTACATTATTGCAGTCGATAAGGAAATAATAAATGATTAGTAATAACAGAGTGTAAATTATAACATAAAGTAACAACGATTAAGAGATAGAAAATAATGAAGAAGATAATAGAAAATAATGACAAATAATGACATTAGCATTAAGAGATTTTTAAAAACATCTTTTAAAAATCTTCTAATATCTGTAATTCGAAAGACAATTCGAAAGATAATCACAAATTGGTTTTTAAACAGGTTTCAATACATGCTATTATAAATTTACAAATTCTTTTTAGCAATTATTTTAATAATAATAATAATATGGGAGCTGCAATTTTTATCGACTTTAAAAATCATTTACAAAACAAATCACACTTTTTTAATAAAAAGCTTTTTAATATTGGAATTTGGCTAATTTGATTAGAGTGATAATTTAGTTATTTGCAAACAATGTTGCTATAAAAATGTAATTATTAATAGATTATTAATCTAATAATAATTATTATTAAAAAGTGGAATACCCTCAAAATATTTGTGTTCTTTTTACGAATTAATAATTGTCAAAATAAAACATACTTATTTAGTTTATAATTAACTTTTAATTTGAATAAATTATTATTTTTGATTTGTAAATAATGATTATTTTAATGTATGTTGTCATATGTAATTTTGCCATCTATGCAATTTATTAATATTACAATGACTATTACAATGGGTATTTAGCTAATTTAATACAAACATCAAAATATAAATATACATATACAAAATATTGATTTACAAATGAAATACAATGTAAATGTAAAATCTTTTGAAAATTATTAATAATACTGAAATTGTATTAAGTATTTAGATATGTCTTAAATGATGATGTATTCTCTATAAATAAATTCTAAGTTCTAATTATCAATCAAAAGTAATTTTCCAATCATTTTTTAAGTGATTATATCATTTATTATAAATTATATAATTATATTATAAATTATAACTATATATATATGTAATTATGAATTTAAAAATAATCAATAACTATATTGATATTAAAACAGTTTTAATACCAAAATATAAATGTATAATTACAGATTGTTATTGATTATAAGTTTAGATATAAAATTGTACTTAATAATATTAAACACATCTATTTTTATAAAATTCACACCCAATAAACCTTATAACTATTAAATAATACAGAATAATATAATATAATTATATAGGATAGTTAAGTGTTTTTGTCATATTTCCAAAGAATGTCAAAAGAGGTCAGGTCATAATGACTAAATTACTAGTTCAAAGTTAATGTATTTATATTTATTTCTTTTAATATTTGTTAGTTGTGTAAATAGAAACGGATGTATTGCATTCATTCAATTCAAATTATTTATTATTATTTTATAATAATAAATAGTATTGTTCATATCGTAACAAAAATAAACGAAAATCAGGTTTTTAGCTTCTGTATTTTCGTGTTTTAACAAAATATGAATACAATGCAATACAATACTTATGAGGGCAAATAATAAAAGTAAGCAAGAACAAAGTAACTATTATTATTACATCATATGCTAAGGACAACACATTGCAAATGGAAGTGTTATTAAATATAGAAATATTCGCTGGAATAGTGAAATGAATACAGGTGATCAGATACAAAGAAAAATACACAGTATTCATTACAAAACAATCTTCAATATAACAATGCACTTTTTTATAAACAATAGAGGAGACAACATCTTACTAATATTGTGGATACTAATATTGTTTTTAAAATTAGATATAATGCAATTAATATACACTCACCCTCACAATTACACACACATTCACAATTACACACACATTCACAATTACACACACACTCTCAGAATTACACACACACCCTTAGCATTACATACACACACCCTCACAATTATACACACACCCTCACAATTACACACACCCCAACAATTACACACACCCCAACAATTACACACACCCTCACAATTACACACACCCTCACAATTACACACATCCCCACAATTACTCACACCTTCATAATTACACACACCCTCACAATTACACAAACCATCACAATTACACACACCTTCACAATTACACACACCTTCACAATTACACACACCTTCACAACTACACACACCTTCACAACTACACACACCTTCACAATTACACACACCTTCACAATTACACACACCTTCACAATTACACACACCTTCACAATTACACACACCTTCACAATTACACACACCTTCACAACTGCACACACCCTCACAATTACACACACCTTCACAACTGCACACACCTTCACAATTACACATACACTCTTGCATTCAACATTAAGATAATTTCGCAGGATGTAGAGATCAATGATGACTATATGAAAGTACTAGAACAACTCATCTCAAGTCCTACAACACGTACATATTAAAGTCTTGGGTGTGCGTATGTGTATTTGGGCATTCTGATAAATCAATAAACAAAAGAAATATATAATATACAATATGATATTGATTGGAAAGGTGATTTCAAGAGTTATTGTATTCTCAAGAAATTAATAATGAAGAGCTGACAAGAGTTTTTATATATAGAAAATAGATAGTGGCTAGAGGATATAACAGATCACAACACAATTTAACCTGTGTTGGGTGTATTGAAGCCAAGATCACCTTTAAATTGACCATGCTGGTCAAGATCACTAGAATAACACCCTACTGATTTCTGACCGTTCAATTCCAAATTGTGGTCGCAAGGGTCTAAAATCTATAATAGGTTTGATATTATACTTAGAAATAATATTCACAATTGATATATTAAATACACAAACTCCATTGCCCCACTCTACTGCCCCCACTCTACTGACACACTCTACTGCCCCACTCTACTGCCCCACTCTACTGCCCCACTCTACTACCCTACTCTACTGCCCCTACTCTACTGCCCCCACTCCACTGCCCTACTCTACTGCCCCCACTCTACTGCCCCACTCTACTGCCCCTACTCTACTGCCCCCACTCCACTGCCCTACTCTACTGCCCCCACTCTACTGCCCCACTCTACTGCCCCTACTCTACTGCCCCCACTCTACTGCCCCTACTCTACTGCCACACTCTACTGACCCACTCCACTGCCCCACTCTACTGTCCCACTCTACTGCCCCCACTCTACTGCCCCTACTCTACTGCCCCACTCTGCTGCCCCACTCTACTGCCCCTACTCTACTGTCCCACTCTACTGCCCCACTCTACTGCCCCTACTCTACTGTCCCACTCTACTGCCCCACTTTACTGCCCCTACTCTACTGCCTCTACTCTACTGCATCACTCTACTGCCCCACTCTACTGCCCCTACTCTACTGCCCCTACTCTACTGCCCCCACTCTACTGCCCCCACTCTACTGCCCTACTCTACTGCCCCTACTCTACTGAAAGCGAATGGGGGAGACTACAAAACTGCACAAGAATACAAACAGTTGCACCGGTAGAAGATGACACAATAGGTCGCTGGACGTTTGTGGTCTGAGACAATCGCTTCTTGTGGTAAATGCGCCACTTTTTGTATTCGGATGTCACGACGTCGAGTTTGCGCTTCCAGTACTTGCCTTCCAACACCACAGCCTGCGGAGGTGTCGAGAGAGGTGTTGAGAGGTGTCGGGAGGTGTTGGGAGGTGTTGGGAGGTGTCGGGAGGTGTCGGGAGGTGTCGGGAGAGGTGTCGAGAGAGGTGTCGGGAGGTGTCAGGAGAGGTGTCGGGATGTGTCAAGAGGTGTCGAGGAGTCGGGAGATGTCGAGAGGTGTCGAGAGGTGTCGGGAGGTGTCAAGAGGTGTCGAGGAGTCGGGAGGTGTCGAGGAGGTGTCGAGGAGGTGTCGAGAGAGGTGTCGGGAGGTGTCGGGAGGTGTCGGGAGGTGTCAAGAGGTGTCGAGGAGTCGGGAGGTGTCGAGGAGGTGTCGAGGAGGTGTCGAGAGAGGTGTCGGGAGGTGTCGGGAGGTGTCGGGAGATGTCGAGGAGTCGGGAGGTGTGGGAGGTGTTAAGGTGTCGGGAGGTGTCGAAGTGTCGGGAGGAGTCGGGAGAGGTGTCGAGAGGTGTCGGGAGGTGTCAAGGAGTCGAGAGGTGTCGGGAGGTGTCGAGAGGTATCGGGAGGTGTCGGGAGGGGTCGAGGTGTCGGGAGGGGTCGAGGTGTCGGGAGGGGTCGAGGTGTCGGGAGGGGTCGAGGTGTCGGGAGGGGTCGAGGTGTTGAGGAGTTGGGAGGTGTCGAGAGGTGTCGAGGAGTCGGGAGGTGTCGGGAGGTGTCGAGGTGTTGAGGAGTCGGGAGGTGTCGAGAGGTGTCGAGAGGTGTCGAGGAGTCGGGAGGTGTCGAGGAGTCGGGAGGTGTCGGGAGGTGTCGAGGAGTCGGGAGGTGTCGAGGAGTCGGGAGGTGTCGAGGATTCGGGAGGTGTCGAGGAGTCGAGGAGTCGGAAGGAGTTGAGGAGTCGGAAGGTGTCGAGGTGTCGGGAGGAGTCGGGAGGTGTCGGGAGGTGTTGGAAGGTGTCTGGAGGTGTCGAGGATTTGAGAGATGTCGGGAGGAGTCGGAAGGTGTTGAGGAAGGTGTATTTGGAGAAGGTGTATACAGGAGAGGGTAATGATTTAGAATCTACGCTACTAGAATAGAACAATGGATGTGGGTAGGCTGACTTTATTTATACGAGGATTTGATCGAATGGAGTTTCGCGGGAACTCGGGACTTCCATAAATTGCAAGGAGTTATTAGAAGAGGATAATAATGTTAATGTATTGTTAACGAATGTATATCAATGCAAGATTGACCCGATATCTACAACAAGCAGCTAAGTTAACGGACACAATAGATTATGGTCGAAAAGAGAATGAGATTTGTCAAAAGAACATAGCTAGAAAGAAGACGTATGAAGTGATAAGTCAATAATTGAACAATGAAAATATCTCTCTCGTCTCTCTTCCTATCACTCTCTCCTCTCTCCCTATTTCTTCTCTCTCCCTATATATCTCTCTCTCCTCTCTCCCTATCTCTCTCTCCTCTCTCCATATCTCTCTCTCCTCTCTCCCTATATATATCTCTCTCTCTCCTCTCTCCCTATCTCTCTCTCCTCTCTACCTATCTCTTTCTCTCCCTACCTCTCCTCTCTCATTATATATCTCTCTCTCTTCCTCTCTCCCTATCTCTCTCTCCTCTCTCCCTATCTCTCTCTCCTCTCTCCCTATATATATCTCTCTCTTCCTATCTCTCTCTCTCCTCTCTCCCTATCTCTCTCTCCTCTCTACATATCTCTTTCTCTCCCTACCTCTCCTCTCTCCTTATATATCTCTCTCTCTTCCTATCACTCTCTCCTCTCTCCCTATTTCTTCTCTCTCCCTATATATCTCTCTCTCCTCTCTCCCTATCTCTCTCTCCTCTCTCCATATCTCTCTCTCCTCTCTCCCTATATATATCTCTCTCTCTCCTCTCTCCCTATCTCTCTCTCCTCTCTACCTATCTCTTTCTCTCCCTACCTCTCCTCTCTCATTATATATCTCTCTCTCTTCCTCTCTCCCTATCTCTCTCTCCTCTCTCCCTATCTCTCTCTCCTCTCTCCCTATATATATCTCTCTCTTCCTATCTCTCTCTCTCCTCTCTCCCTATCTCTCTCTCCTCTCTACATATCTCTTTCTCTCCCTACCTCTCCTCTCTCCTTATATATCTCTCTCTCTTCCTATCTCTCTCTCCTCTCTCCCTATCTCTCTCTCCTCTCTCCCTATATATATCTCTCTCTTCCTATCTCTCTCTCTCCTCTCTCCCTATCTCTCTCTCCTCTCTACATATCTCTTTCTCTCCCTACCTCTCCTCTCTCCTTATATATATCTCTCTCTTCCTATCTCTCTCTCTCCTCTCTCCCTATCTCTCTCTCCTCTCTCCCTATCTCTCTCTCCTCTCTCCCTATATATATCTCTCTCTTCCTATCTCTCTCTCTCCTCTCTCCCTATCTCTCTCTCCTCTCTACATATCTCTTTCTCTCCCTACCTCTCCTCTCTCCTTATATATCTCTCTCTCTTCCTATCTCTCTCTCCTCTCTCCCTATCTCTCTCTCCTCTCTCCCTATATATATCTCTCTCTTCCTATCTCTCTCTCTTCTCTCCCTATCTCTCTCTCCTCTCTACATATCTCTTTCTCTCCCTACCTCTCCTCTCTCCTTATATATCTCTCTCTCCTCTCTCCCTATCTCTCTCTCCTCTCTCCCTATATATATCTCTCTCTTCCTATCTCTCTCTCTCCTCTCTACCTATCTCTTTCTCTCCCTACCTCTCCTCTCTCCCTATATCTCTCTCTCTTCCTATCTCTCTCTCTCCTCTCTCCCTATCTCTCTCTCCTCTCTCCCTATATATATCTCTCTCTTCCTATCTCTCTCTCTCCTCTCTACCTATCTCTTTCTCTCCCTACCTCTCCTCTCTCATTATATATCTCTCTCTCTTCCTATCTCTCTCTCTCCTCTCTCCCTATCTCTCTCTCCTCTCTCCCTATATATATCTCTCTCTTCCTATCTCTCTCTCTCCTCTCTCCCTATCTCTCTCTCCTCTCTACATATCTCTTTCTCTCCCTACCTCTCCTCTCTCCTTATATATCTCTCTCTCTTCCTATCTCTCTCTCCTCTCTCCCTATCTCTCTCTCCTCTCTCCCTATATATATCTCTCTCTTCCTATCTCTCTCTCTCCTCTCTCCCTATCTCTCTCTCCTCTCTACATATCTCTTTCTCTCCCTACCTCTCCTCTCTCCTTATATATATCTCTCTCTTCCTATCTCTCTCTCTCCTCTCTCCCTATCTCTCTCTCCTCTCTCCCTATATATATCTCTCTCTTCCTATCTCTCTCTCTCTCCTCTCTACCTATCTCTTTCTCTCCCTACCTCTCCTCTCTCCCTATATCTCTCTCTCTTCCTATCTCTCTCTCCTCTCTCCCTATCTCTCTCTCCTCTCTCCCTATATATATCTCTCTCTTCCTATCTCTCTCTCTCCTCTCTACCTATCTCTTTCTCTCCCTACCTCTCCTCTCTCATTATATATCTCTCTCTCTTCCTATCTCTCTCTCTCCTCTCTCCCTATCTCTCTCTCCTCTCTCCCTATCTCTCTCTCCTCTCTCCCTATATATATCTCTCTCTTCCTATCTCTCTCTCTCCTCTCTCCCTATCTCTCTCTCCTCTCTACATATCTCTTTCTCTCCCTACCTCTCCTCTCTCCTTATATATCTCTCTCTCTTCCTATCTCTCTCTCCTCTCTCCCTATCTCTCTCTCCTCTCTCCCTATATATATCTCTCTCTTCCTATCTCTCTCTCTCCTCTCTCCCTATCTCTCTCTCCTCTCTACATATCTCTTTCTCTCCCTACCTCTCCTCTCTCCTTATATATCTCTCTCTCCTCTCTCCCTATATATATCTCTCTCTTCCTATCTCTCTCTCTCCTCTCTACCTATCTCTTTCTCTCCCTACCTCTCCTCTCTCCCTATATCTCTCTCTCTTCCTATCTCTCTCTCTCCTCTCTCCCTATCGGTGATCTCTCTCTCATTTATCTCTCTGCCTTCGCTACTACTCTAAACGTATGTATGCCTACCCCAATAACATCTCGACTATCTCTATCCACTCAGTAGATAGTAGCACTCAGTAGTGCGTTGATTCATCTCAATCAAAACTTACAATTTCATTCATAAGTAAGTATCCGGTCGCACAGAATTAAAAACAACGACGAGATAATGATAAAATATTTGCAAGAGTAGATGGACTTGAAGTGGGATATAAATTGATTTAGTGGGACCTAGAGACACGTGTAGCACAAAATCACATGGTTGCACGTTATAGTAAAGTATAGACCTACTGTAGATTTATTACGAGTATATAATCTATAAACAACACTAGTCATTAAATTACTCACATATAAATAGACGGTAGTATATTAGACAGTAGTATAATAGACAGTAGTCTATTCGACAGTAGTATATTAAACAGTAGTATAATAGACAGTAGTATATTAAACAGTAGTATAATAGACAGTAGTCTATTAGACAGTAGTATATTAAACAGTAGTATAATAGACAGTAGTATATTAAACAGTAGTATAATAGACAGTAGTCTATTAGACAGTAGTATATTAAACAGTAGTATATTAAACAGTAGTATAATAGACAGTAGTATAATAGACAGTAGTATAATAGACAGTAGTATAATAGACAGTAGTATAATAGACAGTAGTATAATAGACAGTAGTATTTTATTAGACAGTAGTCTATTAGACAGTAGTATATTAAACAGTAGTATATTAAACAGTAGTATAATAGACAGTAGTATAATAGACAGTAGTATAATAGACAGTAGTATATTATAAAGTAGTATTTTATTAGACAGTAGTATATTAAATAGTAGTATAATAGACAGTAGTATATTAAACAGTAGTATAATAGACAGTAGTCTATTAGACAGTAGTATATTAAACAGTAGTATATTAAACAGTAGTATAATAGCCAGTAGTATAATAGACAGTGGTATAATAAACAGTTGTATAATAAGAGTTATATAATAGACAGCTGTAAAAGATAATGAAATGGTCATATATATAAGGTATATAAATAAGTTAATATAAATAATAATTATACATATAATATAGGCCAAAGTATAAATTATTGTATGTTGGGATAATGATTATTATTATAAATAGAACTTGACAATTCGTTAGTTTATGGATTTATTTTCAAACTAACTTATTTCATGAACTAACCTCAGGTTTACAATGTGTCTTGTCGGATATAGGAGGATCAAACTGACAAATCTGAGCAGCTAGACCCTGTATATCTGTTTACATTGAATTACATTAAATCATACATTGAATTACACATTTATTTTATAATAACATTAAATACTAATTTACAAATAGTGTATTATAATTTTATTTAATGATTTCACCTTTTAATATTGGTCTCAATTAAAAAAAGGGGGTTACAATAGATTTTTATTATTATTATTTAAGAACATTATTAGTTATATCACCTGCATTCACAAATGCTATTATATATTGCCATATCATATCGGTTACACTTCTAGTTTGCTACAAACACTGCATGTGCCATTCCCTCCAGATGATGTTGTTCAGGCGAATCTTGTCTTTCAGGGGTAATTTTGTCCCCTTGAAATTTTTCCATTTCGGAGACGTTAACTTGTTATCGCTGGAATGGAGGAATGGGACGTTAATTCTCTTCACGCACACACCTTATCGATGCTATAATCGCTATAATGATATGTGTTGATTTGATAAAGCCACCGCGGGGGTGATGTAATAACAAGATAAACACTTCAATCAAACGGAATATGTATATCGAAGTGAATTTGGTGTTAGTTAATTATAAATGTTATATCTATTTTAAAATACATGATAATCAATTCCAGTAAATAATTCATGATTTGTATAATAATGTTTTTATAAAATAAGCAATTTGTTTTAAGAATATAAATGTTATGAAATTAATTAGGAATCAAATCAAATAATTAGTCTGAAATAGTTTTTATTTTTATTTTAAGAATATAAATTTATATGAATAAATAACATTATTGAATTTTTATAAAGATATAAATTGTATTATAATTTTATAATATACATCTAATGTACAATTTATACTTTAATTATATTAACATTAACAGTTTACATTATAAAATGTATAGTTTAAAAATAAATATTGCTTTTGAAAAGTAAAATTAACTCAATACATTCTATTACATAATATAAGGTGCTCTATGAACATATTTGAGATTATTTATAAAAAATAATTAAATTAGTAAAGTTTGGAGGTTACCAGTAAATATAACTTAAATTTTTTTTAAAAATGAAAGTTAAAGAAGTAAGTTAAAGTTAATATCATATTTTATTATAGATAAGTCATCTATTATTAAAAAAGATTGGTTTAAAAATAATAATAAAATTATTAAATTTTTGAATACAAACAAATATATTAAATTGTTTACAAGCTTGTAAAAATATATAATGGTAACATATCACAATATAAAAAAGATAGGTAATTTATTTAAGAAAATATAATTATTTTCCATCAAAATTATTTAAATATTAATAAAAACTCAAATAATTAAATAAATATTTAAAAATATTTTTCTGTTAAAATTGTTCTAAATAAATTTAATTTAAATTTAAATTCCAAAATTACATCATAATCAAAAATATTTGAAATAAAAAATTATAATTGTTAATTATGATGCTTTAAAATATTAATATTCACTTAATATCAAATTGCAGCTAAAAGATATTTTGTTTTACAAATTACATCGAGATAATTTATTTGTAAGTAGGAAACTATTTTTTTACCTCAAATACATTGATATCAATATTCTTATAAATTAAAAAGAATATATATATAATTTATAATATAGTGTTATGATGGTTGTGTAATTTGTTATGATATACATTTGTCACCAATGATGGTTTTGAACTACAGTCTACAATGATAATTCTGGTCTATTTTGTCAATTTGATAGAGTAATGACATTCGTTCATTTAATTGTATTGATATTAAAAATGTACACTTGACATTTTAAAAGTGATCTATAACTAAGTTGTACTATGTATATTAAAATAACTTATTAACAAAGACAGTAATGAAGAAATTTATTCTAACCACCATTTATCAACCAACTCCAATAAAATAGTAAACTAATATCATGTCTTAAATCACATTAAAATTGATATAACACATTAATATGGATATAACACATTAATATGGATATAACACATTAATATGGATATAACACATTAATATGGATATAACACATTAATATGGATATAACACATTAATATGGATATAACACATTAATATGGATATAACAGATTAATATGGATATAACACATTAATATGGATATAACACATTAATATATATACTTTAGTAATGGTTGAAAATAATATTTTCAGATTATTCCAGAAAATGTGAATCACTGAAAAGGTCGGATAATAGATAAACAAAATAGAACTGATCATAGTACAAAATAATTACAAACAAATCAATGTACCCTCAATGGATTATGTAGTTTATTTGTATATATATACTTGATATTAATGCAGTGTTTATAAGTGAAATTATTATATTGTATATATATATATATATCTACATACTTGTTTTAATTATATAATAGACACATTATAAATAGTCAGATTAATGGAGGATTTTTTGAATTGCATATTTTTTAATATATCATTTTAATATATATAACACTATTACATAATAGTTCTGTGGACATATCAAATGATCTCATAAAATTAATAAAATATAACTAAAATTAAACGTAATATATTTTTATTATATAATAAAAAAATGACCTGGATGTTTTAATTGGTGTTAGACAGTTTTATCAATTTTGCAAGTTATCTATTTAACTTGATGTACAACAAATACAAGCAATTTATTTGTTATATATTAAAATTGATATTAATTAATTTATAGATACAAAGTATTCTTCTAATTGATTACATAATTCTATTTAGGATGGCACCATGAAACTATTAAATATTCATTATGAAAAGAAATAAAATTATATATTATAAAAATATTCATTATGAAAAGAAATAAAATTATATATTATAAAAATAACATAATATATTACATAACACAATTAATGAATGAGTTAATGCATTTGTCACAATAATCATTATTAAATTACAATGCTAACATTTAATTGAAGAATACATAATTTAATACAGAACTATATCTATATACATAGTGTGTGACCAAAGTGCAGATAGATTATAGATTATTAGAGAAATATATTATAAATATAATAAGTGTATTTTAAATATTAAGTACATTATGAAAATAATAAATAAAGAAAGTAGACTAAAGTATATATAAATCTGATGTTATGTGGAATTACTAAATCACTTGAAATTATTTAGTAGTGAACATAAAATTTATCATAAATATAATTTTCACTATTTACAATGCCATAAATAACTTGTATTAAATTCATTATTTTTAATTCAGGTCAACATCTCACAAGAATCATATAAGAAACTTTTAGATGTGCCTTCGACAGTAAAATAAATAAATGATTTTAATTATGAACTATAAGAACTATTATTTTCGTACATTTTTTACTAATGGGATAAAAATTAATGTCATCATAGGATAATATTCAATACAATTTATACAATATAAACTGCTGAATAAGGATTCACTTCCCAATACTATAATATACTAGACAACTATATAGTTTCAATCTACTTGTATAGGTGAATTTAATACACTTAATAATAATTAACTTGTACAAATTCTTTGTAATAATAAACTATATAAATACTTTAATTTATATCATAATAATAATAATATATAATAATTAATTTACCACTAAATTGAATTTTATAAAATATGAACTAATCATTAATCTTATTTTATAGATTAAGCAATACATTTGAGTGACAGGTAATGCATTGAATGTCATGTCAACCTGTCACCAGTGAAGTAGTGAATTGAGTAGTGAGTAGAGTGTTGAGTAGTGGTAGTAGTGGGTAGAGTGTTGAGTAGTGGTAGTAGTGGGTAGAGTGTTGAGTAGTGGTAGTAGTGGGTAGAGTGTTGAGTAGTGGTAGTAGTGGGTAGTGTTGAGTAGTGGTAGTAGTGGGTAGAGTGTTGAGTAGTGGGTAGAGTGTAGAGTAGTGGGTAGAGCGTTGAGTAGTGGTAGTAGTGGGTAGGGTGTTGAGTAATGGGTAGAGTTTTGAGTAGTGGTAGTAGTGGGTAGAGTGTTGAGTAATGGGTAGAGTTTTGAGTAGTGGTAGTAGTGGGTAGAGTGTTGAGTAGTGGGTAGAGTGTAGAGTAGTGGGTAGAGCGTTGAGTAGTGGTAGTAGTGGGTAGGGTGTTGAGTAGTGGTAGTAGTGGTAGTAGTGGGTAGAGTGTTGAGTAATGGGTAGAGTTTTGAGTAGTGGTAGTAGTGGGTAGAGTGTTGAGTAGTGGTAGTAGTGGGTAGAGTGTTGAGTAGTGGTAGTAGTGGTTAGTGTGTTGAGTAGTGGTAGTAGTGGGTAGAGTGTTGAGTAGTGGTAGTAGTGGGTAGAGTGTTGAGTAGTGGTAGTAGTGGGTAGAGTGTTGAGTAGTGGTAGTAGTGGGTAGAGTGTTGAGTAGTGGTAGTAGTGGGTAGAGTGTTGAGTAGTGGTAGTAGTGGGTAGAGTGTTGAGTAGTGGTAGTAGTGGGTAGAGTGTTGAGTAGTGGGTAGAGTGTTGAGTAGTGGTAGTAGTGGGTAGAGTGTTGAGTAGTGGTAGTAGTGGGTAGAGTGTTGAGTAGTGGTAGTAGTGGGTAGAGTGTTGAGTAGTGGTAGTAGTGGGTAGAGTGTTGAGTAGTGGGTAGAGTGTTGAGTAGTGGTAGTAGTGGGTAGAGTGTTGAGTAGTGGTAGTAGTGGGTAGGGTGTTGAGTAGTGGTAGTAGTGGGTAGAGTGTTGAGTAGTGGTAGTAGTGGGTAGAGTGTTGAGTAGTGGTAGTAGTGGGTAGAGTGTTGAGTAGTGGTAGTAGTGGGTAGAGTGTTGAGTAGTGGGTAGAGTGTTGAGTAGTGGGTAGAGTGTTGAGTAGTGGTAGTAGTGGGTAGTGTTGAGTAGTGGTAGTAGTGGGTAGAGTGTTGAGTAGTGGGTAGAGTGTTGAGTAGTGGTAGTAGTGGGTAGAGTGTTGAGTAGTGGTAGTAGTGGGTAGAGTGTTGAGTAGTGGTAGTAGTGGGTAGAGTGTTGAGTAGTGGTAGTAGTGGGTAGAGTATTGAGTAGTGGTAGTAGTGGGTAGAGTGTTGAGTAGTGGTAGTAGTGGGTAGAGTGTTGAGTAGTGGGTAGAGTGTTGAGTAGTGGTAGTAGTGGGTAGAGTGTTGAGTAGTGGTAGTAGTGGGTAGAGTGTTGAGTAGTGGTAGTAGTGGGTAGTGTTGAGTAGTGGTAGTAGTGGGTAGAGTGTTGAGTAGTGGTAGTAGTGGGTAGTGTTGGGTAGTGGTAGTAGTGGGTAGAGTGTTGAGTAGTGGTAGTAGTGGGTAGAGTGTTGAGTAGTGGTAGTAGTGGGTAGAGTGTTGAGTAGTGGTAGTAGTGGGTAGTGTTGAGTAGTGGTAGTAGTGGGTAGAGTGTTGAGTAGTGGTAGTAGTGGGTAGTGTTGAGTAGTGGTAGTAGTGGGTAGAGTGTTGAGTAGTGGTAGTAGTGGGTAGAGTGTTGAGTAGTGGTAGTAGTGGGTAGAGTGTTGAGTAGTGGTAGTAGTGGGTAGAGTGTTGAGTAGTGGGTAGAGTGTTGAGTAGTGGTAGTAGTGGGTAGAGTGTTGAGTAGTGGGTAGAGTGTTGAGTAGTGGGTAGAGTGTTGAGTAGTGGGTAGAGTGTTGAGTAGTGGTAGTAGTGGGTAGAGTGTTGAGTAGTGGTAGTAGTGGGTAGTGTTGAGTAGTGGTAGTAGTGGGTAGAGTGTTGAGTAGTGGCAGTAGTGGGTAGAGTGTTGAGTAGTGGTAGTAGTGGGTAGAGTGTTGAGTAGTGGGTAGAGTGTTGAGTAGTGGTAGTAGTGGGTAGAGTGTTGAGTAGTGGTAGTAGTGGGTAGAGTGTCGAGTAGTGGTAGTAGTGGGTAGAGTGTTGAGTAGTGGTAGTAGTGGGTAGAGTGTTGAGTAGTGGGTAGAGTGTTGAGTAGTGGTAGTAGTGGGTAGAGTGTTGAGTAGTGGTAGTAGTGGGTAGAGTGTTGAGTAGTGGGTAGAGTGTTGAGTAGTGGTAGTAGTGGGTAGTGTTGAGTAGTGGCAGTAGTGGGTAGAGTGTTGAGTAGTGGTAGTAGTGGGTAGAGTGTTGAGTAGTGGTAGTAGTGGGTAGAGTGTTGAGTAGTGGTAGTAGTGGGTAGAGTGTTGAGTAGTGGCAGTAGTGGGTAGAGTGTTGAGTAGTGGGTAGAGTGTTGAGTAGTGGTAGTAGTGGGTAGAGTGTTGAGTAGTGGTAGTAGTGGGTAGAGTGTTGAGTAGTGGCAGTAGTGGGTAGAGTGTTGAGTAGTGGTAGTAGTGGGTAGAGTGTTGAGTAGTGGGTAGAGTGTTGAGTAGTGGTAGTAGTGGGTAGAGTGTTGAGTAGTGGGTAGAGTGTTGAGTAGTGGTAGTAGTGGGTAGTGTTGAGTAGTGGGTAGAGTGTTGAGTAGTGGTAGTATTGGGTAGAGTGTTGAGTAGTGGTAGTAGTGGGTAGTGTTGAGTAGTGGGTAGAGTGTTGAGTAGTGGTAGTATTGGGTAGAGTGTTGAGTAGTGGTAGTAGTGGGTAGGGTGTTGAGTAGTGGTAGTAGTGGGTAGGGTGTTGAGTAGTGGTAGTAGTGGGTAGAGTGTTGAGTAGTGGTAGTAGTGGGTAGAGTGTTGAGTAGTGGTAGTAGTGGGTAGAGTGTTGAGTAGTGGTAGTAGTGGGTAGAGTGTTGAGTAGTGGGTAGAGTGTTGAGTAGTGGTAGTAGTGGGTAGAGTGTTGAGTAGTGGGTAGAGTGTTGAGTAGTGGTAGTAGTGGGTAGAGTGTTGAGTAGTGGTAGTAGTGGGTAGAGTGTTGAGTAGTGGTAGTAGTGGGTAGAGTGTTGAGTAGTGGTAGTAGTGGGTAGAGTGTTGAGTAGTGGTAGTAGTGGGTAGAGTGTTGAGTAGTGGGTAGAGTGTTGAGTAGTGGTAGTAGTGAGTAGAGTGTTGAGTAGTGGTAGTAGTGGGTAGGGTGTTGAGTAGTGGTAGTAGTGGGTAGTGTGTTGAGTAGTGGTAGTAGTGGGTAGAGTGTTGAGTAGTGGTAGTAGTGGGTAGGGTGTTGAGTAGTGGTAGTAGTGGGTAGAGTGTTGAGTAGTGGTAGTAGTGGGTAGAGTGTTGAGTAGTGGCAGTAGTGGGTAGAGTGTTGAGTAGTGGGTAGAGTGTTGAGTAATGGTAGTAGTGGGTAGAGTGTTGAGTAGTGGTAGTAGTGGGTAGAGTGTTGAGTAGTGGTAGTAGTGGGTAGAGTGTTGAGTAGTGGTAGTAGTGGGTAGAGTGTTGAGTAGTGGGTAGAGTGTTGAGTAGTGGTAGTAGTGGGTAGAGTGTTGAGTAGTGGTAGTAGTGGGTAGAGTGTTGAGTAGTGGTAGTAGTGGGTAGAGTGTTGAGTAGTGGTAGTAGTGGGTAGAGTGTTGAGTAGTGGTAGTAGTGGGTAGAGTGTTGAGTAGTGGTAGTAGTGGGTAGTGTTGAGTAGTGGTAGTAGTGGGTAGAGTGTTGGTAATGGTAGTAGTGGGTAGAGTGTTGAGTAGTGGTAGTAGTGGGTAGAGTGTTGAGTAGTGGTAGTAGTGGGTAGAGTGTTGAGTAGTGGTAGTAGTGGGTAGAGTGTTGAGTAGTGGTAGTAGTGGGTAGAGTGTTGAGTAGTGGTAGTAGTGGGTAGAGTGTTGAGTAGTGGTAGTAGTGGGTAGAGTGTTGAGTAGTGGTAGTAGTGGGTAGAGTGTTGAGTAGTGGTAGTAGTGGGTAGAGTGTTGAGTAGTGGTAGTAGTGGGTAGAGTGTTGAGTAGTGGTAGTAGTGGGTAGAGTGTTGAGTAGTGGTAGTAGTGGGTAGAGTGTTGAGTAGTGGTAGTAGTGGGTAGAGTGTTGAGTAGTGGGTAGAGTGTTGAGTAGTGGTAGTAGTGGGTAGGGTGTTGAGTAGTGGTAGGTGGTGTTGAGTAGTGGGTAGGGTGTTGAGTAGTGTTGTAAGTAGTGGTGGTAGAGTGTTGAGTAGTGGTAGTAGTGGGTAGAGTGTTGAGAAGTGGTAGTAGTGGGTAGAGTGTTGAGTAGTGGTAGTAGTGGGTAGAGTGTTGAGTAGTGGTAGTAGTGGGTAGAGTGTTGAGTAGTGGTAGTAGTGGGTAGGTTGAGTAGTGGTAGTAGTGGGTAGAGTGTTGAGTAGTGGTAGTAGTGGGTAGAGTGTTGAGTAGTGGTAGTAGTGGGTAGAGTGTTGAGTAGTGGTAGTAGTGGGTAGAGTGTTGAGTAGTGGTAGTAGTGGGTAGAGTGTTGAGTAGTGGTAGTAGTGGGTAGAGTGTTGAGTAGTGGTAGTAGTGGGTAGAGTGTTGAGTAGTGGTAGTAGTGGGTAGAGTGTTGAGAAGTGGTAGTAGTGGGTAGAGTGTTGAGTAGTGGTAGTAGTGGGTAGAGTGTTGAGTAGTGGTAGTAGTGGGTAGAGTGTTGAGTAGTGGTAGTAGTGGGTAGAGTGTTGAGTAGTGGTAGTAGTGGGTAGAGTGTTGAGTAGTGGTAGTAGTGGGTAGAGTGTTGAGTAGTGGTAGTAGTGGGTAGAGTGTTGAGTAGTGGTAGTAGTGGGTAGAGTGTTGAGTAGTGGTAGTAGTGGGTAGAGTGTTGAGTAGTGGTAGTAGTGGGTAGAGTGTTGAGTAGTGGTAGTAGTGGGTAGAGTGTTGAGTAGTGGTAGTAGTTAGAGTGTTGGTAGGGTAGATGTGGAGAGTGTTGAGTAGTGGTAGTAGTGGGTAGAGTGTTGAGTAGTGGTAGTAGTGGGTAGAGTGTTGAGTAGTGGTAGTAGTGGGTAGAGTGTTGAGTAGTGGTAGTAGTGGGTAGAGTGTTGAGTAGTGGTAGTAGTGGGTAGAGTGTTGAGTAGTGGTAGTAGTGGGTAGAGTGTTGAGTAGTGGGTAGAGTGTTGAGTAGTGGTAGTAGTGGGTAGAGTGTTGAGTAGTGGCAGTAGTGGGTAGAGTGTTGAGTAGTGGTAGTAGTGGGTAGGTGTTGAGTAGTGGTAGTAGTGGGTAGAGTGTTGAGTAGTGGTAGTAGTGGGTAGAGTGTTGAGTAGTGGTAGTAGTGGGTAGAGTGTTGAGTAGTGGTAGTAGTGGGTAGAGTGTTGAGTAGTGGTAGTAGTGGGTAGAGTGTTGAGTAGTGGTAGTAGTGGGTAGAGTGTTGAGTAGTGGTAGTAGTGGGTAGAGTGTTGAGTAGTGGTAGTAGTGGGTAGTGTTGAGTAGTGGTAGTAGTGGGTAGAGTGTTGAGTAGTGGTAGTAGTGGGTAGAGTGTTGAGTAGTGGTAGTAGTGGGTAGAGTGTTGAGTAGTGGTAGTAGTGGGTAGAGTGTTGAGTAGTGGTAGTAGTGGGTAGAGTGTTGAGTAGTGGTAGTAGTGGGTAGAGTGTTGAGTAGTGGTAGTAGTGGGTAGAGTGTTGAGTAGTGGTAGTAGTGGGTAGAGTGTTGAGTAGTGGTAGTAGTGGGTAGAGTGTTGAGTAGTGGTAGTAGTGGGTAGAGTGTTGAGTAGTGGTAGTAGTGGGTAGAGTGTTGAGTAGTGGTAGTAGTGGGTGTAGTGGGTAGAGTGTTGAGTAGTGGTAGTAGTGGGTAGAGTGTTGAGTAGTGGTAGTAGTGGGTAGAGTGTTGAGTAGTGGTAGTAGTGGGTAGGTGTTGAGTAGTGGTAGTAGTGGGTAGAGTGTTGAGTAGTGGTAGTAGTGGGTAGAGTGTTGAGTAGTGGTAGTAGTGGGTAGAGTGTTGAGTAGTGGTAGTAGTGGGTAGAGTGTTGAGTAGTGGTAGTAGTGGGTAGAGTGTTGAGTAGTGGTAGTAGTGGGTAGAGTGTTGAGTAGTGGCTAGTAGTGGGTAGAGTGTTGAGTATGGTAGTAGTGGGTAGAGTGTTGAGTAGTGGTAGTAGTGGGTAGAGTGTTGAGTAGTGGTAGTAGTGGGTAGAGTGTTGAGTAGTGGTAGTAGTGGGTAGAGTGTTGAGTAGTGGTAGTAGTGGGTAGAGTGTTGAGTAGAGTAGTGGGTGAGG
>OZ038313.1:18242731-18325872 GCA_964035775.1 Osedax frankpressi
GTGGGTAGAGTGTTGAGTAGTGGTAGTAGTGGGTAGAGTGTTGAGTAGTGGTAGTAGTGGGTAGAGTGTTGAGTAGTGGTAGTAGTGGGTAGAGTGTTGAGTATTGGTAGTAGTGGGTAGAGTGTTGAGTAGTGGTAGTAGTGGGTAGAGTGTTGAGTAGTGGGTAGAGTGTTGAGTAGTGGTAGTAGTGGGTAGGGTGTTGAGTAGTGGTAGTAGTGGGTAGAGTGTTGAGTAGTGGTAGTAGTGGGTAGAGTGTTGAGTAGTGGCAGTAGTGGGTAGAGTGTTGAGTAGTGGGTAGGGTGTTGAGTAGTTGTAGTAGTGGGTAGAGTGTTGAGTAGTGGTAGTAGTGGGTAGAGTAGTGGTAGTAGTGGGTAGAGTGTTGAGTAGTGGTAGTAGTGGGTAGAGTGTTGAGTAGTGGTAGTAGTGGGTAGAGTGTTGAGTAGTGGTAGTAGTGGGTAGAGTGTTGAGTAGTGGTAGTAGTGGGTAGAGTGTTGAGTAGTGGTAGTAGTGGGTAGAGTGTTGAGTAGTGGTAGTAGTGGGTAGGGTGTTGAGTAGTGGGTAGAGTGTTGAGTAGTGGTAGTAGTGGGTAGGGTGTTGAGTAGTGGTAGTAGTGGGTAGAGTGTTGAGTAGTGGTAGTAGTGGGTAGAGTGTTGAGAAGTGGTAGTAGTGGGTAGAGTGTTGAGTAGTGGTAGTAGTGGGTAGAGTGTTGAGTAGTGGTAGTAGTGGGTAGAGTGTTGAGTAGTGGTAGTAGTGGGTAGGGTGTTGAGTAGTGGGTAGAGTGTTGAGTAGTGGTAGTAGTGGGTAGAGTGTTGAGTAGTGGTAGTAGTGGGTAGAGTGTTGAGTAGTGGGTAGAGTGTTGAGTAGTGGTAGTAGTGGGTAGAGTGTTGAGTAGTGGTAGTAGTGGGTAGAGTGTTGAGTAGTGGTAGTAGTGGGTAGAGTATTGAGTAGTGGCAGTAGTGGGTAGAGTATTGAGTAGTGGCAGTAGTGGGTAGAGTGTTGAGTAGTGGTAGTAGTGGGTAGAGTGTTGAGTAGTGGCAGTAGTGGGTAGAGTGTTGAGTAGTGGTAGTAGTGGGTAGAGTGTTGAGTAGTGGTAGTAGTGGGTAGAGTATTGAGTAGTGGCAGTAGTGGGTAGAGTGTTGAGTAGTGGTAGTAGTGGGTAGAGTGTTGAGTAGTGGCAGTAGTGGGTAGAGTATTGAGTAGTGGCAGTAGTGGGTAGAGTGTTGAGTAGTGGTAGTAGTGGGTAGAGTGTTGAGTAGTGGTAGTAGTGGGTAGAGTGTTGAGTAGTGGTAGTAGTGGGTAGAGTGTTGAGTAGTGGTAGTAGTGGGTAGAGTGTTGAGTAGTGGTAGTAGTGGGTAGAGTGTTGAGTAGTGGTAGTAGTGGGTAGAGTGTTGAGTAGTGGGTAGAGTGTTGAGTAGAGGTAGTAGTGGGTAGAGTGTTGAGTAGTGGCAGTAGTGGGTAGAGTGTTGAGTAGTGGTAGTAGTGGGTAGAGTGTTGAGTAGTGGTAGTAGTGGGTAGAGTGTTGAGTAGTGGTAGTAGTGGGTAGTGTTGAGTAGTGGTAGTAGTGGGTAGAGTGTTGAGTAGTGGTAGTAGTGGGTAGAGTGTTGAGTAGTGGTAGTAGTGGGTAGAGTGTTGAGTAGTGGCAGTAGTGGGTAGAGTGTTGAGTAGTGGTAGTAGTGGGTAGAGTGTTGAGTAGTGGTAGTAGTGGGTAGAGTGTTGAGTAGTGGCAGTAGTGGGTAGAGTGTTGAGTAGTGGTAGTAGTGGGTAGAGTGTTGAGTAGTGGTAGTAGTGGGTAGAGTGTTGAGTAGTGGCAGTAGTGGGTAGAGTGTTGAGTAGTGGTAGTAGTGGGTAGAGTGTTGAGTAGTGGGTAGAGTGTTGAGTAGTGGTAGTAGTGGGTAGAGTGTTGAGTAGTGGTAGTAGTGGGTAGGGTGTTGAGTAGTGGTAGTAGTGGGTAGAGTGTTGAGTAGTGGTAGTAGTGGGTAGAGTGTTGAGTAGTGGTAGTAGTGGGTAGAGTGTTGAGTAGTGGCAGTAGTGGGTAGAGTGTTGAGTAGTGGGTAGGGTGTTGAGTAGTGGTAGTAGTGGGTAGAGTGTTGAGTAGTGGTAGTAGTGGGTAGAGTGTTGAGTAGTGGTAGTAGTGGGTAGAGTGTTGAGTAGTGGTAGTAGTGGGTAGAGTGTTGAGTAGTGGTAGTAGTGGGTAGAGTGTTGAGTAGTGGTAGTAGTGGGTAGGGTGTTGAGTAGTGGTAGTAGTGGGTAGAATGTTGAGTAGTGGTAGTAGTGGGTAGAGTGTTGAGTAGTGGTAGTAGTGGGTAGAGTGTTGAGTAGTGGTAGTAGTGGGTAGAGTGTTGAGTAGTGGTAGTAGTGGGTAGAGTGTTGAGTAGTGGTAGTAGTGGGTAGAGTGTTGAGTAGTGGGTAGGGTGTTGAGTAGTGGTAGTAGTGGGTAGAGTGTTGAGTAGTGGTAGTAGTGGGTAGAGTGTTGAGTAGTGGTAGTAGTGGGTAGAGTGTTGAGTAGTGGTAGTAGTGGTAGAGTGTTGAGTAGTGTAGTAGTGGGTAGAGTGTTGAGTAGTGGTAGTAGTGGGTAGGGTGTTGAGTAGTGGTAGTAGTGGGTAGAATGTTGAGTAGTGGTAGTAGTGGGTAGAGTGTTGAGTAGTGGTAGTAGTGGGTAGAGTGTTGAGTAGTGGTAGTAGTGGGTAGAGTGTTGAGTAGTGGTAGTAGTGGGTAGAGTGTTGAGTAGTGGCAGTAGTGGGTAGTGTTGAGTAGTGGTAGTAGTGGGTAGAGTGTTGAGTAGTGGTAGTAGTGGGTAGAGTGTTGAGTAGTGGTAGTAGTGGGTAGAGTGTTGAGTAGTGGTAGTAGTGGGTAGAGTGTTGAGTAGTGGTAGTAGTGGGTAGAGTGTTGAGTAGTGGTAGTAGTGGGTAGAGTGTTGAGTAGTGGTAGTAGTGGGTAGAGTGTTGAGTAGTGGTAGTAGTGGGTAGAGTGTTGAGTAGTGGTAGTAGTGGGTAGAGTGTTGAGTAGTGGTAGTAGTGGGTAGAGTGTTGAGTAGTGGTAGTAGTGGGTAGAGTGTTGAGTAGTGGTAGTAGTGGGTAGAGTGTTGAGTAGTGGTAGTAGTGGGTAGAGTGTTGAGTAGTGGTAGTAGTGGGTAGAGTGTTGAGTAGTGGTAGTAGTGGGTAGAGTGTTGAGTAGTGGTAGTAGTGGGTAGAGTGTTGAGTAGTGGTAGTAGTGGGTAGAGTGTTGAGTAGTGGTAGTAGTGGGTAGAGTGTTGAGTAGTGGTAGTAGTGGGTAGAGTGTTGAGTAGTGGTAGTAGTGGGTAGAGTGTTGAGTAGTGGTAGTAGTGGGTAGAGTGTTGAGTAGTGGTAGTAGTGGTTAGAGTGTTGAGTAGTGGTAGTAGTGGGTAGAGTGTTGAGTAGTGGTAGTAGTGGGTAGAGTGTTGAGAAGTGGTAGTAGTGGGTAGAGTGTTGAGTAGTGGTAGTAGTGGGTAGAGTGTTGAGTAGTGGTAGTAGTGGGTAGAGTGTTGAGTAGTGGTAGTAGTGGGTAGAGTGTTGAGAAGTGGTAGTAGTGGGTAGAGTGTTGAGTAGTGGTAGTAGTGGGTAGAGTGTTGAGTAGTGGTAGTAGTGGGTAGAGTGTTGAGTAGTGGTAGTAGTGGGTAGAGTGTTGAGTAGTGGTAGTAGTGGGTAGAGTGTTGAGTAGTGGGTAGGGTGTTGAGTAGTGGTAGTAGTGGGTAGAGTGTTGAGAAGTGGTAGTAGTGGGTAGAGTGTTGAGTAGTGGCAGTAGTGGGTAGAGTGTTGAGTAGTGGCAGTAGTGGGTAGAGTGTTGAGTAGTGGGTAGGGTGTTGAGTAGTGGTAGTAGTGGGTAGAGTGTTGAGTAGTGGTAGTAGTGGGTAGAGTGTTGAGTAGTGGTAGTAGTGGGTAGAGTGTTGAGTAGTGGTAGTAGTGGGTAGAGTGTTGAGTAGTGGTAGTAGTGGGTAGAGTGTTGAGTAGTGGTAGTAGTGGGTAGTGTTGAGTAGTGGTAGTAGTGGGTAGAGTGTTGAGTAGTGGTAGTAGTGGGTAGAGTGTTGAGTAGTGGTAGTAGTGGGTAGAGTGTTGAGTAGTGGTAGTAGTGGGTAGAGTGTTGAGTAGTGGTAGTAGTGGGTAGAGTGTTGAGTAGTGGTAGTAGTGGGTAGAGTGTTGAGTAGTGGCAGTAGTGGGTAGAGTGTTGAGTAGTGGGTAGGGTGTTGAGTAGTGGTAGTAGTGGGTAGAGTGTTGAGTAGTGGTAGTAGTGGGTAGAGTGTTGAGTAGTGGTAGTAGTGGGTAGAGTGTTGAGTAGTGGTAGTAGTGGGTAGGGTGTTGAGTAGTGGTAGTAGTGGGTAGGGTGTTGAGTAGTGGCAGTAGTGGGTAGGGTGTTGAGTAGTGGTAGTAGTGGGTAGAGTGTTGAGTAGTGGTAGTAGTGGGTAGAGTGTTGAGTAGTGGGTAGAGTGTTGAGTAGTGGTAGTAGTGGGGTAGAGTGTTGAGTAGTGGTAGTAGTGGGTAGAGTGTTGAGTAGTGGTAGTAGTGGGTAGAGTGTTGAGTAGTGGTAGTAGTGGGTAGAGTGTTGAGTAGTGGTAGTAGTGGGTAGAGTGTTGAGTAGTGGTAGTAGTGGGTAGAGTGTTGAGTAGTGGGTAGAGTGTTGAGTAGTGGTAGTAGTGGGTAGAGTGTTGAGTAGTGGTAGTAGTGGGTAGAGTGTTGAGTAGTGGTAGTAGTGGGTAGAGTGTTGAGTAGTGGTAGTAGTGGGTAGAGTGTTGAGTAGTGGTAGTAGTGGGTAGAGTGTTGAGTAGTGGTAGTAGTGGGTAGAGTGTTGAGAAGTGGTAGTAGTGGGTAGAGTGTTGAGTAGTGGTAGTAGTGGGTAGAGTGTTGAGTAGTGGTAGTAGTGGGTAGAGTGTTGAGTAGTGGTAGTAGTGGGTAGAGTGTTGAGTAGTGGTAGTAGTGGGTAGAGTGTTGAGTAGTGGTAGTAGTGGGTAGAGTGTTGAGTAGTGGTAGTAGTGGGTAGAGTGTTGAGTAGTGGTAGTAGTGGGTAGAGTGTTGAGTAGTGGTAGTAGTGGGTAGAGTGTTGAGTAGTGGTAGTAGTGGGTAGAGTGTTGAGTAGTGGTAGTAGTGGGTAGAGTGTTGAGTAGTGGTAGTAGTGGGTAGAGTGTTGAGTAGTGGTAGTAGTGGGTAGAGTGTTGAGTAGTGGTAGTGGTGGGTAGAGTGTTGAGTAGTGGTAGTAGTGGGTAGAGTGTTGAGTAGTGGGTAGAGTGTTGAGTAGTGGTAGTAGTGGGTAGAGTGTTGAGTAGTGGTAGTAGTGGGTAGAGTGTTGAGTAGTGGTAGTAGTGGGTAGAGTGTTGAGTAGTGGTAGTAGTGGGTAGAGTGTTGAGTAGTGGTAGTAGTGGGTAGAGTGTTGAGTAGTGGTAGTAGTGGGTAGAGTGTTGAGTAGTGGTAGTAGTGGGTAGAGTGTTGAGTAGTGGTAGTAGTGGGTAGAGTGTTGAGTAGTGGTAGTAGTGGGTAGAGTGTTGAGTAGTGGTAGTAGTGGGTAGAGTGTTGAGTAGTGGTAGTAGTGGGTAGAGTGTTGAGTAGTGGTAGTAGTGGGTAGAGTGTTGAGTAGTGGTAGTAGTGGGTAGAGTGTTGAGTAGTGGTAGTAGTGGGTAGAGTGTTGAGTAGTGGTAGTAGTGGGTAGAGTGTTGAGTAGTGGTAGTAGTGGGTAGAGTGTTGAGTAGTGGCAGTAGTGGGTAGAGTGTTGAGTAGTGGCAGTAGTGGGTAGAGTATTGAGTAGTGGCAGTAGTGGGTAGAGTGTTGAGTAGTGGTAGTAGTAGGTAGAGTGTTGAGTAGTGGCAGTAGTGGGTAGAGTATTGAGTAGTGGCAGTAGTGGGTAGAGTGTTGAGTAGTGGTAGTAGTGGGTAGAGTGTTGAGTAGTGGCAGTAGTGGGTAGAGTATTGAGTAGTGGCAGTAGTGGGTAGAGTGTTGAGTAGTGGTAGTAGTGGGTAGAGTGTTGATTAGTGGTAGTAGTGGGTAGAGTGTTGAGTAGTGGCAGTAGTGGGTAGAGTGTTGAGTAGTGGTAGTAGTGGGTAGAGTGTTGAGTAGTGGGTAGAGTGTTGAGTAGTGGGTAGAGTGTTGAGTAGTGGCAGTAGTGGGTAGAGTGTTGAGTAGTGGGTAGAGTGTTGAGTAGTGGTAGTAGTGGGTAGAGTGTTGAGTAGTGGTAGTAGTGGGTAGAGTGTTGAGTAGTGGTAGTAGTGGGTAGAGTGTTGAGTAGTGGTAGTAGTGGGTAGAGTGTTGAGTAGTGGCAGTAGTGGGTAGAGTGTTGAGTAGTGGGTAGAGTGTTGAGTAGTGGTAGTAGTGGGTAGAGTGTTGAGTAGTGGTAGTAGTGGGTAGAGTGTTGAGTAGTGGTAGTAGTGGGTAGAGTGTTGAGTAGTGGCAGTAGTGGGTAGAGTGTTGAGTAGTGGTAGTAGTGGGTAGAGTGTTGAGTAGTGGTAGTAGTGGGTAGAGTGTTGAGTAGTGGTAGTAGTGGGTAGAGTGTTGAGTAGTGGTAGTAGTGGGTAGAGTGTTGAGTAGTGGTAGTAGTGGGTAGAGTGTTGAGTAGTGGTAGTAGTGGGTAGGGTGTTGAGTAGTGGTAGTAGTGGGTAGGGTGTTGAGTAGTGGGTAGAGTGTTGAGTAGTGGGTAGAGTGTTGAGTAGTGGTAGTAGTGGGTAGAGTGTTGAGTAGTGGTAGTAGTGGGTAGGGTGTTGAGTAGTGGTAGTAGTGGGTAGGGTGTTGAGTAGTGGGTAGAGTGTTGAGTAGTGGTAGTAGTGGGTAGGGTGTTGAGTAGTGGTAGTAGTGGGTAGAGTGTTGAGTAGTGGTAGTAGTGGGTAGAGTGTTGAGTAGTGGCAGTAGTGGGTAGAGTGTTGAGTAGTGGGTAGAGTGTTGAGTAGTGGTAGTAGTGGGTAGAGTGTTGAGTAGTGGTAGTAGTGGGTAGAGTGTTGAGTAGTGGTAGTAGTGGGTAGAGTGTTGAGTAGTGGTAGTAGTGGGTAGAGTGTTGAGTAGTGGTAGTAGTGGGTAGAGTGTTGAGTAGTGGTAGTAGTGGGTAGAGTGTTGAGTAGTGGTAGTAGTGGGTAGAGTGTTGAGTAGTGGTAGTAGTGGGTAGAGTGTTGAGTAGTGGTAGTAGTGGGTAGAGTGTTGAGTAGTGGTAGTAGTGGGTAGAGTGTTGAGTAGTGGTAGTAGTGGGTAGAGTGTTGAGTAGTGGTAGTAGTGGGTAGAGTGTTGAGTAGTGGTAGTAGTGGGTAGAGTGTTGAGTAGTGGTAGTCGTGGGTAGAGTGTTGAGTAGTGGGTAGAGTGTTGAGTAGTGGTAGTAGTGGGTAGGGTGTTGAGTAGTGGTAGTAGTGGGTAGGGTGTTGAGTAGTGGTAGTAGTGGGTAGAGTGTTGAGTAGTGGGTAGAGTGTTGAGTAGTGGTAGTAGTGGGTAGGGTGTTGAGTAGTGGTAGTAGTGGGTAGAGTGTTGAGTAGTGGTAGTAGTGGGTAGAGTGTTGAGTAGTGGCAGTAGTGGGTAGAGTGTTGAGTAGTGGGTAGAGTGTTGAGTAGTGGTAGTAGTGGGTAGAGTGTTGAGTAGTGGTAGTAGTGGGTAGAGTGTTGAGTAGTGGTAGTAGTGGGTAGAGTGTTGAGTAGTGGGTAGAGTGTTGAGTAGTGGTAGTAGTGGGTAGGGTGTTGAGTAGTGGTAGTAGTGGGTAGGGTGTTGAGTAGTGGTAGTAGTGGGTAGAGTGTTGAGTAGTGGTAGTAGTGGGTAGAGTGTTGAGTAGTGGTAGTAGTGGGTAGAGTGTTGAGTAGTGGTAGTAGTGGGTAGAGTGTTGAGTAATGGTAGTAGTGAGTAGAGTGTTGAGTAGTGGTAGTAGTGGGTAGAGTGTTGAGTAGTGGTAGTAGTGGGTAGAGTGTTGAGTAGTGGTAGTAGTGGGTAGAGTGTTGAGTAGTGGTAGTAGTGGGTAGAGTGTTGAGAAGTGGTAGTAGTGGGTAGAGTGTTGAGTAGTGGTAGTAGTGGGTAGAGTGTTGAGTAGTGGTAGTAGTGGGTAGAGTGTTGAGTAGTGGTAGTAGTGGGTAGGGTGTTGAGTAGTGGGTAGAGTGTTGAGTAGTGGTAGTAGTGGGTAGAGTGTTGAGTAATGGTAGTAGTGGGTAGAGTGTTGAGTAGTGGGTAGAGTGTTGAGTAGTGGTAGTAGTGGGTAGAGTGTTGAGTAATGGTAGTAGTGGGTAGGGTGTTGAGTAGTGGGTAGAGTGTTGAGTAGTGGGTAGAGTGTTGAGTAGTGGTAGTAGTGGGTAGAGTGTTGAGTAGTGGTAGTAGTGGGTAGAGTGTTGAGTAGTGGTAGTAGTGGGTAGAGTGTTGAGTAGTGGTAGTAGTGGGTAGAGTGTTGAGTAGTGGTAGTAGTGGGTAGAGTGTTGAGTAGTGGTAGTAGTGGGTAGAGTGTTGAGTAGTGGTAGTAGTGGGTAGAGTGTTGAGTAGTGGTAGTAGTGGGTAGAGTGTTGAGTAGTGGGTAGAGTGTTGAGTAGTGGTAGTAGTGGGTAGGGTGTTGAGTAGTGGTAGTAGTGGGTAGAGTGTTGAGTAGTGGTAGTAGTGGGTAGAGTTGTTGAGTAATGGTAGTAGTGGGTAGAGTGTTGAGTAGTGGTAGTAGTGGGTAGGGTGTTGAGTAATGGTAGTAGTGGGTAGAGTGTTGAGTAGTGGCAGTAGTGGGTAGAGTGTTGAGTAGTGGTAGTAGTGGGTAGAGTGTTGAGTAATGGTAGTAGTGGGTAGAGTGTTGAGTAGTGGTAGTAGTGGGTAGAGTGTTGAGTAGTGGGTAGAGTGTTGAGTAGTGGTAGTAGTGGGTAGTGTTGAGTAGTGGGTAGAGTGTTGAGTAGTGGTAGTATTGGGTAGAGTGTTGAGTAGTGGTAATAGTGGGTAGAGTATTGAGTAGTGGTAGTAGTGGGTAGAGTGTTGAGTAGTGGGTAGAGTGTTGAGTAGTGGGTAGAGTGTTGAGTAGTGGTAGTAGTGGGTAGTGTTGAGTAGTGGGTAGAGTGTTGAGTAGTGGTAGTATTGGGTAGAGTGTTGAGTAGTGGTAATAGTGGGTAGAGTATTGAGTAGTGGTAGTAGTGGGTAGAGTGTTGAGTAGTGGGTAGAGTATTGAGTAGTGGGTAGAGTATTGAGTATTGGTAGTAGTGGTAGAAGTGGGTAGAGTGTTGAGTAGTGGTAGTAGTGGGAAGAGTATTGAGTAGTAGGTAGAGTGTTGAGTAGTGGGTAGAGTGTTGAGTAGTGGGTAGAGTATTGAGTAGTGGTAGTAGTGGTAGAAGTGGGTAGAGTGTTGAGTAGTATTTTCTAGTATAATTGTAGTTATATATGTATTTATACAATTCTACATAAAGTCCTACTGATCTAACATATACGCTATATTGACTTTGATTTTATAAAATATATTATATTAACATATAAATCTCATTGCTTATATCATATATTTTTTTACTTGAAAATGATGATATTCTTCAATATCATATTTTTCATTGTCTTTGAACTAATTCATAATTTAATAACTCATGATTCTGATATTTTGAATTCAAAAGTGTAATAACTACATACCTACATATTAATTAATACAAATAAATAAATAAATAATAACTACATAACAAATAAATAACAAAATTTATAAAAATTAGAAATAATAAATTAAATGATTTTATAAAAAATAACTTTTAAATAAATTTATGATAATTTATTTTGATGAAATTTAGGAATCCTAAAAAACTACATTTAATTTTTTGGTTGTAATAATGTAAACATGTTAAATTTATAAATATAAAACGATGGCGTAATAAATATGTATTATTAAATTAATTATTATATAATTAGAATTAACATAATTATATTATATAATTATGAACAATGGAAAATGCAGGAGATATATAGAAATAAAAACTAGATTAAATTACAGAACATAATTAAGAATATATTACCATTAAAATAGATTAATATTATATTTAATATTATTATAAAATTATTTTTTTTATCTAATAATGAATTTTGTTTACTTATAGAATAATATACCGGATAACTCAATTGATATATTCACTATTGTGTATACAATTCCAATATAGTTATTTAAAATAGAAATTTTCCATATAGAGATAGAATATGATTATTTAAAATAATTTAATTTTACTTTTTTTTAAACTGTCAAAAACTATTGTTTTATGAAAATATGCAACATACTCTAATCATTTTACAAAATTAAAATAGAATTATATGACAATTTATGATATATGACATTATGTTATATTAAATATAATTCAATATCTTGCATATCATATAACATATGTTGATATAATGGTATCCAGTGACTTTGTATCAAATTAGCCCGAGCAAAACACAATTTCTAATATCAATTCAAATATTATTTAATATTTGTTTATACTCACTATATATATTAAGTTATTCCATAATCTAAGCAATCGTGATATCTAATATACATATAATTAATAATATAAGATGTATAGGGTAGCGTAATTACTACTTAACCATAGAAAAGCATAAGTTTAAAATATAACATTTTAATTACATACCTACCATAGATAGATTGTATACACTTTACTATATGTAGATAATAATTATATGCAAAGTTGAATTAATTGTGATTACTAAATTTTAAATATAATAAATATAATGAAATACTCTGAATTCATTGAATTTCTGGGAATAAATGTAAGGTTATTTCTTTCACTTTCAGAAAAATATAAAAATAGGAGATTTCTTTATAAGGTTAACTATTAATGCAGAGATCCCAGTATATATATACATATATAACCTAATATAACCTATAACTTTAATTTTCATTATATACTTCTAATATAGAGTTACAAGAAATATGATTTAATTTTTAACATCTATAATTCGTATCTGAAAATGATATTTCTAATTCCTTTGAAAAAATCAAAAAATCTAATAACTTTTTATAATTTATATAAACTATATTCTTCTATGGATATTAGAAGATAATTGAATTAATGTGTTTTTCTCAATCAATTTCTCGTTATGCTATCGCCGAAATATTAAAAAGAACTATAGTGGTTCATATAAAGACTAATCATATAAATCAAAAAGTAGGTTAAAGTTAAAAATATAACTTATAACACATAAGTTATAACCTAATATACCTATTGTATAATACAATGTGTTTTCGACATGATTAATTAAATTAATTAGAGAGTTTTAATCCACTTTATCGTAGGAATATTGAATGAAGAGGTAAAACTTTTAATATTGGCGGGAGTATAATTATTAATGAACGCTAATTCATATTCATAAAATACTACTATATAAAGGTGTTACTACTATGTAATAGTTAGTAATTACCAAGGTAGAGCAGAATGACCATTGCTAAAGTCTCATAATTTTGGAAGATATGGTTAAAATATGCAAGAAGTAATATGATATCTGAATTTTTAGAAATATGTGCTGTGATATATTTTGTTTAAAATTTAATAACAAATATTATAAATATTATATTAACATTATAGAATGAAGAATTTAAAATATAATTAATATCTATATATATAGAAAAGTATATGGTAATCATTGGTTAATCATTATTTGTATAATTAAAATATTACATTTTAAAAATAGGCTTATAGTAGTAATTACGATACCCTATATATCTTATCTTATTGAGTGTATGTATATTATATATTACTATTACTTGAGTAATGGAATAACTTACTATATAGAGAATATAAACAAATATAAAATAATATTTAAATTTATTACTCAATTTATTTTGCTGGTATTTGATATATATATGTTTCATATACAATTTATTATGAATTAATATATTAAAAATACCACATACAAATTGATATTTATGAATATATTATTTTAAAATAGTTCTTTAAATTACTTAAAGTTAAGAAAGTAATTTTAATTGAAATATTTAGGAAGTATCCAGGTAAACCAGGAGTAATCTGGGAGTAAATAAATAATATATTTTAAATTATTTTGTTATTTCTTCTAGGCATTAATATTATTAAGGTATAGTTGCAAAAGGCTTATATATTATAAACTAATTATTATTACAATAAAAACAATAAACAAAGTATTTAATCTTGGCTTTAAACTATAGTATCTAAACAACCATTTTAAATGACAACATGCGAGGGATTTAAAAATATAGAAATTAAAACTTTAAAATATATCTCACATTTTTTCGAGGATTTATGATAAACGTATATCTCTTCTTATGTTTCAATTAATTAATTCATATTACGTCCTAGATTAATGTTTATGGCCTTAGGTATGTATTCCATAATTATATCATTTATATTACATCATACTATATTTAATTCTATTGCAATTCTAATGTCGATAATCAAATGTTTGAATAACTTGATATAAAGCACGGCCTAGATAAAGTAATATTGTATTTGTTAAGACCTATATGAATTTATAAAATTACCTACCATAAACCACATTTACCTGGACATTATTACTACCTAAAAAATAAACATAAAAAAATTATAAAACTCCCTTATTTTCTAGTTACATCCTACATATGTTATACTAAATATAGCTTAAGGCCTAAACAATGTATGTTTTTAATTGTTTAGGGTCTAAATGTTATTATAATGTATACAAGCAAGATGCCACCGTTTATGGATGATATGATGACCTAGAAGATAAACAAAAAAGACTTTTAAAATCCTTTCTAAACTCCAATAAAGATTTTCTATTTTCACCCAAATTTAGTATACTTAACATAGTTCACATTCTTGATTAAGTATTTTAATTGTTTATGGCTTATATATGAGGTCATAGTGAATATAGATTAGATACTAAAGTATCTAGATATCTTTGTTTCGTGGAAATTTAGAACAAATATTTTGAATGTCTCCTAAATCACTAAATTAATTCTAAATATTTTCTAGATTTCTCCCCATGTTTTTACTCCCTGTTAATAGTACCCCTGCTATATTATATTAGAATAAAATAATGATATCATCTACGTGGATATCTCTGAACGTAGGTACCTGTAAGCAAGAGTCATGCAGTCGAATAATTTCGTAAGAGAAGCGTCGATAGACGTGTGATTGCTGCAACGTTTTCCAAACTGGTAGGAAGTTTGTATAAATTTGTTGGCGTTATCGAAATTGTACGAATGTTTCTTTCGCATAGAGATTTGGGACGGATCGTCGGGCGAAGATAGGAAATTACCATCTTCGTCGCTGTGCGCAGGATCCTCGGATAGATCCTGCGCGCTGTTCAAGTCGTCTGCGTTATCCTCGTCGTCCGATCGATGGTCATCCTCGTGAATACAGCTGATCATAAAGTGACCGCTGTGAATAGTTCGAGAATTCGGCTTCTCTAATGCGGAATTGTCGATGAACATCCCATCCTGGAATTCGGAAATAACCGGATTACCGGGGAACTCGTCGGTTTCGGTCTTAGCCATTTAGATTAAACTTTTAAACGTTTTTTTGTGATACGAATTGAGAGAGATATTCTCTATCGCCATTTTACGATACGTAAATAAATAAAAACTGCGTATCCAATAGAATGACTGGATATATATTTACGTAGCCAATAGAGAAATGGGTGTTGTCACATGAGAAAGTCGATATTTTGTGATAATTTAATATTTAAAAAATTGTAAATAAATTATTAAAAAATATTATTTAATATACGTGGAACTAGAAAATATATAATACAAAAATGGAAAAATTAGGTGTTTAATATATTATAAGAAGTTATTATAAAATTTAACTTGTTAAATAGATGTGTAATTTACATTTAATCTAGAAAATTTATATTATATTTTGTATTATCATTATGTGTATATATTAACATTAATACCATAGTACTATTTACCATATCTTATATAGCACACTACTATAATACATTACTCTAAATAGTTGATAGTACGTAGTAATTAGTACGCACTGATCTCACATACTTATCATTCATGGTAATTAATATACAATTTAATTTGATAAATAGATGTATAATTTATATTTAATGTAATATGTATTATGATATTATGTAATATGATATAATTATTATAATACAAAATTAATCAAAGAATTATATTATATCAAATCCTAAAATAATCAAGTTTTTGGAAAATAATTTTAAATTTGAATTTATAGAAATTGTAGATTATTTTCAAACTCTCATGCGAGATGACCCTGAAATTTCACAAGCAGTTGCTGCAATAAATACCCTTATAGAATTTATTCGAAAGGATAAAGGTTGATATATGTTATAACACAATATAAATGTCTAAATATATAATTTATATTAATATTATAATTGTTATAATACCATGGCTTATTGATTGTTATTAAAATAGCGGTATATCAAATATTATTATTAAATATACACCGTAAAATAATGATATTATTAATATTTATTTTAGCTGAAACAATAGTTGAATTGCGAAAAAATTTGAAATTGGGGATCGAAACTTTAACATCAATAAGTGCGTCTTTAATGACTTCAATATCTTCAGGATGTGAACTTTTCCTACGATTTATCACGCTAACAGCTCTTGATAATCCAGTTTGTACGATATTGAGAGTTACACTTTTGAATCTTACATCGATTTTACTTAACTTTAATAACTTTAACTTAACTTTAATAACCTTTTATTTGGTTCTAAATTTCATCGTTTACGTAAAGGATTTTACCGAATGTAAGAATATTTTACTTCAACGGGGAAAATTATTTTTAAAGAAGGTCGCTTCCTGTAGAAGTAAAATCTCGAAGCTGGCCATTCCTTTTATTCACGATGGAGCCGTGAGTAATCCACAAGATTTGAAGAATATTTACAATTAATATATAAATTATATAAATAATAGCGATCATTTATTATGTGATAATCTATTTAAATATCAATAATCATAATTGTCTAAATATGATATATATGTTGAAATTAGTATTACAATGATTTTTGATATTGTTCAGATTCCGCTAGGAAATTACTAGTTGCTAATGTACACATTTTCAATACGATCGTTTATAATTGTTCGCATTAAGACGTCACCCCGCATTGTAGCGTATCCTGATACATTCTCGGTCGCGCGTAGTTTTGAAAACCCTCATCGAAGCCCATAACGAAGAGAAGTATTTCACGGTGTATGTTACGGAGTCGTATCCGGATAAATCTGGGTTAGTGGTTAAGATCCGATGTATAACGGAATTAGACTACGGGTATAATCGGAACATGGTCGTATTAGAGGTGCATATGGTTTGTTATGTGCTAATTGGTTATATTTAATGGTGTAATAATGTTAGAAGTTTAATGGGGTTAGGGGCTGGAGAAAATTAGGTTAAACGGTTAATATTATCCGAAAGAGAGCTAGGATTAGAGGAGTGATAAGATCAAGTTATAATAATTCTAGGCTATAACATGGTTAGTAGATAGAATTCATTTTCAATCCTGTCCCATTTAGTTCCTGTGTAATTTCGCGTTTTTATCGCGTTACTCATTATTTTCAGTCACGACATGTATAAAGACCTAGTATCCGCTGGCATCCCTACCATATTGATATTGGACTCGGCAGTTGGGTTAGTGTGCCCCTACCGAGCAAGACCTACTCTCGGCCGCATAATCTATGGATCTAGATTCATTTGCATATCGGATAGCCATCCTCCCCTCACCCATAACGTGCTATTCCTCATCTGTGCTATTTATCAATCTTTATCTTGATCTTTAATTCAATATTCTAATGTTCATGACATTGTGTATGAATTATAACATAAAATATAAATATTCGCAGATATATAATGGAAAAAATTGATTTTTTAATGTTTGGAGCTGAAGGAATTGTGGAAAGTGGAGGAGTTATTAATAAGGTTTAAATTATTAATAAGGTTTAAATTATTAATAAGGTTTACATTATTAATAAGTTTAGAGTAATTAATTAAATTTCTTTTCTCATTCGCTTAAAAACATTTCTATAGCTATATATATATAGTATGAAATTAATTTAGCCCAATGTTATAAATAATATTAAACATATAATATATAATATATTACATACAATAATAACTACACGGCTAGAAAATATTCTTGTTTTCATGTTTATGATGGATAATTTTTTAATGCACAATTTATATCCATAATATGGACTAAATATTTTATATAGAAATGATCAAACTGATTATAACCTATCCTATATTCGCATTGTATCCATCTATTTATTATAGAACATTCTTATATATACCTCCGCAATTGAGATTACATCAATGTTTCGAATAAATAACATAAAGCGATGTATTTATATATTACTCTTATAATTCTCTTTTCAGTTCAACTATATTTGTGTATAGTATAGTATTATGTAACATAAATATTTACATAACTCTACCTATAATTAAAGCAGTTATTTATATTTGCCCATAAATATCTTGTAACTGGTTTATTTAATCCACTTATTATATAATTATTCACTATATGTTTACATTTTTATTTATCTTATCGATACGACAGTCGTGAATGATAAATGAATACAAAATATTGGTTCGCAATTAGCTCCGAGGCAGAAGAAATTGATTATATAATATTCATATTTAATTATGAACTTTTGTAATTTGAGTGTAGGTCTCCACGCGCCTACTATACACCTACTATTTGCCTACTATACATGTCACCTTTACAGATTGGCACCTACACGATGTGCGTGTGTGCGAGGGAAAAACGTCTTCCCTGTTACGTGCTAGCTGAGAGCTTTAAATTCGCTCGAATGTACCCGTTGAACCAAAACGACATCAGCAATGAGTTCAAGGTTAGAGCGTTGTTTGTCCCCTTATCGGCTGTTAAATAGAAACTAAATGAACCAGAGTTCGGAATATTGATTATGCACGAATACTTACTGATTATATCATAGTGTATAGTTTTTAATTGGACAATATTAGTTTAATGAATTTTATAATTAGGTTAATCATAAATATTTAAATAAGAAAATTAGTTTCGTAAAATAATTTTAAAACTGCCATCCAATCGATAAAAATAAAATGCATGCAATTGACCTAAATAATAATTATTATTCATTATTGAATTGAGTTTTTAAAAACAAAAATAATCAATACTAAGATTTCCAAATTCAATCATAATCTATATACGAATGATTTTAAGTTACATATAGGTTATTATCTACCTTCGCAGTACCAATCGGTGGAAAAGAACGACTATACCCAACACCACCCATTGGTAGACTACACGCCGCCCTCGCACATTACGCTGCTGTTCACAGATCTCGGCATATTGACCCCATCCGCAATCAGCGATGAACTCATTAAACTATACCTGTGATGCAACTCGTGTACTTAGTCTGCGTTATGCAACTCGTCTACTTAAGTCTGCGTTATGTAACTCTGAACAAGACATATTTTCATTACTCATCAACATTTCTCGTTATTTGCATCCCAGATGTTTTGCTTGATTTGATGTAATTTATTTTCTATTGATTCAAGCTGATAAAAGCTAATTTATTAAATTTAATATTAATATATATTAATATTTAATTATTGTGATAACAATAGTTTCAATGAATACACATATATACATATTCAATTATTTAATAGAATTTATATACATAACTTATAAGGTATGTATTGAAATTCTTAAATTTATTTTATATAATAATTATACTTAGGCATAGGATATAATACAACATCAAATACAACATTTATTTTGATTTTCACATTTCATTGGTTGAATATAATAAAGTAAGATTCACATATACTAGAATACTACAAATACTATATAAAAATTGTATATTATTAATTTTTTTAATTACAATTTTAATCTGTTGTGTAATGCAAATATATAATGGAAAAATAATAAAGTAGATATATAACTATTCGGAATAATATTATTAATTTTTCACGGGTTAATATAATAATTAATTTAACAAAATTGTAATAAGGGTAATAAGTTAATATGCCGAATATAAGTTATGTTTCACGTTCATTTAGAAATAAAGATAAAATACATTTTGAAATTATAAATATCTACTATTAGAATTTTAAATTATGATTGTTGTTTGAATTTTATTATTTGTTATATATATTTAGAAATATATCCACTTTAAAAATAATATATTCAACTTAAAAGCATTAATATCGTATCTATTATAATATATGAATTAAAAGTTAGCATATATTAATATTTCGGACTAGGTTTCAGATTCATTTTAAAATAATTATATTTTAATTTAAAATCTTCGTAAAATGTGTCCATATATAATATATAGTTATAATAATCAATTATATTACTTATTATTTTATTAATAGTGATAATATACATGTGTTACATAAATAATTGTTATTATTAAATTATAAATATTATTTAAATTTCGCGCGTAATTTATTAAATAATATATTTTTTTTAGTAGTATCATAGTTTGTTGAGTGAGTCAGCAATTTACGGTATTAATAGTAGGCTTATAGGCATGCAAATTATCTATCTATAAAATTACATATTACTATATAATAGATCCATTATTATACTTGATTCAATATGTTACTATTTAGGGAATATAATATAATAATATTTTAAAACGATAATAGCCTATTATAGATGAATATCAATTATAATCATCTTTATAATAATCATAATTATAAGTCAAATAATGCATAAATTAAAACTATTAATAAAATAATAATAATACAAATCATGCAATATATTGTATCACATAGTGTAGACGACTCGGTGAAAATTCGTAAAAGTTATCCAAACGCGAAATTAATTGCTTGCTTTTAGACATTATTTTAAACACACTATATGGTGAATAATTAAATATATATTTGTATTTTTTTTATTAATATCTCATTAATTATTCTTTGTATGATCGAGTATATTCGTGAATTCACCAAAAGTATGGAAGGCGATCTGATCACATATCAGACGATATATCATATTCTATTAATTCATTGTATAGTATATGATACATATATATTGCATATACTATAATGTGAAGTAATATCATATCATATATAGTCTGATATACGATAGTGTCCTCTTTCATAATTGTACTGAATTCACATGAAAAAGCACCTTTAATCTTTAATAATATGTTAAATATAAAATACATATGATACATATATGTATATATATATTTTAATAAGTTATATGTATCATATACTTACATGATATATGTATCATATACTATAATATATAGTAATTTCATAGTATATAAAGTCCGATAATCGATTGTGTTGGCTTTTATACTTTTGGTGAATTCACATATTTCATATACTTAATCATACAAATAATTTTCACGTATATAAGAATAATTAATTACATGTCAATAAAAAATATGATTTATATTAAAATCGTGAATAAAAATGAATTATTTCTATTCAATGATTATAGCTCAAGGCTAAGTTTTACGAATTTTCATAGGGTCTTCTTTACGTGATCCAAAATATTAATAATTAATTTATTAGTAATCGATGTATATTTAAAAAAGTTAATTATAATTACATAGTACGTAATAATGTAATTTCTAAAAATATATAAATATAATTTGTATTTATTATCGATTAGGTAGGATTTCATACTGATTATGTATTCATGAGGTAAATTATCTTAAAATTATTATAATGCGTTAAATATAATATATATACAATATTAATCCAGTTTATGGTTTACATATATAATATGAAATATATCATATTGTATATAATTTGATATCCGTTGATTGATCACTTATTTCCTTCTATACTTGTATTTAATTCACATATTTCATATACTCAAATCTATATCTAATATTCATGTATATAAGAATAATTAATTACATATCAATAAAAAAAGATAAATATTTAGTAATTCTCTGATATTGAAAGAAGCATAAGATATTATGCAACCAATTTTATTAAATGATTTTTATTCATGATTAACTGTACGATTCTGTATGAATTTGTACCTTTTTCGTCTTCAATAATTGATACAAAACAATTATAATATAGTGATGTAAGTAATAAGGAGATTGGACAGTCTAGAAGTCTAATTGAAATCCAGTGATAATATTGAATGTCTGGGTAAGTCATAAGTCAACTTCGTTGATGATATCTGTATATAGTAAACTCATTTAATTAGCTTAATATTGAGTTGAATTATTAGATTAGTTAAATGAATATGTTTAAATCATTTGGCAGTTAGAGAAACTACTAATATTTCTTACTTTGTTATATGATAATATTTTTTAAAGTTTTCATAAACATATTTATTTCCATAAGTAAGTAATTGTTTTATTAGTCTTCTTTCATTGTATTTGTAATAGCTGTTTTAAAAGTATTAAGTTATAAAAAACTATACTCTTGATATGTAAACCATTGTTTTCAGAATCTAAGAATACTCTCAGATTTGTAACTATTTTTCAGTTTTTAATTATATTATTTATTTATACAATGACAATTTATTTATTAAAGGGTGTCTATTTAGCAGTATTTCTAGTAATTCTAATGAAAACATAAAAATATCATAAAACCATCATAATTAAACCATCATAATTTGTAATATTTTTAATACCTTAGTATTGAAATACTGAACTTTTATATTGAAATATAATTCTTGAAAAACTATGTCTAAATAAAATAATATAGTACTTAAAAGTGTATAGCTAATTATTTAATTCATTAATTTTATATTGAGTATCCGATTATTGTATCTGGGATGAAGGATTTTATTTTATGTAGTAATAGTTTATTTTATATTAAATCTATTATTAATTATCCAATATATAGAAATTTATTTATTAATATTTTTATAAATATATTTAAATACACTTAAAAATACATTTAAATGAACATAACTTTCAAGGTTAATATAATTATATAAATAACAATGCAACATTATATCCTCAAAGATACTAGTGGTTTTATTAAACAGACATATTTGTAAATAAATAAGTCTGTTTTATAGACATGGTTCTTTTTATCAAAATATGAAATAGTAATAATAATTTATTTTTTCTAGGATCACATTTTATGATGAAATCTTCAAATAAGAGACATAAATCAAATTCTGAGAAATCGACAAAGAATACTGTAATTTCTAAGGACAAACACAAGAAAAAAATAGAACCTATTAAAGTTGTTATAATATATATATATATATATATATATAAACTAAAATTATTATAATATATATGATTATGGATTACTTGTATATTTAAATTTTGTAAGAAAATTCACTTTAGATAACTAAAATATATGCATTGTTTATATAATTGTGTACACATTGGAAACCTATAATTTTACAATAATAATATTTGTAGAAATATATATAATAATATACAATATTTTTTTATATAATAATAATCGAAAAGTAAATATAAAAATACAATAAAAATCAATAAAAACAGGCAATTCTTACAAATAACTTATTTAAATTTAATAATCATGATTATCTGTAAATATATTTTAAATTAGTAAATAAATTAAATACATTTTTCACTTCTTTAGGAAGATAAACCATCAGAAATTGTACATGTAATCGACGAAGCATTTCTTTTGAAATTAACAAATCAACAAACATTATTTAATGTCACTTTTCTTGAGTTAGTATTTTATATAGTTTTAATGGGAGATTGATTTATTTATAGTCATTTATTTGGACTTATTATTTAAAATGAATACTTTCTACATGGATACTTCATTACTCAATATTTATAACTGATTAAATATAAGTAATATAATAAAAAGGTATATAAGATTATAAAAGAATATATGAAAATTATTTATAAATTATAAATAAATATACTTTAATAATTATGATATTTAACTAAATTATTGTAATCAAAACAAAATTGTATTAACGTAAGTTCATTATTAAAGAATAAATAATAAGTTTGTATGTATAAAAAAATAATTAATTTTTGATAACATCTTATTTCTAACCATTATATATATATTAAGTGTATAGATTTCTGTTATTTCCAAAAGAAGATATAGCTAATTTGAATATTCAAAAGCAAAATACAATGCAATTTATAGAAATATACTATCAGTTTCAATGGAAGCATTTCCTCATGAACAACCTTACCGCATATTGTAGGCTGATTGGCCTAAATTTGAATTCACTGTCGGCTGAGATACTTTCGCTGCCCAACATACAGGAACTCAATGTCAGCGACAACAACATCAAAAGCATCGATATCAATCGACCTATCAAGGTCAGGGGTCGTAGGTTGTCATTTCTAAGCAAGGATCATCACTTAGCTATCTATTTGTAACACGTTTTAGCGTTTTCTGTTGGAAACAGTACTACAGGTGGTTAATGTTTGATATTCAGAGTTTCTTCTGGTAATAAATTTGTACTCGAGTAAAAAAAAATATCTGATTTGCACACATCGAGGGAACTAGGTAAAAACTAAGTAAGAACTAGTTAAGTATTAGGTAAGTACTTGTTAAAAACTAGGTAAAAACTAGGTATGAACTAGTTAAGAACTAGGTAAGTACTTGTTAAAAACTAGGTAAGAACTGGTTAGGTACTAGGTAAGAATTGTTAAAAACTAGGTAAGAACTAGGTATGAACTAGTTAAGTACTAGGTAAGAACTTGTTAAGAACTAGTTAAGTACTAGGTAAGTACTTGTTAAGAACTAGTTAAGTACTAGGTTAAGAACTTGTTAAGTACTAGGTAAGAACTAGTTAAGTACTAGGTAAGAACTTGTTAAGTACTAGGTAAGAACTTGTTAAGTACTAGGTAAGAACTAGTTAAGTACTAGGTAAGAACTTGTTAAGTACTAGGTAAGAACTTGTTAAGTACTAGGTAAGAATTAGGTAAGAACTAAATAAGTACTAGGTAAGAATTAGTTAAGAACTAGGTAGGAACTTGTAAATAACTAGGTAAGAACTAGTTAAGTGCTAGGTAAGTACTAATTAAGCACAAGGTAAGTACTAGGTAAGTACTAGGTAATAACTATATAAGAACTAGGTAGAAACTTGTTAAGAACTAGGTAAGAAATAGTTAAGTACTAGGTATGAACTAGTTAAGAACTAGGTAAGAACTTGTTAAGAACTAGTTAATACTAGGTAAGTACTTGTTAAAAACTAGGTAAGAACTAGTTAAGTACTAGATAAGTACTTGTTAAAAACTAGGTAAGAACTGGTTAAGTACTAGGTAAGAACTTGTTAAAAACTACGTAAGAACTAGGTATGGACTAGTTAAGTACTAGGTAAGAACTTGTTAAAAACTAGGTAAGAACTAGGTAAGTACTTGTTAAAAACTAGGTAAGAACTAGGTATGAACTAGTTAAGTACTAGGTAAGAACTTGTTAAGAACTAGTTAAGTACTAGGTAAGTACTTGTTAAAAACTATGTAAGAACTTGTTAAAAACTAGGTAAGAACTAGGTAAGTAATTGTTAAAAACTAGGTAAGTAATTGTTAAAAACTAGGTAAGAACTTATTAAGAACTAGTTAAGTACTAGGTAAGAACTTGTTAAGTACTAGGTAAGAACTGATTAATTACTAGGTAAGCACTAGGTAAGAACTAGTTAAGTACTAGGTAAGTACTAGGTAAGAACTTGTTAAGTACTAGGTAAGAACTAGTTAAGTACTAGGTAAGAACTAGTTAAGTACTAGGTAAGTACTAGGTAAGAACTTGTTAAGAACTAGTTAAGTACTAGGTAAGAACTTGTTAAGTACTAGGTAAGAACTAGTTAAGTATTAGGTAATAACTTGTTAAGTACTAGGTAAGAACTTGTTAAGTACTAGGTAAGAACTAGGTAAGAATTAGGTAAGAACTAAATAAGTACTAGGTAAGAATTTGTTAAGAACTAGGTGGGAACTTGTAAATAACTAGGTAAGAACTAGTTAAGTGCTAGGTAAGTACTAATTAAGTACTAGGTAAGTACTAGGTAATAACTATATAAGAACTAGGTAGAAACTTGTTAAGAACTAGGTAAGAAATAGTTAAGTACTAGTTAAGAACTAGATAAGTACTAGGTTAGTACTATGTAAGTACTTGTTAAGTACTTGGCTAGATATCATTAAATTTCTATAACAACAATAATTGAATTACACATTAATGAGTGAAATTCCTATTTCCATGACCCCCAGAGTCTAATTAAATTTGATGTCAGCTATAATGAACTCAGTTGTTGCATGTTTGCTAACCACATGCCAAATCTTGAAGCCATTTATATCGAAGGCAACAACTTCAAGGTTTCACCTACCTCTTCGCATCTCTCTTCAGCCCTCACTCCGTCTCCCTCTCCCTCTTCATCTCTATCTCCCTCTTCATCTCCATCGCCCTCTTCATCTCCCTCTCCCTCTTCATCTCCATCTCCCTCCTCATCTCTATCTCCGTCTCCCTCCTCATCTCTATCTCTATCTCCCTCTTCATCTCTATCTCTGTCTCCCTCCTCATCTCTATCTCCATCTCCCTCATCATCTCTATCTCTATCTCCCTCTTCATCTCCATCTCCCTCTTCATCTCCCTCTCCCTCTTCATCTCCATCTCCCTCCTCATCTATATCTCCGTCTCCCTCCTCATCTCTATCTCCGTCTCCCTCTTCATCTCTATCTCTGTCTCCCTCCTCATCTCTATCTCCATCTCCCTCATCATCTCTATCTCTATCTCCCTCCTCATCTCCATCTCCCTCTTCATCTCTATCTCCATCTTCCTCTTCATCTCTATCTCTATCTCCCTCTTCATCTCCATCTCCCTCTCCCTCTCCATCTACATCTCCCTCCTCATCTCTATCTCCATCTCCCTCCTCATCTCTATCTCCATCTCCCTCTTCATCTCTATCTCTATCTCCCTCCTCATCTCTATCTCCGTCTCCCTCTCCCTCTTCATCTCTATCTCCCTCCTCATCTCCATCTCCATCTCCATCCTCATCTCTATCTCCATCTTCATCTCTATCTCCATCTCCCTCCTCATCTCTATCTCCATCTCCCTCTTCATCTCTATCTCTATCTCCCTCCTCATCTCCATCCCCCTCTTCATCTCTATCTCCATCTCCCTCTCCCTCTTCATCTCTATCTCTATCTCCCTCTTCATCTCCATCTCCCTCTCCATCTTCATCTCTATCTCCCTCTTCATCTCTATCTCCATCTCCCTCTCCATCTCCATCTCCCTCTTCATCTCTATCTCCCTCTCCCTCTTCATCTCTATCTCCGTCTCCCTCTGCATTCATTAACACCGAATACACAAAACATATGCACATCTAGAATATGATGACCTTGCATTCATTTCTGTGCACCATGTGTCCACACTTGGAGTGTATAGACAAAAAACCTGCGAAACGAATTCACGAAATAGTGAATAACGCGAAGGATACTGTAACCAATAAGGTTCATTTACTCTAATTCACGAGTTTATCTCTCTACTAAGTAAATATACACTCTAATTAAATATACACTCTAATTAAATATACACTCTAATTAAATATACACTCTAATTAAATATACACTCTAATTAAATATACACTATAATTAAATATACACTCTAATTAAATATACTCTCTAATTAATTATACACTCTAATTAAATATACACTCTAATTAAATATATACTCTAATTAAATATATACTCTAATTAAATATACACTCTAATTAAATATACACTCTAAATAAATATACACTCTAAATAAATATACACTCTAATTAAATATACACTCTAATTAAATATACACTCTAATTAAATATACACTCTAATTAAATATGCACTCTAATTAAATATACACTCTAATTAAATATACACTCTAATTAAATATACACTCTAATTAAATATACACTCTAATTAAATATACACTCTAAATAAATATACACTCTAATTAAATATACACTCTAATTAAATATACACTCTAATTAAATATACACTCTAATTAAATTTACACTCTAATTAAATATACACTCTAATTAAATATACACTCTAATTAAATATACACTCTAATTAAATATACACTCTAATTAAATATACACTCTAATTAAATATACACTCTAATTAAATATACACTCTAATTAAATATACACTCTAATTAAATATACTCTCTAATTAAATATAACTTCTAAATGTAATTTATATAAAATGTACGAAATCTTAAATACCAGAAAAGATTGAGTATTAATGTAAAGTTTGTAAACAAATGCTTGTTTATTTCTGTGTATTTAATGATCTTTGGTAAATTTGAATAAAGAATGATAACTCATGAAAATAGAATATTAAACACCATCTCGACGCATTATTAAACTTGCTAATCCATTTACAGATTAAAGCTGTATTTACTGCTTTATGGACTAGCAAAGATTATCCAGATATCAAAGATAATCCAAAACATTTTATCGATAAACTAGTACCGTTAATAGAAAATCAGTGGAATGATGAATTTACTGAATTCTTGGTACTTATCACTACATTACTCTATTACTAGAACTACTTTAAATATTACCTCTACTACTGCCGATACTGCTACCTACCTTCTTACATGCATTCTGACTATAATTTAGCTGAATTGATATCTTCTGAACGTCAAATTAAGTAGTTTCCACCTTCATTGCACTTGATGCGTCCCACGTAGATTAAAGCGATGTCCTTCAAGTACGTATACGACCTCAGAGCCAAAGTACTCTCCGATGTACCACTCGATAGTCTGATAGTATTTGATAAGAGAATTAGGAACCCTTCGCGCGTTATCCAAGAGATGGTTAGAGATGATCTGATTTTTATTTTGTAGGTATAGTATCTAATATTAAGTAGTATTAGGTAGACATAGTATCTAATATTAAGTAGTATTAGGTAGACATAGTATCTAATATTAAGTAGTATTAGGTAGACATAGTATCTAATATTAAGTAGTATTAGGTAGACATAGTATCTAATATTAAGTAGTATTAGGTAGACATATTATCTAATATTAAGTAGTATTAGGTAGACATAGTATCTAATATTAAGTAGTATTAGGTAGACATAGTATCTAATATTAAGTAGTATTAGTTAGACATAGTATCTAATATTTGGTAGTATTAGGTAGACATAGTATCTAATATTAGTTAGTATTAGGTAGACATAGTATCTAATATTGGGTAGTATTAGGTAGACATAGTATCTAATATTAGGTATTATTAGGTAGACATAGTATATAATATTAGGTAGTATTATGTAGACATACTATCTAATGTTAGGTAGTATTGGCTGGGCCAAGTATTTAAGGATTAGTTAGTAGTATAGTCTTAATAACTACCTGTATAATTTCCATGTGATTTCATTTTTTTCTATTTGTAATAATTTTAAAACTATATTAATATATAGAAATAATTCTATATATTAAAATATATAGAATTATAGTCTTTTGGTTAATATTGACCTTTGTCCATTGGATATGTAAATCTCAAGAGTAATTAAAGTGGTAAGGGTGAAATTGAAGGTATGCTGTTGCATTCTGGTGAACTAGTTATTTTAAGGGTGAAGTAGAATAAGTTTGTGGAACTGATTAATTTCAAAAAATATCTAAAAACATCAATAACTTATTTATAATTCTAAAATATATTTATAGTTTAAAATATTATATTATTTTCTATTTTTATATTAGAGTAAATTGATTATTAAGGTTAATTACTTTTACATAGTATTAAAAAGATAGGTTTAAATGGCTTTTATACCAAATTTAATCTATATTTAATATTTAATCAATATTTATATCATAATAAACAATTTTAATCATTGATAAATAATAATTATGTGATTTTATTAAATATTTTCTTATATTCACAGCCAGGAATGGAGGTTAGATCAATTACGCTATCTATTATGTAATTCTCTTTCTATAAATATTTTCTTTTATTTTCTTAAAAAGGTTGAAAGTTTTTTTAATTCTGAAATTCGCTTTAATAAATGTACTTGTGCATTATTGTAGCTTTTGCATGCATTTATGTTAGAAATTACATAAATACATCGATATAAAATTATGAACCGTATAATTTATTAATTTACATATTTTAATACATTTAAAAAATTATTTCAATTTATTTGTTAATTTACCTATTTACCTATTTGATATGTTAAATATTAATTTAATTATAATTTTGAAAAAGCTAAATTCACTATAATTTATATTGATTTATATTTCGCATGAGTATCAAATAATATCATATTGTTTTTGTAAAATTGAGTTAACATTTAATATACTAACATCCCCTTAAGTGTTTATACTTGCTAATTAAATACCTAACTCAACTAATTTTGTCCTTTCTAATCTTAACAAATATTTTACCATTGCTGTGAATTGTGTTTAATTTTCTGTTCAATATTATTTCTATTGTTTTCCATTGTCCAACTACCTCATGGACAGACTCGGGATCGTCATAAGTCCCGGAATCTCTCGAGGTCGAGGTCGAAATCTGTAAGCGAGAAGTCGATACCAAAAAATAAAATAACCAATCAGGAGCCGGCAAAGATTCCCACCTACAACTTTCGCTCGCTGCCTTTCAAACACATCGATTCGGTGAGTTATTCCGCAAATTGAAATTCATATCGCCGAGGAATGCGCGGACATCGCGTTTCTACGAAATTACCCGTCCGACGAACCCGTTGGCCTTAACAACCTGCCACCTCGTACAGCTCGAAATGCCCGACTACAAAGCTAGCTACTTGAACAGGTGCCACTACCGGGGAAAGGTGAAGAGCAACGTCGATCCGAACTCCGATCTCTTGGACGAACAAACGAAAGTCTGGCAACTCGCCTTCGAACCTAATCCCGACCATCCCGGTAGGCAGTGTAGTTAGCGCATACGCTAGTGTAGTTAGTGTAGGCAGTGTAGTTAGCTCATACATTAGTGTAGTTAGTGTAGGCAGTGTAGTTAGCGCATACGTTAATGTAGTTAGTGTAGTTAGCGCATACATTAATGTAGTTAGTGTAGGCAGTGTAGTTAGCACATACGTTAGTGTAGTTAGTGTAGGCAGTGTAGTTAGCGCATACGTTAATGTAGTTAGTGTAGTTAGCGCATACGTTAATGTAGTTAGTGTAGGTAGTGTAGTTAGCGCATACGTTAATGTAGTTAGTGTAGGCAGTGTAGTTAGCGCATACGCTAGTGTAGTTAGTGTAGGCATTGTAGTTAGCGCATACGCTAGTGTAGTTAGTGTAGGCAGTGTAGTTAGCTCATACGTTAGTGTAGTTAGTGTAGGCAGTGTAGTTAGCGCATACGCTAGTGTAGTTAGTGTAGGCAGTGTAGTTAGCGCATAAGTTAGTGTAGTTAGTGTAGGCAGTGTAGTTAGCGCATACGTTAATGTAGTTAGTGTAGTTAGCGCATACGTTAATGTAGTTAGTGTAGGTAGTGTAGTTAGCGCATACGTTAATGTAGTTAGTGTAGGCAGTGTAGTTAGCGCATACGCTAGTGTAGTTAGTGTAGGCATTGTAGTTAGCGCATACGCTAGTGTAGTTAGTGTAGGCAGTGTAGTTAGCTCATACGTTAGTGTAGTTAGTGTAGGCAGTGTAGTTAGCGCATACGCTAGTGTAGTTAGTGTAGGCAGTGTAGTTAGCGCATACGTTAGTGTAGTTAGTGTAGGTAGTGTAGTTAGCGCATACGTTAATGTAGTTAGTGTAGTTAGCTCATACGCTAGTGTAGTTAGTGTAGGCAGTGTAGTTAGCTCATACGCTAATGTAGTTAGTGTAGGCAGTGTAGTTAGCTCATACGCTAATGTAGTTAGTGTAGGCAGTGTAGTTAGCTCATACGCTAATGTAGTTAGTGTAGGCAGTGTAGTTAGCGCATACGCTAATGTAGTTAGTGTAGGCAGTGTAGTTAGCGCATACGCTAGTGTAGTTAGTGTAGGCAGTGTAGTTAGCTCATACGCTAGTGTAGTTAGTGTAGGCAGTGTAGTTAGCTCATACGCTAGTGTAGTTAGTGTAGGCAGTGTAGTTAGCTCATACGTTAATGTAGTTAGTGTAGTTAGCGCATATGTTAATGTAGTTAGTGTAGTTAGTGTAGTTAGCGCATATGTTAGTGTAGTTAGCGTAGTTAGCGCATACGTTAGTGTAGTTAGCGTAGTTAGCTCATACGTTAATGTAGGCAGTGTAGTTAGCGAATACGCTGGTGTAGTTAGTGTAGTTAGCGCATACGTTAATGTAGTTAGTGTAGTTAGTGTAGGCAGTGTAGTTAGCGCATACGTTAATGTAGTTAGTGTAGTTAGTGTAGGCAGTGTAGTTAGCGCATACGTTAATGTAGTTAGTGTAGTTAGTGTAGGCAGTGTAGTTAGCGCATACGTTAGTGTAGTTAGCGTAGTTAGCTCATACGTTAATGTAGGCAGTGTAGTTAGCGAATACGCTGGTGTAGTTAGTGTAGTTAGCGCATACGTTAATGTAGTTAGTGTAGTTAGTGTAGGCAGTGTAGTTAGCGCATACGTTAATGTAGTTAGTGTAGTTAGTGTAGGCAGTGTAGTTAGCGCATACGTTAATGTAGTTAGTGTAGTTAGTGTAGGCAGTGTAGTTAGCGCATACGTTAGTGTAGTTAGCGTAGTTAGCACATACGTTAGTGTAGTTAGCGTAGTTAGCTCATACATTAGTGTAGTTAGCGCATCTACTGATGTAGTTAGCGCATACGTTAGTGTAGCACGGTTTTCATTTATTACAGAGATGACTTGTATCTATATTTAGGCTATGTCTAGTGCTGGTGACGTTCTGCGTTAAGTGCATGACGATATCGCCGCGATGTACCCAAATGTATAAGTTACGCCTAACCCACGACCTACGACCTCTGCCTGACCCAGATCAACAACTCGACACCGTCGCCACCTGCGGGGGTAACACCGTCTGCCTCATCGACTGTGCCTCCGGAACCGTGATGAAACGCTACAAAGATCTTAACGAGGTACTCATCTTGTCATGATTCTCTACGGCGTACTCGGAGGTACCAGGGCTTACCTCTCACTGGTACTCACTGGTACTCACTGGTACTCACTGGTACTCACTGGTACTCACTGGTACTCACTGGTACTCACTGGTACTCACTGGTACTCACTGGTACTTACTGGTACTCACTGGTACTCACTGGTATTCTGTAATACTCTCTACTACCTAATAATACCCATTAATACTCAGTTTTACTCGATAAAACCCGATAATACTCTAATATACCTTAATGCTCCCTAATACTCATTAATACTTACTTATATTTAATATTACTATTACTAATAGTTACTTATAATAACTAATACTCACTAATTTAACTATTATTAACACATACTACTCATCTATGATCATTGATACTCATTGACGCCACTAACCTTATATCGAAAATCGTTTTTATTCTTTCCATCTGTTTCGCAATCCAGCTCATCAGTTACGCAACGCTCCCATTTCAGCAATTCTATTGTTTGGCCTGGACAACCATCCAGATCACGAACAAAAACGGTAAGAAGTGGAACAGCAATATCCTCGGGGTCGCAGGTTAGTCGGAGCTCGAGAACTCGCGACTCCGTCGTCTTTCAATCCAGGTAACGAAGACGTCGGCCTCCCCCCCCCCCCGTCCTCCAGGCATCAACGGACACATCAAGCTGTTCATTCCGAGCGAATTGATTTGCTACGCCGAGATAGGGAACGGCCGTCCCAACCTCGCGATTTCGGCCTATTACGCCTCGACAATTATGTTCCACGCCACTAAGCCCAGCTGGATGTTCGGTAAGGATATGCCTTGGAGCCTCTACCTATTCACTCTGCTTTCTACTCACTCTCACACACTCACTGATAGACTTACTCACTCTTTCACTTAACCATTTACCAACAGTCTCGAAAACCATTCATATCTAACTTACTTACTCACTTCTAACTCACTTACTCACCTCTAACTCACTTAATCACTTCTAACTCACCTCTAACTCACTTACTCACTTCTAACTCACTTCTAACTCACTTACTCACTTCTAACTCACTTACTCACTTCTAACTCACTTCTAACTCTCTTACTCACTTCTAACTCACTACTAACTCACTTACTCACCTCTAACTCACTTATAATTCACTTACTCACTTCTAAATCACTTACTCACCTCTAACTCACCTCTAATTAACTTACTCACCTCTAACTCACTTCTAACTCACTTACTCATCTCTAACTCACTTACTCACTTCTAACTCACTTACTCACCTCTTACTTATTTACTCACCTCTAACTCACCTCTAATTCACTTACTCACCTCATACTCACTTACTTACTTACTCACCTCTAACTCACTTACTCACCTCTAACTCAATTACTCACTTACTCACTTACTCACCTCTTACTCATTTCTAACTCACTTACTCACCTCTAACTCACTTACTCAATTCTAACTCACTTACTCACCTCATACTCACTTACTCACTTACTCGCCTCTAACTCACTTCTAACTCAATTACTCACTTACTCACTTCTAACTCACTTACTCACCTCTAACTCACTTATAACTTACTTCTAACTCACATACTCAATTCTAACTCACTTACTCACCTCTAACTCACTTCTAACTCACTTACTCACTTCTAACTCACCTCTAACTCACCTCTAACTCACTTACTCACTTCTAACTCACTTACTCACCTCTAACTCATTTCTAACTCACTTACTCACCTCTAACTCACCTCTAATTCACTTACTCACCTCATACTCACTTACTCACTTACTCACCTCTAACTCACTTCTAACTCAATTACTCACTTACTCACTTCTAACTCACTTACTCACCTCTAACTCACCTCTAATTCACTTAATCACCTCATACTCACTTACTCACTTACTCACCTCTAACTCACTTACTCACTTACTCACTTCTAACTCACTTACTCACTTACTCACTTCTAACTCACTTACTCACCTCATACTCACTTACTCACTTACTCACCTCTAACTCACTTCTAACTCACTTACTCACTTCTAACTCACCTCTAACTGACCTCTAACTCACTTACTCACTTCTAACTCACTTACTCACCTCTAACTCATTTCTAACTCACTTACTCACCTCTAACTCACCTCTAATTCACTTACTCACCTCATACTCACTTACTCACTTACTCACCTCTAACTCACTTCTAACTCAATTACTCACTTACTCACCTCTAACTCACCTCTAATTCACTTACTCACCTCATACTCACTTACTCACTTACTCACCTCTAACTCACTTCTAACTCAATTACTCACTTACTCACCTCTAACTCACCTCTAATTCACTTACTCACCTCATACTCACTTACTCATTCATTCTCTCTCATAAATTTTTCTCTTAATAATCAATTTATTAATCGAAATCTGAAATTTAAAACATTGTAAGCATTTAATTTACATACATTTTGCCCATATTGTGTAGAGTTCTCCCCGCACTCCTTATACGGTCGTATAACCCATTCGCTTGACCATTCGCTTGACCATTCACCAGTTGCCTACTCGGATGCGACTGTGGTTTTGTATGACATTGGTACCCCATTGTGCGGTTCTTACCAGAACACCATCAGGTTACCGTGGTTACCGTGGCTTCTCTCCGATGGCGGGGCCGGCATTTAACACCCGCTGACCCTTCACCTCTTCATCTGAACTACACACGCATAGACATATAGTAAACTGTTTTTGCTTCGTATTTGATTTTTGTGTCGAAACCACCATTTCGCCAGTCTCAAACTCACAAACCCTACTTTACATATCCGCCACTTCTATTATACAAACCTCATCTCCAAACTCAACCCGTAACCCTATTTCTAAACCTAATTCTAGTCTAAACCTTCATCCTTAACTCCTGCCAACCTCACCCCTAATAACTACTAATCCTAACCTACCCAGCATTGATATAGCCCCAATACTCAATTTGTCGTTAAATGATTCGCCTAATTTCTATAATCTAACCCCCACCTCTAAGCCTACCCCATATCCTCTAACTAACTTAATACCCATGACCGGCGCTAACACATATATCTATTACCCTAACCTAACCTAACCTAACCTAACCCTTACCGCAATTCCCAGCATAAACGCCTAGTCGAGCCCACGCCCCGCTCATACTCCCCGCTAATACCCCCGCCCTAGTACCGCTCACATCCCCGTCGAAGGCCCCCTACTAGAACCCCGACCCCGCTCACACTCGCAGCCAACTCAACGTGTTCATGAGCTCCCCCAATAACTCGATCCTGAACGTGTTGATATCCGACGAGAGCGAGTGTATTGTGGCTGGAACGGAACGAGGCCTCTTCATGTGGACCACTCTTGACGCCTACGCCGCCCACGACTTCAAGATTCGCAACTGGTCGGTGTACTTCAACTGGCTTGACCTCTCTCGGCTATCGCTTGACCTCTCTCGGCGATCGCTTGACCTCTCTCGGCGATCGCTTGACCTCTCTCGGCGTTCGCTTGACCTTTTTCGGCGATCGCTTGACCTTTTTCGGCGATCGCTTGACCTCTCTCGGCTATCGCTTGACCTTTTTCGGCGATCGCTTGATCTCTCTCGGCGATCGCTTGACCTTTCTCGGCGATCGCTTGACCACCTACTCAATGCCTCTTCGATTCGACTGATAATGACGTATTTTATAAGCTTAACTTTTCATTGTGAATATCTAAATTTGTAATAAATAAATTCAACATTTTTAGTAAAATTCACCAAAGACCAACTTGTGAATTCACTTTCAAAAATATTGATTACAAGATGGTGGACGGATTGTGTTTTATCAGTAATAACTTAATAGGTAAGTAATGCAATCACTCACTCACTCACTCACTTATTCACTCACTTACTCACTCACTCACACACTCACTCACTCACACACTTACTATCTCACTCACTCACTCACTCACTTACTCACTCATTTACTCATTCACTCACTCACACACTCACTCAGTCACTCACTCACTCAGTCACTCACTAACTCACTCATTCACACACTCACTCACTCACTCACTCACTCACTCACTCACTCACTCACTCACTCACTCACTCACTCACACACTTACTCACTTACTATCTCACTCACTCAGTCACTCACTTACTCACTAACTCACTCACTCACTCACCCACTCACTCACTCACTCACTCAGTCACTCACTCACTTACTCACTCACTCACCCACTCACTCACACACTTACTCACTCACTCACTCACTCACTCATGCACGCACTCATTCACACACTTACTCACTCACTCAGTCACTCACTCACTCTCACTCACTTAACCACTCACTCACTTGCCAACTTTTTAATCGAAGCTACGAAGTTTGTGAACAACGATGTAATATTAATTTGGAGCATTATTTTGGCTGTTAATTCTGTTAGAAAAAATCGCAAACCTAAACAGGAAGTGAAAATTCTCTTAGCTCTGCAATGGACAAAATCTCCAATCGATTTTATTATTCCTTCGGGAATAAACGGTAAATTAATTTTTTAAATTGTTTTTATTTAATATCTTTCGTATGAATTTATCTATAAATCTATTTATGTATATTTTGTAGTTCATATATATTTTGTATTAAACTCTGTTTATTATATTTTATTATGATAAATATGTCAACAATTAAATAAAAATATTAAATTAGTATTTTGTTGGCTAAATATATACTTATAATATTTATTAATATATTATTTACAATTAAGATTTATCACAATCAATATTTAGGTATATTAGTTATTGGAGATGATAAAGGCAATATTTATATTTATAAAATTCCAAAACTCGACCCAAAGATTCAAGTAAAAGCATGTGCTTCAAGGGTTAATATTTTTAAATTGAATATAAATATGCCTATTTATAATGCTATTTATAATGCTATTTATAATGCTATTTATAATGCTATTTATAATGCTATTTATAATGCTATTTATAATGCTATTTATAAAGCATTAAACATATACTTACTTAACTTACTATAATATGCATTAGTAAATTGAATTATAAGTTGATAATTTGCATTACAATTTTTAATTAAATCTCCACAATAAATACTATTATTGTTATATAATATTCTATTAAATAATATTATTTCATTATTTATTGATATGTTGATATCATAACATTATTTAAATCGAAATAACATTTATTATATTTTAGATTCTACATTGGCCAAATATAGAAAATGCAAATAATACGGTTAGATAAATAAACGTGGAATTCAAATGAAAACTTGTATCACTAATGTTTAAAGTTTTAATTGAATTCAATTTAGATTATTTGATGAAATTCTCCATGTAAGATGTGAAATATTTAAATTATTAGAGAGAACGTTCCTTAACTCTGAGATACAGTAAATAGATTTTCTAATTGTTAAAATTATATTAAACGATTAGACGTCGATATTAATTTCTCTTTGTACCCTGCAGAAAAAATGTGTTATTAATTATGTTTCGATGAGAAAAGATGGTAAATATGTAGTCTCCGGAACAGACACGAATATTGCCTGCATTTGGCAACGAATCTAATGAATCTATTGGATTATTTTCATTTTTGCACTTTTATAAATCATTTACCTTTTTTAAACATCCAACAATTGATAAACTATAATAAAATGATTATTATATTTATTTTTAATATTGATTCCATTTGTTGTTTTGAACGAATAGACAATAATGAAGATAAATATAGTTATTTAACGATGCAGTATTATGATTACAAATACATCAATACCATTAAGATCAATTATCTATTTGTCCCAATTGAATTTTTTGCCTGTCATTGAGAAAAACTTTGAATTTTCGGTTTCATAGAGCCCAACTATAAGAGACCGCATGCCGCGAGATAATTTGACCTTTGTGCGACCTTTCGAAGCTCCTAGACACGCTGTTTCGCTAGCCCCATCCTGTCTCTCAGATATTGTACAATAGAAGCGTTTCCTCGCATCGTACACTATATTGGAGACGTTTAGGGATGAGGAGAGACCGAGGAACTCGACAAGCCCGATGATCTCTTCTTGCGGGAAGCTGATTAATCTGTCTCCATCCACAACGTGTATTCTGGATGTAAAGGATTTAAGTAAATATTATATTTTAAAGGACGCTTGTAAACACATTTTGTTTCAATTAAATATTATGTGACGATATTAATAATTAATAATCTAACTCTGGGAATAATTGTTTCCACTTCAAAAAGTGTCGTGCATATAATGACCTATAAACAACAATATTTGTTTTGTTTAATCCAACTATTGAGTTACTCGTACGGTTTCTTACAAATATTCCATACGATTCAATTCCTCTAGCGCAACTCCTCTTTTTTATAGTTCTATTAATTATTTGTATTATTGTGTTTTATACTTATATAATACAGTTGTATATATTAACAAATTAAATAATAGTCCCATATGTGCCTAGAATGAGAAATTAAACACCTTGTATATGTTAAAAATAAACTTGCAACGATGGTTGTAGTGAGAAAGCAAACGATCCACTGGATTTCTGACTATTACAATTAAACGTATTCGTTTCCCCATTGTTTCGAACATTCTCTTCGCGGCAACGGTAGATTCGAAATAATTTGGTGATTTCTCTATTGTGAATTGCCAACTATACGATAACGGCATCTATGTGAATAAATAAAACATATACCAAATATATATATATACATATCTATTGTAAACATAGATTATAATTATTTATAAATATATTATATTCATATAATTGCAATATTACAATAATAAGAAAAAAAATGATACATTCAATATTCGGTTAACTTAAAATATAATATTAAATTTGACGATTGATCGTCAAATTTAATATTATATTTTGACCCTATTGATATATACTGTATTGATATATACTGTCAGTAGGGATTTATTAAAAATCACTAAAACTAGTATATTAATTGGTTTATTACTTATTATCATAGTTAAAAGCGGATACAAAATAAATATAAATATGATAATAATATGATAATAATAATAATATGATAATCTGATAAAATCCATTAAAGTAATTACAGGTTAAAATGAAATAAATGACTCCACTAATCACAGATCTTTTAATGTTTCCATCGATATATTATGATTTTAAATTATAAATTACTACACATTGGTCCAAGAATATCTAATTCCTTTTTAGATTAATTTTTAAGAAGACCATAAACTCCTAAAACCATCAATATTAAGATCGCGTACACTAAGTTTTAATAATTCTGGAGTTTCCTAATTCTAGCATGGATTATATTTTTTGTATCATCAAATATATTCACAAATGACTAACTACCATCAGGTTCCATAACGATATCAAATATCGGACATTCCAGCGAATACAATTCCTTGTATTTAAGTTTTAGATGATTTAATGTTGCAATATTCCGGAACATAAAGGGTAATTACGGCTAACCGTTTACTACGTGGATTTTACTCTAAATTTATTATGAAGCATTTATTGCATTATGCATTATGAAGCATTATGAAGCATTTATTATGAAGCATATGAGAAAATTGCTATCGATTTCTCAAGAGAATGCCTTTTAACATTAGAACGTATAGCATGGCTATGGCAGACGATCTAAACTTTGCAAACATTGTTGATCTGTGATAGATGATAAACTTATGACCTTTCTAGGGATTTTTCAAAAAGGTATTTTGCCATACTTCCTTCTAGAAGTTAATCCAAGATTTTCTTTAATCACCTATATATAAGTGCTATAGAACTTAGCTTGATTCTGTAGGGTGATCGATGTGACCATTTTAACCGGTAGCGATCAGATATCAGCATGATTATATTGTATCCATGGTTTACACCAATATACATATTGGTTTGGCTGGAAGATTATAGCACCAACTTCCAAATGTGTGCCTATTTACAATGTTGACAATATACATATAGGTAATTAGTTTGTGAATCAGAAAGTAAAGTTGAGGGCACTATCTTATCATCCAAGTTACCTGATTAGTATATAGTTTATTGAAGTTGTAGTAGAGTTGGACTTCTTTGGATGAAAAAGATGAGTTGCCTTAGTATACTTGAATCCTGGTTTAGCTATCATACTGCTACACTACTGGTACTCCTATATGAATGTAAAAAAGGAGTTGCATCTTCATCTGAAAAATGGTTACTAGACAACTAAATACATTGTTTGATACTTTTATTTAATTCTAGTATAGACTCTTATGCTATATATAATGTAATATAGAGATCAAGAGAGGGAATTAGGTATGATTTAAATGACAATATGATTTAAATAAAGCAAAATAAAGCCAAATAAAACGTTACTCATATAAAGTTAAATGAATAACTCTCTTTTTCGATACCTGGATTGCAGTTTCTAGGACATCGATGTGTAATCTTATGGAATGAAACCTGGGCAAAAATAAAGCTTTTTGTTTTTAATATAAATATTCAATTTTTAAATGCTATACATACGATCCTTAGCGATGTTAAATAACAAATAATATATTTTTGTAGTCACTAAATCACTTAAATATGTTTTGTATGCATTTTTTAAATTTTCAAACTGACTAGAATTTATAAGCATACTTGTATGTATTTCAAAAATAATTGTATACATAAACAATACACTTGGTTGCGGTTATTTGATTAGTATGTTGTACATTATATATTAATCATGTAAATGTTGCGTTAAATCATACGAAAACATAACTGTTACTTAGGGTGTCATCTATCTTATCTATCCGATAATCTAAATAATAAAGAAATATAAAATGTGAAGTATAAATCACTTTAGCCCTTAAAGAGTATAACATATATGTAGCCTTTAATTAATGACTAATAATTAAATATATATATATTATTTATACATTATAATTTGCATAACTAAAATTAATAATAATTAAGAAATACCTAGAAAGTGTTATATATCTTATATACAGTATCTAACTGAATGCGTATACAATAGATTATAAAGTTAATATTACCTTGTTCACGTAGGTTTGTAACCCATTCAAATATAAGTTCGTATTAAAGTAGTTAGGTTCCGATATTGCTCCAACAACAACACCTCCCGTTACGCCAACCAAGAATTGGAGTAAAGCTGCTGTGCCAGATTTCATAGTGCCAATAATAACCGCACGGGGTAGTCTCTTCTCTAAAGAACCGGGAAAATCCTGAAATATGAACGTCTTTAGAAAAACAATATTTATTCGCAATATTTTTTAGAAAAGATTTAAATAATTCAAATAAATATTGACAATAAATAAAATATTTAAAAAGCTTGAAGTATATAACAATATACTTACTGCTCATACGAATACTAACAGCATAGATATGTTCGACAGATACTTGAGTATGTCGCAATTGAAAACAGCAAGATAAAGCAATAATGATGACTACCAATGCTACCAATAATAACAACAATACATGTTTCACAAATGAAATCAACATGTGTGATTTCATTATTACAGTCTTGTTCAGAGATATTATATTTTATAAGTACATGTATTGATATATATCAATACTATAGAATATATTATAGTATATTTTTAATGTTATATTAGGCAACTATTTCTTCTATTATATATTAATCATGCATTGTGTTAATACTGCAATAATGTATATTCACTATATTAATTATACATTATATTATAACAGTGGAACAATAACGATATATGCTATTTTTATATCAATCATAATCCATAACAATAATATATTTTAATTTCATACATACATTTTACTTGTTATGGTTCAAATAATTTATGGTATTTAAACTTATCGGAATTGAACACTTGTATATTTCTAAAAACTAAATACGATACATTAGTAACAAGTTTTGAAAATGAAATCATTTCACTATAATTATTGCTCAAGTAGTGTAAGTGTAATTGTATACTTTATATATATATACATATATATATATATGAATAGCATATTAGATATGTATCGTTATTTAAATATCTAATGTAAACCGGCAATAAAATACGCATTATATCGAAATGTTTTAAAGTATATCTAATTACTACAATTCTCATAAGTCATTGTTATATATAAATAATTTATATTATTTATTTAAATACATAAGCATACATATCGGTGAACAAGGGCATTATGAACTATACTTGGCATTATGAACTGTAATTGTTATAATAATATTAATAATATAGAGCTATATAATTATTAGAAATATATAATAATTAAAAATTCAATACATTTAGTACGTTAACAATAATACATAAATGTAACTATTTCTTCACAGTAAGCAGGATGTTGTCACTATTATATAAATTATTAAAATATAAATAATTTAACCATATTTTTAATGTGAAATAAATATATTTGGTAACATTTACACAATATTAAAAAAAAATCCATGTAATTTAAATTTATTTTGTATAAATAATATATAATATAATACAAAATTCAGAATTAGTATTTATGGGTAATTACCAATACCCAGGAAATTATCCAAGTAATTTTAATTTTATAAATTTTATAGAATATAAATATTTTAAATAAAAACTGAACATAATATTTGAATTCTAAATAAATCTATTCTTACTTTTATGAAAATTAAAGTATATGATAAAATATAGATTTTAAAATATTAAAATAAATATTAAATTGATATAATATGTATACCATTAAATCATCTGGTTTCTTGGGTACATAACTATAATTAATTTTATTTTTTGATTTGCATAATTTCGTTTATATTATGTTTATCATTATTATTTCAACGAAACTTTTTACACCGATATTAGGTATGTTTATAATCATAAAATACAGTTAACATTTAATATTATAATTAATAATACTCCATACATTTACAATTTTTACATATGATGTATTTTTGACATTTTAATCATTCGATTCAATAATATTATTATATAATATTACACCAATAAGTTAGTGGGAATTGTTAATCTGTGAATTCATTGGAGTGTGACATTCAAGATAATATACTGATTTTATTAGCTTTAGTATTAGCATAATAATAATATTTCTTAACAGATATTACGCTACACTTTTACTACTATATAAATTCTATATATTTGTTATTTAGTGTTTAAATGAAATAATTATTTTACATGATAAACCTAGAAACGGCTTGATCGATTACACGCCATATTCATACATTATTACACATGAAATGAAGATTCCGTTTTCAGATTGATACCCTGGTTTTTATATATAGATTAGATATCTTCTTAAATATCTTCTAGGATAACATATTGAATAACATTCGTATTATTAATAATAATAACTCGAAGTTACCGTGTAGAGTGAGTGCGGTACACTATAATACAACGAACCTAGCTATGAATAGTTAATACTCTACAAGAGATCGTAATGCACCACCGAATTCACCTCTTTTAAAGTATATTCACTCACCGTAAGATAGCAGAAGTATAACGTTTGCCCGTACACCGTACTCTATATGGCGTACGGCCGTACAGCGTAAATCCGCGTTTGGTCGTCTACTAGATCGTATATGTCGGCTGGAATATTCATACTATATAGTATTGATGAACGAATATCGAATGGTAAATGAGTTGTAACCAGATAGCATACGTTATGCTGTAGGATATCGCAAAGCAGAGGAGTATCATAATTAACTAAATCAATCGTATTATGTAGACAATATGTAGATACTTTTAGGTATTATAATATATTTTATATCGGACAAATTAACTTCAACTAAATTGATTCAACCGTTAGCAATCTATATTTACTTATCCACCATATATCCATATATAAACGAAAACATACACTACAATCGATGCGCTATATCGATTAAAATATATATTTTGACAACTCATTTATTACTTACCACTGTATAGTTTACACCATTCTTCGAAGTATCCAATTAAATGCCAATGAACCTTCACCCGTAGATTCATCACGTCAACGTCTAAAATGGCTCGAATCTGCCAGAAGAATACCTGTATCCTCTTTGGTATACTGATGTTCATGATTTTTATCGTATCCAATTTTGATCAAGTAACCCGCCAAATTATAGCTATCGGTCTAAATCGCACTTTGCCGTTGTGCAGGTGAGTGGTTTGATAATAATGCATATCGTTATATAATATTTTAATTCATGTTTTCTAATAAGTTCTATTTATTATGATCTTGTTTAAGGGTATACTATTTGATACTTACATCTACTATACTTAGCATCCCGTATAGTTTGAATAGTCTAGGTAATTTCATGTTTTGCATTGTATAATTTATTTGATGTTAATAATAATTTTTTATCGTGTAAGTTTGTTATACAAATATCATCACACTTATGGCAACCTAACAATTTGATGATATAACTATTATACAATATTATATCAGTATATCATTATTTTAAATACAAAATAAAAACTAAAATAACTTGGATGGTTTCCTTCCCAGCAAACAATCCAGGTAATTTCATTTTTTAATTTGCATAATTTCTTTTATAATATTTTTTATTTTTGTGAACACATAAGCTAACACAAAGGATATTACAAAACTATTAAGTCACCTTGTTTACCTTGTTGGCAGGCATTTATGATACACATAGCAAATAAGCAATTTAATTTGATTTTTTTTTTGCATTTCATAGTTTATTTATATATGTGTTTATTACTAATTGTATACATGTATCCATGATATGCTATATCGATGGACTGCAATTCGTATAATTCCAGGAAACTATCCAGTTTATTTTAGTTTTTTTGTTATATAATAAATGTGAAAATATATTTGATTTTCATTAAAAATATATTGTATTGATTTTATATTTAAAATAATTATATGAGATTGTATAATAATTAGATCATCTGGTTGTTGGAATTATATATATATATATATATATATCTGTATCTAAATATACGATGAAGATCATATACTTTAAAATTTTTTATAATATAGTTTTATTATATTATATAAAATCTTTAGATATAAAACTATTCAATCTAAATAATTAATAATATTATACATATTATATAATAAATAAATCACTGTGTTTGCTTATCATATGCATAAGCTATAATCACATTAATATAATAATCGAAATAAATTGTAATAAATTACAAATCATGTAAATCAAGTAATCATTATTTAAAGGAAAATTCGGACAGTAAATTATAGAGTGACCTCTCCTCGGGCAAGAGCTATATCGGCTCCTCTGGGTAGAAAACACACTACCGTGTCTGTAAAACGCATCATTAAAGATGAGAATATCAATTTAACTACAGTATCAACCGATGAAACTACTAATGTTAACTTGCCAGTATTTGAAAAAGACCTATGCGATGTTAGTAGTTATAATGACATCGATATATATGAATTATATTATATATGTATATATATATATAGTTAGATAGATAGATCTATATATATATATAATTTTTAGATTATAATATTCATGGAATGTATTCTAATAATTGGAACATTTTTCATTATTTGTATAGTGACTTTGATTTTACTAGAAACATTTTCGCATGCTTTTATGATATTGTACTTATTTCTAGTATCGTATATCGCTAATTTTAGCTAGATAAACTCAAAGTGATAATCTTAAAGTTAAGCGTGTGATGCATTAGACGCCCTGAAACTTACAATGTGAAACTTCAGGTCTAAGTATATGTGTTCTTCGCGGTAAGCTAAATTTGTGAAAATCTGGACAGTATTTCCAAAGTTTCTTATTACTCATTACAACAAAGTATGCGATTATAAAACTTAACCGATACACGGATTTGCAGTCTAGTTATTGTATATATGTTTAATCGGTAATTGTGACATATTAAATTATAATAGTTATTATATAATGTATTATTATCGAGGTTAACTTTATATTTAGAACTATCTATATTGGGTATGGTGGTGTAATTGTTGAGATAATATTATCATATTTATAACTTTCTTTGTTTCGGCGAGGCCCCGTACTGCATTTATTGTATATTTACTAAAATCAAGTAATGCAACGAAATTGTATACTATTGTATTATTGTATCTCTTACATACCGCGACTTCTTATATATTAAATGTATTATATTTTACCGTTTAATATATGTTATATATTATAAAAATTTAAATTAAAATAAAATAACCTTAAGCTAAAACTAAACCTAAATGAACAACAAAACCTAAATCAAAAATCAAACAAAACCAAATCCATATCCTAGACTAAAATCAAACACAAACCATATCCTAATCTAAACTCAAAACCAAAACCTTTCTTAACATATTACATGATATATTATTATCTAGGTATATTTTTAATTTGTAATATGATTGTTTAAATTTGTTATCGTGTGTTTTATATGCAACCTGGTTAATACACATATTGCATGCCTTTATTCTGATTTCAGTGCATCAAATATTTGTAATATTTGTATGACTTGATCTAATATTCAAACTTATATTATTATAGGCACTTCCTATGTTGAGTTATTTGATTAAGAGTTGCTATTTTTGATTTCATCTTTAAACTTTTATCTATAAAATTATTGGATTGCATCACGCATCTATGAATTTAAATATTATCATATATTCGATGTCAATTTTCGATCTGCAATCTCGTCCCTTGGTGAGTTGGTTCTCCAATATATTACATTTTTTTTAAAAGATTCCATAATTTCTCAATTATTAATTATAGCTAATATCCATTTAAATGCATACATTAATTGCTTGTCACATTTAAGTTTAAACTTAAGGACTTTATTTTTTGTAAAATAATTTTATTATTTTTTTGAATATAGAAAATGACCCATTGTCTATAGACTCATTATCTATAAAGTATACTTTATTTTAAGTTTTTATATTCATTTTCATTTTGAATTATCCTGGGAGTTTTTAAGATTTGATATTTCTAAATATCTTTTGTCTTTTGTATAACCTTATTACGTTTCATTACGTTTCTTTTTATATGTATACGTTGTATTTAGGATAATGTATATTTAGGATAATGCTTAGTATCATAGATATACTAATAACGTTATATATTTGTATATGGATGAGAAATGAAAAGAAAGTTTACCAGTGGATGTTTTTTATCAAACTTTATAAATTATTTCTAATTCTTATTATCAAAGATAATTATATTATTTAGTAATACTCTTAAAACTAATAATATATAATATACATTGTCTGTATGCTATTTAAGGATTGCAGTGCTGGATGTCCTCATTGCGAATCGGAACGTAAGAAATTCATCGCCAATTACCGCACATACTGTTCGATGAACTACAACCCTCGATTGAGAAATTACTCCAAACCACTATGCGATTGCATTCCTACAGAACTGGGTAAGAAATGACCTGGATACATTGTTGTATTATTGCTAATACTGTCAAAAAATGGTACTGCAGAATATATGAAATTTCAGCACAAGATATGGCAATTATTTATAAATTCTTAATATAAATATAGTATATAAATTTAAGTAATACCTAAGAGAAATATTGTGTAATACATTGAAAAATGTAATAGTTAAGGAAATATATATATATATAATTACATAATATAATATAATATAATATAATATATATATAACAATATTGAAACAATTTCAAGTTAGATTATAATATATTATTTATTATCTTTTAAACCGATTTATGATAACATATTAATATGCGTACTGTCACAATGGATAATATTTAGACAATCATTTATAGTTGGTTACGAAGAACCAGATTTTGATATGCCAACTATGAGTGAAATAAGATATAAATATCGAAATATTCTCATTCACGGTTTGTTACATTTGTAAACATTTTTATTTACTAACTTTTACTTTAACTAAATGTCAATATAATTCATATATTTCTGATATTAATTAAAATTAAAATATATCTACGACGTATTTTATATGAACAATCTAAAATACAATTCTTTTATTAAACGTATATTTGAATTTAAATGTAAAGTGTTTTATAATTTCTATTGGAAAAATGCAATTTTCTTTACATTGAATTAATCAATATATAGACTTATGTAAGTTGCCTAGATATGTTCTATGTAATTTTATAATTTTTGTTGTGATTTTGAGGTTCCTACACCCCCAACGGTTGCACTGCAAGGCAGAGGGTGGCGCTTATCATTCCGTGTAGAGATAGGGAAGAACACCTTCGTATATTCCTTTCGCGACTTAATACAATACTACAGAGACAGCAGATATCATATCAGATATTCGTCGTAGAACAAGTTTGTATATGTACTAACTTTGAGCTCACAAAACCATAACATAACAATTTAAAAATTATATATAATTTATAATTATTATGAAAAAAGCTAAATATACATTTAAATATAAAATGTTATATTAAAAATTACATATTAATATATTAATATATTAAATATAATATATATATATATATATATATATATATATATATATATATGTATATCTATATAATTATAATTCATGTATTTTTAAATTACATTTTTTTTTATCTAAAATGATATTTTAAAAATAATATTTAATATTTCAATGCATTGTAGTAATGCCAATTATTTTATAGGTAACATTTCCCATAATACACAACAACAACTAGAATAAGTCTATTATTTCGTATACGTATAAGTACATGTATCTCTTTATTTAAAGAATTAATTAACATTAGAATTTCGACTATTCATTTGACTGTGGCTAATAATGATTAGTGAATCATGATCAATACCTATTTTCAAGGCTCTTCGAACTATTATTTAAGAAGTTGATTATTGATTTTCGATATCGAGCATCTGTGTAAATAATGATTAATACTTACATAATTCAAGAGCTATTAAAAAATTAAGAACAATCTAAATCATTTCCATTTAAGTTAACATTACTGGATTTGGATTCTATTTATATCATCGACGAGTAAGATAAAAAAAACTATGACACAATGGAAATTAATTATAATCCCTAATGAGACGATATTTAAAATATTAGTAGATATTTAAAATATTAATAGATATTTAAAATATTTAGCATATTCTAGTTTATATATATATAATTTAATTCGCTTAGTCAACGGGTAAAAGAAAACTAATAATGAATTAATGTTTCGATATACAAATTGGAAATAAGCTATTTCTATTACAAAATAACATTTAATAAACATTATGTAATAATAGCATTACATCGATATATAATTCATACATATAAAGTGAAATCCCTTATTATTGAAAATATATAGATTTTAATATTAATATTATATATGAATATTAAAGGTATCACCAGAATTATTCAATAAGGCTGCGATGATGAATATTGCGTTAGTACAATATTACGTAATAATGATATTATGCAACTTCATATTTATCAATTATATAACACTGAAATAATAATAATGAACATTAATAGTTTTAATAAATTAATTTCAAAAATATCTAATATATCAAAATAAGATATTAATACGTAGTAATGGATTTTTTTGACTTCCAGAATGTTAAAGCTCTATTATAAAGTCTATATTTCTCTAAGAAACTCTTTATATACAATTTATAATTTATTTTCTAATTTTTAATTCAGATTTATCCAGGCACATAAGCAAGAGAAATTCGATTGTTATATATTTCATGATGTTGATATGATTCCAGAGAATGACCACAATATGTATACGTGTATAAAAGAGAAACCTAGACATGTTGGCAGTTATTTAGATAAGTTTGGATATATGTTAGTAGTTGATATAATTATAATGTATGTATATATATATATATATATATATATATATATATATATATATATATAAAATATATATATATATATATATATATATATATATATAAATGTGAAACATATGTTATATTTGTAATAATTTATTGAGTAAGTCGTATGCTATAAATACCCCTATACACATCATACATTTATATTTGTATTATATTATATATGTTAATAATATCATAGGTTATATACAATAAAGGATAATGTATATCATTATTTTATATGCTTATTATAGCTTAAAGTATAAATACAATTTTGGTGGAGCAACGTCCTTTACACCAGAACTATTTAAGAAGGTCAATGGATATTCAAATACCTTTTATGGGTGGGGAGGAGAAGACGATGACATGTTTCATAGGTTATTTTAAATCCATATGAAAACTATAATTTATAACATGGATAACAAAATATGATAATCATTTTATATCAAAATTGATAAATAAACAAATATCTACACAATTGTTATATTACTGATATTGATTAAAATGTAAAGTGAAGTTACTCAAATAAAAACAACTTTGTTTTTAACATTTGTCATTACAATAAGGACATTCTTAATATATTTAATATCATATTACAGGGCCCTAATTTTGTATTAAATCAAATAATTCTTATTTCAAATATATAATTTCATAAACATCTAAAATATATCATTATTTCTTTACATAATAATTATGAATGGACATTTCTCCTATTTATAATAACGTATATTATAACTACCAATCAGTTGAGTTGAGATACAGTAAGATGCATTCTGTATTACATTATATTGCTATTGGTTTTAGAATATAACTATTTTCAAATTTAGAATTAGAAAATCTGGAATGTGGATAGACCGATATCCTGCTACTATTGCACGGTACTCTATGATTAAACATAAACATGATTACAGAAACCCTATAAATAGTAAGAGGTTTGTTATTACATAAATGTTGTTAATTATAATATTCATCGTTTTTTTTTACCATAACGGAGAAACATTTAATACCGGAAATAAACATTTAAAATAGAATCGTTAATAAATTGCATTTATTAATTTTTAATTTAAATCATTAGCACATGTATATACTTCATATATTACTAAAGATAATTAATATAAAATACAATTTATTTATTCTATATAGTGTTCTTCAATTGTAACCAATATTAATAAACACTTTCGAAGACATGAATCTTAAACCTGGTATTAGTAATTTATATGATCCTATTAAAATATCACGAGTTATTTAAAATTAACACGCTTTGCAATTTCATCTTAAATTATAATTTGTTTTATTAATCACGTCAACGTACACTGTACGTCGTACAGTATTTAATGGTTAAATTGTTCTGATAAAATAAAGATTAAGTATTTAGTTCTTTTTTCGAATGATAACTCTTATACTATACATATTTTTTGTTACTAAACATACTTATAATATCATATTACGAAGATACAGAATGGTATACCATAAGAATATGCAAGCTTTCAGAATTGATGGCTTGAATTCCATTAACTACGAACTTATTGCTATAGTGAATAAACCACTTTACAAATTGGTTAGCATAACATACTATCGAATGTTTCCATGTAATTAAGGATATGATATAAATATGCCTATAATTGTATACAGTATATATCGTCTCGGAATTTTTCAAGTTGTATATTTTTTAGAAATATTTAAATTATAATAATTTAGCTATCAAAATAAATGTTACTATATATATTTAAATATTTAAATACTTTGAGGCTATATTATTGTGCCTTCATATACCCAACCTTCACTATTTCAAGTGTATAAATATAATTGGATATGATATGATATGATATATATATATATATATTATCACTCAATTTGAAGTTTGTGTATTTGAAGTTTGTGTATATGTATCCTATACCGCATAATACTCTATCAATTATTAACTATATAATGCAGTATAATGAAATGATTGTGTTTTACTTTTGATTAGTAACGAATTAATATACATTCGTAACATTGATATTCTTATAATTGGAACATATATAATCATTTCTAGTGATAATATTTAAATAATCTATTTACATAAATTTAACAAATACATTGTTTTATTAATGATTATTAATAATGATATTATTTTTTTACCGGTGAGTTAATTATTTTTTTTAATTAAAAGTTAAATATATACAGCTGTATTGTTATAATATTTATAGTTAATGTAGTGATAGGTCAAACTCATCTTATAAATTCCACATAATTAATTTGTTTAGATTTTATACTCTAGATAATTATAATATATATATATATATATATATATATATGTATATATGTATATATGTATATATATATATATATATATATATATATATATATATATATATACTATTTATAATATATTAAATATACTACTATATCCTATTGCAAATATTGGATATTAGATAATTTAATTCTAATAAAGTTTAATTGATAATTGATTATTTATTACTTTAATTGATAGAGTGATAATTTACGAATAAATATAATTGAATAATCCCATTGAATACAATATATTCATTCATATTTCAGATTTATGCATCTATACCATTACCGAATAGTTTAAAAAACGTCTGATTTATGTTTTATTTTTCAAATTTTATCTGACCATGACAAGCTTTATTATTGAAATATTACATTGTTATTATTGAAACCATTTATAAAATATTACGTCACGACTTAATTTGATTTGTGTTTGAGAAGATATAATATTTATGTATTGCACACCTTTAATATTTATATAGTAATATTCCATATACCAATTCTATAATATTATTAATTAATAGTTATTATATTAATAATTACTAATACCTATATTAATAAATGTCTTACATATAATAATTAATGAATTTAGAATGATATATGTATGAACTTAATAGCAGTAGTATATTAATAGCACAGTGCATATTAGTTTTGTGTTTCTATAAATAGAGTTGGTAAGGGAAAGAAGAATAGGATTAAGATGGAATCTAGAAGATAATATGCACTTTAATAATATAAATAACCTGTTCTATTACAAATATCAGATATGATATTTGCTGACATTGTAAAACTGTATTGATACGATTCAAGAAAATGTGCAAATATTCTTCTATGTTGCTACATGGAATTATAATAGCTACCCTTTGTCTGGCCATAAATAGAAATACTCGGGTACATTTATATGTTACCTAATATATATAATATATATATATATATATGCATATATATATATAATATATATATATATATATATATATATATATATAATATGTATATGTCAACTATGCGAAACTCTAGAGAGGACTTTAGATTTAAGATATAATACATAATTTATGATTAGTCATATATCTCTATATAATTGTTTCTGATTACAAATAAAATACTGAATTTTTTTATAATTAATTATTAGATGTATATTCAATAGTTTTCTACGAAAATTAGTATACTTAAAGATTGACTTTTAAATTGCATTTATTAATGTGACCCCAATTAAATAAAATAATTTTAATATGAGTAAACAAAGCAGAATATAATTTTTATATTAAGTAAATATGAAATATTGTTATATATATATAATTTGTAAGACATGTTTATTTATATTGACATGATATATTATTTCCAGCAATTATCATCATGACTAGATAATCGCAGACATCTATCATGCGTGACTTGTGTTAGATTGAACATTTATACTAATTTCAAAATTAACGTTATTCTGATTAACATTAAATGAAATTATATTTAGTTGTATAAATTGATTATTAATTTATTCAAACTAGATTATAAGAATACAATATTAAATTCTAATTGTAATATATCTTTTATTAAACTAATGTTTATTTGTTGGTATTATATTTGTTAATATAACAAATACTATAATATTTTTCTGAACAACGAGAATGCGATTTTATCAAATGCGATTTTACAATATAGTCTGATATCGGATTGAATAAATAAATTTAAAAACTACTTCTAGAAGATACCGATTCTTCGTTAAAGGACCGTATGGCGCACTAGTCTTCTATGAAATATAAAACGTCTGTTATATTAACAATATGGCTCAATAATAAATAACTAAACGGTAACGAAAACAAATAATAAGGATGAACTTTTCACAGGGTCCGACAAAATCATACAATTCAATATAGAATTTAAATCACCATATTATTTATATAATAAATACATGTCAATAATAATAAAATATTAGTAAGATTCGCATATGAAATGGTACGAAACTATTTTGCTTGGAATGGGTTATCTTCGGAAAGAAGTATCACAGCGTATTGTATAACAGTCACTATGAGTGGACGCGGTATCTGTTGCGCCAGTTGAATTGAGAATGGATTGGCTTCATTGTGTCGGAATGCACCGAGGGCGCCACTAGAACTGTCAGAGTTTCGTCGAGCTACACTTTAGGCTTAGCTGTATACTTCGGCTTCACCGTGGGCCTCGGTGTAATGGCAGGTAATGGCACTGATGCGTAGATCTGAGAATTGTTTGTAGTCAGTGACCACTCACGAATCGCTATTATAGTATAGGTTATATTATTATACATATATAAATAATATTATTACCAGCGTACGCTAAAAACGTACGTAATGAATCACTTTTTCAGAATTAATATGCTCATTCAGATTATATACTTTAATGCACATTAAAATTAATCTTGTAATCAAAATAATTTGTTATGCGATATTAAGATAGTGAAAGAGTATGAATGTATTGATTTTTAGAAAACGTAATTAGTGTTTATAATCAAAAATAAATAAATACTTGTATCTTCTATTATTTCCGCCATCTTACTATACTTTGTTTATATATTTTAATATTTATAATCCTTTATAATCCTCTATTATGTTCCCAGTGATTTTACGCTCCAAATTTCGTTTTATACCTCATTTATACCAAAACACATGAATATTTGTCAACTAACAATATATGTAGATGTTTTACATAATTATATATATATGATGACGGAATTGAACAAAAAGATGAAATGCAGATTATTATATTGCTAAATACTTCTACTAAAAAGTGTAATATATTTGTACGAATATATTTAATAATTACTCAATAACAACTCAATTAATATTTATTCTATTTTTTATATTAATTATTTATTATATGAATTTTTTAAATTAAAAAATTTACTGGAATAAATTTTAACCTTTTTAAAATTCAAATATTAATAAATAATCAATACATAAATTATCAATAGTTAATATTACATAGTTATAACTATTCACTAATTATTAATATCTGTAAAAGTTTACTATGGGCTATTGCATTTTGTATTTAATTATATAATTTTATGTACAGTGTATTCAGCATTACTTATAGTTTATTTTACCGGTGTATATGTTAAAAAATATTGATAACTTAAAATTTGAAATTTTTCTTCGGAAAAATAATTCGAAATCCCATATTAATTTGAAATTTTCTTATTTTGTTTTAATTCCACATTTTATATGATACAAATATAATTAATTTAATATTGATTATAATTTTTATTCAAAGTTACAAATATTTTAATCATAAAAATGGAAAAATAACTACTATTGTATTTATACGAAATTTAATATTAGAATTTTTTATAAATTAAAAAAATATAATTGTTTATGAAGTAATATATCATATAAACAATATATATATTTTTCGCTATTAAAAAACATTATTACTGTTTGATTTGATAATTGCAATATTGTATCCTTCCCATATTAAATTTGAATTGGGCGGCCAAATTTAAAAAATTTATCTATATTTATTTTAATTCTTATCTTTATTATATATAATATTAAGCCAATACGTAATTTTGAAAAATATATCAAAGTTATGTACTTTAGAGTACGCGCTAACCATCTTGAAGAGAGGTTTATCCAACATCGCTATCAGGTTGTACTTCAAGGAGTTCAGACCGTCGTTCTTGTAGGATACTTCCTTTTGCGCAGCGTACATAATAGATAGACTAAAATCGGGTAGTTAAGAGATGTAAGTCAATAAGTTGAGTAGTGGGGGGAGGGTAAACAGTTATACAGCTCGGATTTATATTATTTTAGTTAATATATGTAGAGATTCAAATATAATACATTTAATATATGCATCTGCATATATGCTGACAAAATGTATACGACTGGTCTTGTTAGTAAATCTAAATAATAAAAACAAATATATTAATACTTGATTAGTAATATATTTATTTTCATAATTTTAGATACGTTATTAATAACTGTATGTAGAAATATTATTCATTAGTACTATCTGTGTAATCACCTTATATCTTAGTACTAACCGATTTTTATTTAGTGGGTTTCTTTCATCGTGTCTGTGTTTTACCATTGAATATCGCCCTATTGTTGAAGGATATCTATCTATCCACATTCCAGACTTGTGAATCCTAGTTCAGTTAATAAACAAGTGTGAGTAAGATGATTACTCATATCATTTTGTTTATTTGTTTTTTTTACTGTGAACTTTAATACTATAATATATTTTATATATTACAATTATACGATATAATTAAACATATTATACATATACATACGCGTGCGTGCGTGCGTGCGTGCGTGTTATACTCTAAATTAATATAGTTTTCATCTGTAATGATTTTACAAAGCTTACCTATAATACATGTCATCATCTTCACCTCCCCAACCAAAGAACATGTTCGAAAATCCATTGACTTTCACGAATTGCTTCTCGGTGAATGCGGTCACCCCGCCAAAGTTCTTTGGGAAAATAACGCTGTAAGAGTGTATTTAAATGTATATCATAACAATATGATAAACATTTATTACATAAAGTTAAAGTGTATATTTTAATAATCAAACCTTAATTACTTTATTATTCATGTATATAAATAGTGGTTATATAATAATATGATAATCATAATAGCAATGAGTATACTATAATATATATATATATATATATATATGTACTTAGGAAGGGATTACATTTTACCTAGTAGAGTTTAGGTTCATTAATGACCAAAAAATCATTTACAATTTCATTAATATCAAACAATATATAAATGCTCATGATTAGATTAGTAATATAGGTATATTAATATCATATATTCGACAAATACCTTAACTATATTGTTATAATTATACTATCTGTCTATTTGCGCCTTATAATAGTAAGATTCTAAGTGTATCCGGTTATAGCGTACGCTACTGCTACCCTTTATTGAAATATCTCACGCGATTTGCGTCACTCTATTTATGGCAGTAAACATATTTATGAAATTACTATATCAATGTCTTAAATATAAATCAATCCTACTTCTATGAATATGAAAATAATATATTTAGAATATTATTATGAAATATTAAAAAACCTGAAATGTTTGGTTAGTAACGAAAGTATATAATATCCAAATTAACAATCCTAATTATGTTTTTATACCGTATAACTTTACAAATACATTTCTTTATATTGAAAAATGATAAATTTATTTTAATTTGTATTACATTTATTATCGATATATTATATATATAATATTACAGTTTATAATTAACACTTGAATTTAAATGTTGATTTAAAAGTAAATCACATTCTCTTACCGGTAACCGAATTTGTCTAGATAGCTTCCAACGTGCCTGGGCATTTCATGCAAGCAGGTGTACATATTGTGGTCATTCTCAGGTATCATATCTACGTCGTGGAAGAAGTAACAATCAAATTTCTCTTGTTTGCGTGCCTGGATGTACCTGAGAAATCGACATACAAGTTTGTTATCACGGTAAAACAACCCGTGTTAACTTATCCGTAATTGTCCACTACAAATAGCAGAATTTAATAAACTATTTTTATAATTATAATTTATAAGTATAATACTTATACAAATATTTGTTAAATGTACAACAATTACCTTCAATATTCTTAGGAAATAAAGGACTAGATGTCAATAATAATAAATAAAAATGTTTAAAATGTACAACGATATCATTACGTAATGTACATACTACAATATTCTAGTACTCGGTACACTATGCCAATGCAACTGCCTATCTAACTATGATTACTTACGCGATATTCATCATAGCTGCTTTGTTGAAGAGCTCCGGAGATACCTTATAAGCGATTTTAGGAAAGAAGATGAGTTAGTGTAGCATTATATAAATATATATTTTAATATATATATTGAAATTCATTACATAAATATAATATGGTCAACATTATTGTATTAATGAATACATTATATATGAAATAACAAAATACGATGGAAATTTTAAATATAGTTTATCGTAATGACCAATAACATCGGATTGTGAAAAATAGGAAATATGAAATGCATTTTGATAACAGTTGTAATAACCACAACTCACAATTATACATAGATAACTAAAATACCAATTCACTCTTTGCATTTAAATAGTTAAGGCTTATGCAATATCTAATTACATGATTATTAGATAACAAGAGTATCTCAATATAGTAACTATATATTATATAACTAGTATATAAGACATATGTCTTATATCCTAGAGCAAAACTTATAGCCTACAGCATATGTCCATATATAAGTCCTATAGACGAAATCATTGTGCAATAGTTAATGTTGGATTTAAATATAAATTTGCCTACAGAACACATTATTAGGAAGTAGATCTTTCGTGAGTTAATTAACATAGGTAAATATTATAGAACTTGTGAAAAATCAGTCCATTAGAACAATCAATTGCCATAAAAAGTGTATTCGTGAACTTAATTAACTGAAGGTATATTAGCTGAAGGTATATTAATTACATTCTGTCTATTGGAGTATATCTATTCCTATTATTTACTATATATTTATTCATTTCTTAATATTAATCATTAACTCACTACTTTGTCTATGTTTATGATTAAATAATATTACATAAGTATATCCATACACCACGTGCTATATATGTACAATATATATATATATATATATATATATATATACACACGATACATGACTAATCAGAAAATGGTACAGAATTTCTGCAGTTTCGTTTTACAACTCAAATTAATTAATTATCTGCAAACTAATACTTATTTTATAACTAATATGGTTTCATTGTATCCTATTCATGTATGATTTATGCAATGCATACAAAGATGAAAGATTCAAATGTACTATAGGCTGGATCCGTATAGCAGTTCAACCACTAAGATTGATATACCAACTATAGATTCATGCTAGAATTAAATATCGACCCATTCCTTAGTAATCTATAATAATACTACCGTATATATGCGTTAGAAAATATAATTCTATACAATATACATTTCCTATAGGAAACATATTTGTACAATATCGTATAGATTATATTTTCTAAAATTTGTAAGTTTTCACAGCATTATTTAAATTCATAAGTAAACTGGATAAGTAATATAAACATATGATATGCATAATGTTTTTGACAATGAATATAGCCGGTAATAAAATAAATTAATTTTAGTAACGTATCAAGAAATATCATATTGTGATAATAAAAGTATTCCGTGTGTTATAGGGAAAATTCAGAAATCTATTTACTGTAATTTATTATATATAGAATAATGTTTTTCTATAAACAACTACTGTTGCAAGAAATGGTTTTTAAAACTGAAAAACTGATTAATACAAATCTTTGAAATTAAAATGCAATTATTTATTCACGTTAACATATCGTCATAGACAAATAACTAAAATAGGGCAGATATCAGTCTTAAAAACACATCCGATGTATTCAATTCACGATAATATATCACTGGAATATATGTATGCGTACTCTATGAAATCGTGTATAGATATTGATTAGGATTGATACAAATGTAGCAAACACTTATATAACTAATCGAACTATTATCTAAATAGGTCAACTCTGACCTTTTTATTTGATCTCAAATATATAAGTATATATATATATATATATATATATTTATATATATATATAAATATATATATATATATATATAAATATAAATGTAAATGTATATAGATTTTAGAATTTATTTACGATAATCTAGAGTAAATACTTTTTAAATTTGTAAATAAACAGTAACGACCAATATTTGGAGGCTAGATATATGCTATCATATATACATATATACATATATATATATATATATATATATATATATATATAAATAAGTATAATCATATATGATAGTAGTTAATAATAATTGTAGATTATTTATATATAGTGTTGGTAAGAGAAAATAGAGTAAAATTAAAAAGATAATATGCACTTTAATAGTATTAATAACCTGTTCTATTACAAATATCTGATATGAGATTTGCTGACGTTGTAAAACTGTATTGATACGATTCAAGAAAATACGCAAATGTTCTTCTCTGTCGCGACATGGAATTATAATAGCTACCCTTTGTCTGGCCGTACATTTACTTGGCGACCAGTTGCCTGTAGGAGATATATAATGACAATGTAAAGAGCTAGAGGTGGGGAGGGAATGAGGGAGGGAGGTAGGGAGGGAAGTAGGGAAGGGAGGGATTGTATAGAGAGTGAAAGTATATATATATATATATATATATATATATATATATATATATATATATATATATATATTAAAGTATATTATTATATATTAGCTGTAATAAATATAAAATGATATATTATCAAACATATATAAATGTACAGATAAAAACTGTATCTAATTCTATTTGCCAACCTTGAAACATGCTCACTTTCAACTTGGACCGTAGTTCTCCCATCGTTGGCATCGAGAAATCCGGTTTTTCATATCCGACTGTGATAAGACTTGTTTTTAGAAATTTGGCACAACTGAAAGACATTAATTGCTGATAATTATTCGTGTTCGCAGTTGATATAATATGTGCCATAGTTTATGTCGCCAAGATAAAATAGATACCTTCAATAGACTCTATAAATAGACGCTATTCGTTTCTATGATTATAAAAGATCCCCTATTATCGAAAGTAACCTATAAACTAAAGTAACAATGCAGTTAAGTAAATATTAGCTATATCTGATTATAAATTGTACCCATTTTGGAATACAATATAACACAATTCCTTTATTTAGAACATTAATGAGCATTTCACGACAATATTTAAATATTTACAAACTATTCTATTTATTTTATTATTTATTTTATTATTTTATTAAGTATCAATATTCAAAATAATTCATTGAAGAAACCTCAATTTAATTATAATTATTTTAAATATATTTGTAATGCTCATAAAATATTTGCACTTTTTTATTTAATAAAAAAAACTATAATTACCTGGATAGCTTCCTGGGATGATATAAAAACATTTATTTTATATTGAAAATATATAGAATGTGTTCTATTTTTTAAAGATATTATATAATAATTACAGTAATTATTTAATAAATATTATAGGATAAACTATTAATATAAAATATATACCTATATAATTAATGATTATAATATAATACAATTAATATCAAGTTATATACATTAATGGTTTCTAATAGTTGCTAAATATACAATTGATTCAATTATAATTCATAATATCAAAGTTCTATAAATATTATTAATTCCGAAATAATGAGACAGTATTTCTATTATTATTTTTTATTTCAAATTAATTTATAGTTAAATAATTTTGTTTTCTGTTATATAAAGCTTATGTAAACGGAAACAATAACGTGTTTCTTTTACGCAATTCATTGAGAACAAAATACGATTGTTAAAATGAAAATATATAACATAATTTGGGTAGTTCCATAGTATTACCTCCTAATGCAGTTTATACATCTTACATACTGGGGGTTAATTAATTAATGTCGTAGACACATGTAGTTCATATATTCTAAATGCTGGGAGTTAGTATCTCAGTATTACAGCCTAGTGCAGTTCATATATTTTACATGAGGGATGGTGGGTCATACTCACTTCGTTCATTAATAGCATAATATTGAACAAACATATAGTAGGATTGCGAAATTCGAGAAATTCGAAATTTTATAAAACCAATAATATTATCCCAATTTAGGATAATAATATTTAATTTTTAGAAAGTTTAAGAAAATATATTAAACAAATAATGAAATAAGAGAATAATAGCAAAACGGAATAATAGTATAAAAGAATAATGGTATAATGTAATGAAAACCGGTAAAATAATAAATATAGAGTTTTATATGCGGTATACTTAATGTTGACTTCATCAGATTGAAATTATAGGTATTATCTAAAAAACAAATATATATATATATATATATATATATAAACGAATAGTATACAGTATACTATTTATATGAATAATATTTATAAATCTACTATCTGATGTCTTTATTAATAAGAAATCGCCAGGGATAAGTTAATTAGAATACGGTTGCGGTAAAAATAGTAATTTGAAAATGTATTTAATTCCACGCGATAGTATATATATATATATACGATTAAATAAACTAATAAAGTATTATATAATACTTTCAAAATAAACAAAAACTTTGAAATCGCAGGAATTATTTCGAAAATTCATTTTAAAATTATTTGTATGGCATCTAAACAAACTGTAATGCCGATGTATTGTTGAGTATTTAGATTTATACTTATATGTATATTTATAGGTATAGATTTATATATTTATATATGAGTAAATTATAGAGTCTTGTGATTGCATATTAAAAAACAATCATTTGAATAATAAACGAGTTTGACAAAATCTAAGTTAATGTGAAAATTTGATTGAAAACTCCTCAACTAAATAAGTTGCTGTCAATGTTACTAAGTACATTTATAATATGTTATTATATACGTGATATATACGAGTTATGTTCACTTATTTAAACATTATTTTAATATGACAATTTATACGATGCTTATTTATGTTAGCATTATGTATAAATCTTCAAATACTTCTAAAGATTCGTAGAAAATCATTGATAATAAAAAGTAATGAGTATTTGGAAATTGTAAAACATAAAAATATTAATAAATAATAAAATTTGGCTTTAAATATCATATCAATATTTGTAAATTTATACTAATTTATTATTGTAATTTATTATGTATTGTTTATCTGTGATCTATTATGTATTCATAACGCTATAAAAAGAAATTATACAAATCTATTATCTAGTAATTAAATTTTGAAAATTTGATTCTAAAAAAACTTAATTTTTTTTCAGTAATTTAATAATGAATTAGATATAATATCACCGATTATCCCAAACCTAATCCTACCCTACGAACCAAGTGTATCTGGCCAACAGCTACACAATGGTTTCTTATTCTGTAGCAGAGGTGTGTACCTTTGAGAACAGTATTTCGTATAACGATTGTAAAAGGCGGTACGTTCTTTTTCACAATTGGGACATGCACGTGAACAGTCCTGCAGAGGGCAAGGGTTAGGATGGGATTAATATGGGGTGTTAGGGTTAGAGTTAAGGTGAGGGTTATTGTGGGGGGTTATGGTTAGTGTGGGGTTTAGTGTCAGGATGGGGTTAATGTTGGGGTTAAGGTGAGGGTGGGGGTTAATGTGATGGTGAGGGTTAGGTTGAGGGCGAGGTTTAGGGTAGCATAAGGGTTATATTAATATGAGGGGTTAGGGTTAATGTGGTGTCAGAGTTAGTATTAGAGTCTGAGTTAGGATATGGGTGAGGGTTAAGGAATATTTAGTGTGATAGTTATGTTTAGTGTAAGCATTAGTATCGGGATATGAGTTAAGGTCGGGTTAGAGTGAGGGTTACGAGTGAGGTTAGAGTGAGGGTTAGAGTGAGGGTTAGAGTGAGGGTTAGAGTGAGGGTTAGAGTGAGGGTTAGAGTGAGGGTTAGAGTGAGTGTTAGAGTGGTGGTTAGAGTGATGGTTATAGTGAGGGTTGTAGTGAGGGTTAGAGTGAGGGTTAGAGTGAGGGTTAATAGTGAGGGTTAGAGTGAGGATTAGAGTGATTGTTAAGGTTAGGATTATAGTGAAGGTTAGAGTGAGGGTTAGAGTGTGTGTTAGAGTGAGTGGTAGAGTGAGAGTTAGCGTGAGGGTTATAGTAAGGGTTATAGTGAGGGCTAGAGTGAGGGTCATTGTGAGGGTTAGAGTGAGGGTTATAGTGAGGGTTATATTGAGGGTCATAGTGAGGGTCATAGTGAGGGTTAGAGTGAGGGTTATAGTGAGGGTTAAGAATGAGGGTTATAGTGAGGGGTAGCGTGAGCGTTAGAGTGAGGGTTATAGTGAGTGTTAGAATGAGGGTTAGAGTGAGGGTTAGAGTGAGGGTTAGAGTGAGGGTTATAGTGAGTGTTATAGTGAGGGTTAGCATGAGGGTTATTGTGAGAGTTATAGTGAGGGTTAAGAGTGAGGGTTATAGTGAGGGTTAGAGTGAGGTTTAGAGTGAGGGTTAGAGTGAGGGTTATTGTAGTGATAAGTGTTAATATGAGGTTAGTATGGGAATAAGGTGGGTTTATGGTGGGTTTAAGGTAGGATTAGGATGGGGTTAAGGTAAGGATTATATTACGGTGTGGGTGAGATTAGGTGATGGTTATGCAGTCTATTACGGCGAGAGTATGATATGTTATGGTTAGGGCTAGGGTGAGGTGAGATTAGTGGTAATGGTGAAATTACGATGAATTTACATTAAGAATAAGATGGGTTAAGATTAGTATTGGGGGAAAATGAAGGTTAGATTAAAATGATGGCGAGGATGAGTGTGAGAATGAGGATGAGGTTAATAGTGAGGATAAGTATGATGTTATGGCGAGGGCAAGGATGAGGATGAGGGTGAGGACTTTTAATTATATACTAATTTATATTTATTAATTACAATTTTCGATAATTTATGTTTGAATTTATAGTTTAACTAATATATTTGTAACTTAAATTTATTTTATCATTATATATTAAAATATTTCATTTGTATTGTACAATCAAATAATGTTGATTATATTAAACATATGTGGTGCCCACTTATACATTTATATATATGTATATATATATATATATATATATATATAAATACACTAAATATAATATATTTAAAAAGTAAAATAATCTACTCATGCTTTTGGTTTAATACAATATACTTTACAAATTCTTTGACTATCTTTCATTACCTATCCACACATCTATTATGCTTAAAGAAATATGCACTGATACTGTGTGTAATTATAATGAGTTTGAGATGAAACTAACTTGTGGAGTAAAACAGGACGACTGCTTATCACCGTTACTTTTTAACTTTGCCTCAGAACCAATTATTAGAAAATCTAAAGAAGTTGGCCACAAACTATATTATTATAAACACCGTCAAAATGACCTCTTATGAAGATGATTTGGCTATTGTCTGTTGATCATACTGGAGATGAATATACTTCTAGAAAGTATAAGAACATAGCGGCTAATATCTGTCTACAGTTTTCAGAATAGTATTCTGTAAGTATTACAGAAAATAGAATATTCATGTTAGGAGAATAACGGATCAAGTGTTTACACTTGAGAGTAGGAACGTTTCTTAGGAATACCGATTCATTCATGTTCCTATTTAATATGTCCTCAAATATTCTCACTCATTCTTTTACACCAATTAGCAGACTATGATTTAGCACCGCGGCAAAAATTTCAGTTCTTCGAAGTCATTTACTACCTTTATTTTCTCACACACTTTTCTTCAAGTAAAAGGAAACTTATTCGATTTGGATAATTGGTTACAAAATTTAAAGGAGTATACCACAAATACCGAAAATGTTGAAAATCCATTATTCTATACACATTAGTAGTTTGAGAAAACTGAATTAGGAAGCGGATGTATAGACAATAGCAAACTCGTTTCAGTTCCTATCTTCTAGGGATAAATCAATAGCTATGACAGCGATATAACAACTAACCGAGACGAGCAATTCAGCTTTTAATAATAGGATAACACATACATAATTCTCATCGGTTATTTAAACAAATGAAATGCATGCTTACAGATTGTATATCAAGAATATAAACCTTTGGACCCATTTACTTACGGTAAACTATAACCTCATGGAAATACTATAACCATCGATAACACCTGTTCAACTCCCGCAAAAGTGGATGAAACTTGCGGATATCTCCACGGCAATATTGTTGTCTAAAATGTATTGGCTTATTGTTACGAGGGCGTGTTGCTGATTGCACACCAGACTGCCCAAGTTCAAAGGTCATGCCCAGTTTTTATAAAAATACCAAACATTTTAATTCCGGGCCTGTACCCAATGGTATAGCGTACGAACACGGAGTCCCCCAGTTGAATGCTACACCGGTTCAGCTGCAACGATATGCAGAAGATGTTTTACCAACGAAGGAGCACCTGTTCATGTACTAAACACGCGTACGGCATCTGTATACGACATGATGACAATGAGACACGATAAAATTAAAGAAATCATAACAACATTCCTTTATTCACTTCTATTAATTACGACACTAGTTATATTTCGGAGGACTAATTAAATCCAGATATCATCACTAATAATAATAGTTCTGCATATATCATAGATATTATTGTACAGGGTACACTTCGATTTATTTTCTAACATAACATAGGCAGCAAAAATGAAAATTAAGAAATACTCACACCTGGAATAAACACTACCATTCTGTGTAGGGTAATTAGGCTCATGGTATCCCTATTGTGATGTCCTAATGAAATAATTAATATTCATGAGAAAATATGGAAATCAATAAAGAATGTCACTATTGACTACTAAAGACCACTAAAAACTACAATTGAAAGATCTGGAAATATTCTGTACACATTTTGTTGCTGTTTTAAATTGTTTTAAATTTAAATTTTAAGATTTATATATTTTTTGTTTATTTATCCACATTGATTTCAATTAGTTTACCTTGTTTCTTGTTTTTGTATATTGACTCACTAAATAAATAATATTCAATTTAATAAACTTGCTTAATTGATGTCTCAATAATACAGTTCTAAGTTATATTTATATATATATATGTGTGTATGTGTGTGTCTATGTGTGTGTGTGTGTGTGTGTGTGTGTGTGTGTGTGTGTGTGTGTGTGTGTGTGTGTGGGTGGGTGTGTGTATGTGTGTGCGTGGGTGTGTGTGGGTGGGTATGTGTGTGGGTGTGTGTATGTGCGTGTGCGTGTGTGCATGTAGGTGTGTGTATGTATATTTATATGTGCATGTTCATGTGTGTGTTTTTTTTCTGCACTTATTAATACAGAATGACTAACTAATACCACCTAAACTAATTAATTATGTATGCATTTAATATTTATTATAATAATATATGTATTCTAATTACATAAATAATTATGTAATCACTGTTATTAGGTCATTCATGTATTCAACTGGACACAAATGATTTTAATAATATCCCTGGATCTAAACACACAACTATCTATATTTTCACCTTCTAGACATAACTCTATCTACTCCAATCCTCTAAACATAACTGTATCTATAATATTAAAACATATTATTGGATACTTCTTGAAGTAAGGAATAGAAGTAGGAACAGAGAGAATAATTTCAACTTTAATATTTAATATTTAGTATACTTTAACATTTAAAAACATTAAATATCTTGATATTAATATGTAATTAATATAAATTTAATAACTTTATATATATATATATATATATATATATATATATATATATGTGTGTGTGTGTGTATGTGTGTGTGTATGTGTGTATGTGTGTGTATATGTGTGTGTGTGTGTGTGTGTATTCGCGTATATACAGCTAATAAACCTAGATATTTTCGATGTACGATGACAAATGACCTAGATATTGAATATATTAATAAATATCACAATCGCAAACCTTACATTTATTTTTTCTTAGATTGACAGGAACCAACGTTCTAAGTTTCCCAATCGGAATTATGTAAACATAATTTATTGGCGTATTCGGAGTAGTGATATTGGAGGTTGTTGCAGGTCTATTAATGCTTTCGGTAAGTTTAATGGGGGTCGTGTGTTTGTAAACGATTGTCGTGGGTTTGGGTAAGATACTCGTGGGTTTTGGTACGATAATCTTACTCGTGGGTTTCGGTACGATAATCTTACGCTTGTATGCGATAGTTGTGAGTTTCGATACGATATTCTTGGGTTTGGGAACAGTAGTCTTGGGTTTGGATGTGGTAGTTGTGGGTACGTTAGCCGTGGGTTTGTATGCGAGAGTCGTGGGCTTGGGTACGATAATTTTGGGTTTGTGTACGATAGTTGTATGTTTGTCTACGATAATTTTGGCATTTGACGTATTTGCAGTTTTTATGATCGGAGTCGCGAAGCTAGTCACCGAATCGTTAATATCGGAAAAACGGCCGGATAATCTATTGTTAATCATAAAATTGAAATCCCATTCTTTTGTCGATGCACTCATTATCCGATCATTGATTATCACATATGATAAGATCACTATCATAAAAACTAAAATGAATGTCTTCGGATTGAATCGTTTACCCATGTTTCTTTAGATTTTCCCTGAAAGTGAGTTTTCCATATAACACACGCTTACACTAATTTCTAAACATTAATACTTGGATTTAAAAACTTTGAATTAACAAACATATTTCTATCAACATGTATTTCCCATATAATGTTATTGTTTTATCGTAGAATAAGGTTTATAAATCTCTGAACATAAATATCGTGTTATAAAACGTATTCTACGACAACACAATGCACTTTTATGTATCCTAACCTACTAGCATTGCCAAATAGTTGAGAGTTCCTGCAACACGACAAAGGTTATATATATATATATATATATATATATATATATATATATATATTTATATATTTATATATTCCCATTATTACATTTATATACCAATCCTAATTAAGCATATCGCCGATATAATTCAACAATAAATATTATTATCGTCAGAATAAATGAAAAATTTTATTTATTATAATGATCTATATACATATTTTTCTAATACAATTATCTTATAAGATAATACAATGTATACAATTATCTTATAAGTTAGATAATACTCGATCACTAAAACTCTAGAACTCTTTTGGTGGTTTCTTGGATACTCGAGCTTCGAAGCTAAAAAATCATTTTAAGGGTGTTGTGGATTTCTAAAAAAAAAGTATTTTTAGATATTTGAAAAATGAGTTTTAAGATATTAGAAAAAAGTATTTTCTAGATAATCATAAAATGGGTTTGAAAGTTTAAAATAAAATTATTTTTTAGATAATTTGAAAAGGAGTTTTACATATTCAAATTTTCAAATAATTAATACAAGATATATAAGATATATATATATTTATTAAGAAGAAATCTACCATCATGATTTGAATAACAACATAATTTAAAAATATTTTTCTTTTTGTCTAGCAAACCTTTCGAGATTATTAGATTGTTTTATCTTTTTCTGATAATCAATAGTTACAATAAAATATAAATTAATATTGTCTAAATGATAGTTATTTTTTAAATAATGCATTCAAAACTTTTCTATAAATTCCCCAATGTTATTATTACTGTTAAGATATATCTGTATTATCTTGCACAGTGATTCCAAACTTGCTTGCTAGCAAGACTAAATGTTACATGTAAAAATTAAATAAAGTATAAATGAAGTAGTTTTATGTATAACATCATAAGAATTAACAATCAAAGTAATAATAATATAATATAACTTGAAATGTTTCGTGTATATGTAAATTATAAAATATTTAGAATAAATGCAAGTTATATTATGTTTCACATTATATTAATTCATCATATGCCATCAAAAATATGATAATAAAATATAATCTGATAATCCTCATCTCCCAAGAATGGAAATTTATAAATTAATGAGGATATCATTTTGGAATAACATAATTTTGAAAAATACCTGTATGAAATAAAATATGTATAGAGAATAGTAAATATTGTGTACATTTTAAAATTATTATATTAGTATTAATTATTCACATCTTATTGAATAGTATAGTAATTATATATTAAATGAATGTTTTGTCAATGTAATTTTGATATATATTTTTTTAAATTATAATTTTATTTCAGTTTTACTGAAAATAAACAATTATATTTTTTTTTAAATCATCATTAATGTTATACTCGAAGTAAAATCAGGACATCTAAAAGAATAGATTTTTAAAATTCTAGTGCAAAATCATTAATATAAATATAATATATAACTTATTTAAAATATAATTACAAATACATAATCTAAGAGATCATTACTTGTATTTGAATGAATTTGTCCCCTAAAATAAATTCTCCGTAATTTTTGAAAATGACACACACTCTTTATAATGCATAAATATATTTTTTAGTAATATTACATTTTAATATATTTTAAATCAGATTAGGTAGGTCAAATGTCAATTTTTTTAAATTAATTTTTCTATAATTTTCATTAAACTTACTTTACATTTGCCAAACTTATGTCGGAACTATCATTATTTACATTAGTTGAAGAACTACGTGATGATACCATCATAATAATAGCAAATAATATAATATAATTATTACAATTAGTCTACGTATTAAATATTTATATATTTTAATAATTAAGATTTTGTATATATTATATTATTTAATATATTATATTATTCAATATATTATTATAAAACTAGCATAATATGGCATAAGAAATATATAATTATTTGATATATATAATTTATTCGACACATATCATTAAACTAAACACAATTATTGTTTTATTTTACATTATTATTGCTAGTTATAATAATCATTGTTTTTTACCTAATGGAGAAACATCTAATATCGATATTAACTTTTTTTTCACTAAATTATTTATTACTTTATTCAAATTAGCTCATAAGAATACATTATAACATCGTACACATTTATTTTGTACAATGGTATTTGTTAATATATGTTAGTAGTATAATATTAAATAATACGAGAACGAGAAACTCTACCATTAAAAATAAGTGGATCAATAAAGATCACTAAAGAATAATATAACATGCGTATGAAATTGTTCCATTAAATGCAATATTCTGGGTCTATTTAATAGATATTCAGTTAACAGGAACCAATTAACAGGAATATATTTACTTCCGTGAAAATGTTACTTTGGAGCTAGAATAACATAGTTGACAATGTCAAGCTATATTGAGATCAACATATACACCAGAACAGACGTTCTGAGAAACTAGAGATTATAATATATTATTGTATAGCTTTCTATTGCATGTTTACATATAAATTACCTAGGAATTTAATACAATTCGATTTATTATATAAATATATATATTTATATAATATCTATAGTCTATTTGAAAATAAGTTGTCTACATTTTTTAAAATCTATATTAATAAATGATTTTGATAATTACTGAGATCATTACTATCAACTGATTTAAAAATATGAATAACATTTCATAACTTAAACGTCTAGGACAAATTATCGTATAAAATGATATTAAAAAATAAGGGGTTCTTAATCGAAGACGATACAAATTTAAGAAGTTATATCGAAATATCTTGCTAAACTCTAAGATTGTGGATAGAAAAGATTAATAATATTTGAAATTTCTATATCTGTAAACATATAATATAATATTATTAAGATAATAAATTTAATAATTTCTATCATATTTGGAAATTACCCCAGAAATATTAATTTGTATATTAATAATGTTAAATGTTTTAAAATATTTTTTACCAACTAGGATAACATAGTTATTCATTTTATTATCTAAATATTATAACTAAACTCATTTACATATTTGATTGAAATGTTCATAGATTTGTAATATTTAATCCGTATCACAGATATACCAACATTCATTATTATATTAACTATTATCTAGATAATTCTAGACAGTATGCCTTTGACTAATCCTATCACTACACTACTATTTAATTGTCTACCTTACTAAAATATTATAAACTTGCTGAATACTACACAACTCCTGTCTACGATTACTATCCAAACACTACACTACCTTTAAACATCCTAACTTTTTATTTATATGTATAATTATAAAAATAAATTGAAGATATACATATCGTGCCCCCATTCTTTTTATGTTTATATTTATATGCATAAATACATACACACACACACACACACACACACATACACACACACACACACACACACACACACACACACACATATATATATATATATATATATATATATATATATATATAAATACACACACACACACAGATTATACACAACTATTTATAGTGTTCAAGCAAAGTGACTTAGAAATATATGTATACACAAAGATTACTATGTTATATGAACATACACACACTCACACCTAGACACAAACTCACGAACATTTACATTTTAACTTATAGTTTACTTACGATAGCTTAATTTTCTTATATATTTTATATTTGATTCTTTTCCTAATTTCTTTTCTGAGATAAAAAAAACTGTTTAATTAACAATTTTAAATCCTAAAATATATTTTTTTTACAGTTTAATGTTTTCGACTATTTATTTTAATATTGATATTGATATATTATTTAATTAAAATAACAAATTTAAATTATAACAAATGTATTTTGTACAGTTTTTAAATTAAGACTTTGATAAGATTTTCTATATATTTATTTTTACTTTGTAACATATTATATTTGTTAATTTAATCTATATTCTACATTTTAAAATTGTTATATGTATATTTTTTTATTGTTCTATATATTTTATTTACATGAGCGAGTCCATGAGAAGTTATTTCTATAACTGTGTGTGTGTATGCGTGCGTATGTGTGTTTGCGTGAGTATATATATAGACATAGGTGCTTGTTTATCTGACGTCGTGACATTATTCAATAAGAAGATTAAAAAGTAATTTATTTACAAGCTATAGTTATTAATATGTTATTTATTATACGTGTTCGCTATATTGTACAACGATTTTTAACTCGCGTGTGACAATCTAACACAAAATACATTTTTGTAACACAGATAATTTGTAAAATATTACACTATATCAAATAATACTTATTATTATAAGATAATAATATTTTAAGTTTATATATATATATATATATATATATAATTACATATATTTTTAGATTCTTTTAGACTTAAATATTCCACATATGCACCATTTTATTCTAATTCATAACATTCCATCTTATAATCATAAACTAAATCATTCATTTTTTTTAACAAAATTGTTCTCTACATATTAGTTCTAATTGCCGAAATATCTTTTGCCCAAGATTGCATCAGAAGTTCCGTACTATTACTATTATGATATCTATTAGCAACCAATTCGTTGACCTTTTAATACTTTTCAATAAGTCTACTCTATTATCAACTATAGCAGATTTTCTTTAAATCTTTTTTGGTGTTGAGGTAGTGTTTCGTCTAGTAGATGGGCTAGAAAATATGTGGATGTCTGGGTTAGAAGTTATAGGAGTAAATAGGTTAGAAGTTATGGGAATATACGGGTTATAAGTTAAAGGATAGATGGGTTAGAAGTTATGGGAGTATATAGGTTATAAGTTATAGGAATATACGGGTCGGGTTATAAGTTAAAGGATAGATGGGTTAGAAGTTATGGGAGTAGACGGATTAGAAGTTATAGGAGTAAATGGGTTTGTTATTGTAGTAGTATATGAATTTGATATTATGGGGGTAGATGGGTTTGATGTTATGAGGGTAGATGGGTTTTGATGTAGTGGGATAAGTAAATGTGAAAATAGGACTTTCGGATTGTGATGGCATATCTGATATAATCCGTATTTTATCTATGATGTTATTTTATCTATGACGAATTATTCCTCAGGTTCTGGTGTATCTAGAATAATGTAATTTAAAATGATTAGTTTTATTGAACAAGTAATTTGCTAAACTGTGGCAAAACATACTCAATATACATCATGGAAAATATAATGAAATATTAATCAGAAATATATTTAGCATTATAAATATAATATTACTAATCATCGCATTTTAAATGATTGGCTAATTGTTTCTACAATCATACAGAAATTGACGTATTCGATAATGATTATTTATATCCATCGTGATATCATCCTTTTTATCGGATGATAGCAACTTGTAAGATTGCATTGTTAATTCCATTATAAAATTAGTAATTATTTAAATTACAAATATATTCTCAAATAAAATGTACCAGAATGCATTGCATTGTTTTAATTATTATTTTCATTTTCTGTAAATTTTACCGCAGCCACAATGAATTTAAATTTTTCGGATATACGGATAGACAAATAGAATACACTGTGAATAGTATGTGAATTTTTCGTCTGTAAAAAAAAAATTCGTGAATTATAATATTTAATTTAAATATTAAAAAATGTAATTAGTGCACGGTAAATGTATTAATTACGGTAAATGTAATTAGTATTTATATTGTCTGTTATATATATATTAAGGGGGGGTCATCCAGCAGAAATTTTACATGGGCGAGATAGGCAATTCGCTACTCACTATAAATGTAATTTCGTCCTCAATACCTGGAATCATGCCTCTATTTTTCGTATACTTGACAAACAATAACATGTGTACATATCTACCTTTTTATTTTTTGTATATATGCAATATAATTACTCATCTAATATACAATACTTTTATACGAAAAAAAATACATTTATAAACCACTATATTATCAATAACTAAAGTAAAAATTAAATTTAGAGAATATAAAAAAGGTAGTTATATAGATATATCAATTATACTTATACTCAAGAAAAATGAACTATTTATATGCATTATTACGTGAGAAATTAAATTTATAAGTAGAGTAGTATACCGAAAATAATTATTCTGAGAAAACGCAAGTCAAAGTTTATATATTTTTATTAGAATATTTACAAAAATATTTATCATAAATCTTGTATATTTACAAGTATGAGTATTATAAATTATAGTTATATAAATCTAATAATATAAAAAAATATAAATACATATGTACATAACACACATAGATATACCCATTATAATAATTATGATACATATTAGTATTAGTATAATAAACATATAAATCATAACAACTGTTTTCTTGAACTGCCTTTTACATCGTTTGGCGCGTTTTATCAAATCCCCCATTATGAAAAATACTATGGTAATAAACCACTAAAACGTATCAATAACAATTCTATCTTATGGTAAATACAATGTAATATATAAAAACTACAATTTATATTGATGAGTTGAATAGAGAAAAAATTACGTGCAAATATAAAATATGAAAATAAAACAAAGTAAGAGACGTTATTTATTGGTTGTTGAGATCATGTGATGATAATATTATAATAGTAATAAGATAGAATCATAGATATTGGTTATTTTGCTGTTTGAATGTTGAAAAACCGATAAATATTGGCTTTATAATCATATAAATATAAAATTATACAGGAAATAAATAAATTGTTCAATATATTATTTTATTATTATTTTATTAGGCCCTATACGAAAACTCTTGTTTTATACCTTTATATTGCTCTTTTGACTCTGAAACTTTGACATAACATTTATAACATATGAATACTTCAATTTATGAAATAAAAAAAAAATCAACATCATCTTTTTATTTTAATATTTTCTGCTGGATGGCCCCCCCTTAAATAATGGTACTGATATGTATTCAATAAATAATATCACATGATTTAAGCTTCCAGATTTCCATAAATTAACAATATAAAAAACTTGATTTTCACTAAATTTTTAGATATTTTATTTTAAATTTCTTTTATCTATTTCTATCATATGATCTTGTTTACTTATAAAACATTCCCTACTATCTTGGCACGGTATTCCAAAATCGCATATATTTAATCCGAATTGGTGTGGAAAAGTCAGAGATCACTGGAGGAAATACCACGTGACTTTTCACCCAACGTACCATGTGACTTTTCAGCAGAGTACAAGTGGAGGATATTTTAAATTCTTTATATTGTCTTATATATTTGATAAAATGTATTATCAAATTAATTAAATATTTAATTATAATTTTCTTTTACGAATTTAGGTTTGATAATTATTTATAATAAATGACAAAATTATTTATTATAAATAAATATAGTTTATCTAATATTATAGAGTATATATATTATTATTTTTTTAAATACATTTTACTATTTATAATTTAATATACCTAATTATTTAATTGTTGTATATATAAATAACTAACATAGATACATAATAGAATATAGTTATTAAAATTTATATTTATTTATATAAAGTACATATACTTATATCTTAAACATAGATTTATACATTTGAAAAAAGTAATACATTTTGGGTTATATAAATATATACATTTTTATAAAATATGAATTATGTAAGTTATATTTACTATGAATATTTGGTACATATCGTCATTATAATGCTAAAAATTGAAATATTTATACAAATTATATACTATTTAAAAATAATTTTAACACAAGATGGCGCCTGTTGAGTACACTCGTACTGGCAGCTCTTAAGGTAACCCTATTATTATTTACAATCGCTATATAGGAAAATTATAAATCAATAAATACAGTGCATCTATAAATAGATTTATACGTGTATTTAATATGAAAAATATCGCTATACCAAAATACCTAATAACTCTATCGATATTAATTGAATCTATTCCAAGGAAGATATAATATATATCTATATCATTATTAAATTTAAATTATCATATATAAAGGAAAAATTATAATGTAATTAATAAAAATATTTTATGATTTAAAACAATATTGGATATATTATTTTAAAAATTATTAATATTATGTATTAATATATTATTTATAATAACATAATATTATAATAATGAAGTGAATTAAACAATTAAGTATTAAATATACAATTAAAATACTTTTTTTACACACACACATATATATATATATATATATATATATTTACAATATATTATACATATATAATTAAAAAGATATAATATATTAGAAAAATATATAAATCCTAAAATATAATTATTCAATATATATTTATAAATTTAAAATTAATATCTGATAGATAGTAATGATTTAAATACTACATTATGATATTCCTTTTAGAAGAAGATATATATATATATATATATATCATTAATATGTTAATTTATTATAATATGTAGTAGTAATTAATAATATATAAAATGGTGTAAAATAAAAGTAATCATTATTTATCAAAACCCGTAAAATGTTCTCTAAAATATTATACTTTATAAAAAAATACTATTGTAACTAGTATTATATTGCGTGTTATAATAATGCGTATATTAATATTTTATAGAAGAAATAGGCGACCGGCGACATGCTATCTTGATAATCTTGGATAGTGAATTAGATGAATAGAAAGTTCTAATAATGAAGTAACGTGAACATTTTCACATCTTTGAATACTATAATTTTATTGAGATAAGGCAATTTATGGTATAGTTACTAGTCTAATAATTGTTTATTTAAAAAGAGTTTGTTTTTAGTATACGCCGTACAGTGTCAGCCATACACAGTACGCTTTCAAAGACTTCACGTCGATTTAAGTAGTAAATATATAACACATTTCTTATATAACACAGTACATTAATGCAATACATGCCTATTTATTATTTAAGAGGTAAATGTGAATATATGCTTCCTCCGCGCATAAATAATTGTGATTCTACTTATAAATATTAGTTTTGAATTGATAAATATATTTCCAAATAGATTCGCATGCGGTTGAAATATGGTAAAAAATGTAGGTCAAATATAAATAAGAGGGTCACGTCACGTTCCAAGTCGTAGAGTAAACGTGTTGATGGCAATAATACCATGTAATATGCGGTATTTATACCATCGGATGCGATTTCACAATATCGTCTGATATCGGATTGAATAAATAAATTTAAAAACTACTTCTAGAAGATACCGAGTTTTCGTTAAAGGACCGTATGGCGCACTAGTCTTCTATGAAATATAAAACGTCTGTTATATTAACAATATGGCTCAATAATAAATAACTAAACGGTAACGAAAACAAATAATAAGGATGAACTTTTCACAGGGTCCGACAAAATCATACAATTCAATATAGAATTTAAATCACCATATTATTTATATAATAAATACATGTCAATAATAATAAAACACCGTACGCGCGTAAAATACCCATATGGGTGGATACGAAACTCTTTTGTTAAGGAATGAGTTATCTTTTGAGAAGCAGTATCACAGCGTGCTGTCTGGCATTATCTGCGAGTGGACGCGGTATATGTTGCGCCAGTTGAATTGAGAATGGATTGGCTTCATTGTGTCGGAATGCACCGATGGCGATACTAGAACTGTCAGAGTTTCGTCGACCTACACTTTAGGCTTAGCTGTAGACTTCGGCTTCACCGTGGGCGCCGGTGTAATGACAGGTAATGGCACTGATGCGTAGATCTGAGAATTGTTTGTAGTTAGTGATCACTCACGAATCGCTATTATATTATAGGTTATATTATTATACATATATACATAATATTATTACCAGCGTACGCAAAGATGGATCACTTTTGTCATAATTAATATGCTCATTCAGCTTATATACTTTAATGCACATTAAATTAATCATGTAATCAAAAAAATATATGGAATATTGAGGTAGCGAAAGAGGTCTGAATTTTCCGATTTTAAAAAACTGTAATTGAATTTATAGTTAAAATAAATAAATACTTGTTTCTTCTATTATTCTTCCATTTTAACATACTTTACGTATATTATATTTTTTAATATTTATAATATTCACACTAAATTTATGTGACTAATCTCCCTATATACGCCATTTAAACCAAAAATATGATTAATGGTCAGCTACGAAAATATGTAAATATTTGTCAGCATTGTGTATAATAACGGTATTGAATAATATGAAAAATACAAACAATTAATTAAATGTATTGGAAATTCCAATACACCAATTTGGAATATAAAATTCGACATCGTTTCTAAATATAGCAATGAAATCAATAACTAGCAAGCTTGCTAAATACTTGTACTAAAAAGTATAATATATATTTATGAATACATCTTAATTAATAATTAGCCATTAATATAAATACTGTAATTGAAATTTATAGTTAAAATAAATAAATACTTATTTCTTCTATTATTTTTCCATTTTAAAATACTTTATGTATATTATATTTTTTAATAAATTTTAATAAATTTTAACAATTTTAACATTCAAATAATAATAAATATCAACACTATATATATATATATAATATTAACTATAGCCAATAATAGTTATATTACAGTGTAATAACTATTAAAAATAATTAATATTCTGTAAAAGTTTACTTTTTGCTATATTGTATTTAATTGTGTATGTTTTGCTTTATTTCGCTCAACGCTTCATATAGCATTACATAAAGCTTATTTTACCGGATAATATATATATATTTTTTTAAATGTTTCCAACTAAATAAATATTGAATACTTCAAATTAGAATTTTTTCTTCTCAAAAATATACAATCCAATATAAATTATAATTTTGTAATATTTTGTTATTATTTTACATTTTATAGGTATAAAGTAGTATATAACTATAAATTTAAAAAAAAATTTTATATAGTAATTAACCACATATTTTTCGTCATTACAAAACAATATTACTATTTGATTGTATTAATGTTCTATTTATTACATGTTAAATATGGTATCCTTTCCTTATTAAATTTGAATTGGGCAGCCAAAATTAAAAACAAATTACAAATTTATGTATATTTATTTTAATTCTTATCTTTATTATATATAATATTAAGCCAATACGTAATTTTGAAAAATATATCAAAGTGATGTACTTTAGAGTACGCGCTAACCAGCTTGAAGAGAGGTTTATCGACCATCGCTATCAGATTGTACTTCAGGGAGTTCAGACCGTCGTTCTTGTAGGATACTTCCTTTCGCGCAGCGTACATGATAGATATACTAAAATCGGGTAGTTAAGAGATGTAAGTCAATACGTTGAGTAGTGGGGGGAGGGTAAACAGCTATACAGCTCGGATTTATATTATTTTAGTTAATATATGTAGAGATTCAAAACTCATACAAATGCGTGTGTGTGATCGTCAATGGTTAATATATGCATCTGCATATATGCTGACATAAAATAATTGTAATCTAAAAGATATAATTTATTGTAATTATAACGAGGGTGAGTTATCGAGTTTGTAGTATATTACAGCACATAATGTAACCTAAAAGATATATATCAGTTGTATCTACATGTATGTATACGACTGATCTTGTTAGTAAATCTAAGTAATAAAAACAAATATATTAATACTTGATTAGTAATATATTTATTTTCATAATTTTAGATACGTTATTAATAACTGTATAGTATGTAGAAATATTATTCATTAGTACTATCTGTGTAATCACCTTATATCTTAGTACTAACCGATTTCTATTTAGTGGGTTTCTTTCATCGTGTCTGTGTTTTACCATTGAATATCGCCCTATTGTTGAAGGATATCTATCTATCCACATTCCAGACTTGTGAATCCTAGTTCAGTTAATAAACAAGTGTGAGTAAGATGATTACTCATATTATTTTGTTTATTTATTTTTTTTACTGTGAACTTTAATACTATTTTTATTATAATATATTTTATATATTATAATTATACGATATACTTAAACATATTATACATATACATACGCGTGCGTGCGTGCGTGCGTGCGTGTTATACTCTAAATTAATATAGTTTTCATCTGTAATGATTTTACAAAGCTTACCTATAATACATGTCATCATCTTCACCTCCCCAACCAAAGAACATGTTCGAAAATCCATTGACTTTCACGAATTGCTTCTCGGTGAATGCGGTCACCCCGCCAAAGTTCTTTGGGAAAATAACGCTGTAAGAGAATTATAATCTGAAATAATGACAACATATTTCGTATTATATATAAAATATGATAAACATTTTATAACATAAAGTTAAATTGTATATTTTAATAATCAAACCTTAATTACTTTATTATTCATGTATATAAATAGTGGTTATATAATAATATGATTATCATAATAGCAATGAGTATACTATAATATATATATATATATATATATATACTTAGGAAGGGATTACATTTTACCTAGTAGAGTTTAGGTTCATTAATGACAAAAAAATCATTTACAATTTCATTAATATCAAACAATATATAAATGCTCATGATTAGATTAGTAATATAGGTATATTAATATCATATATTCGACAAATACCTTAACTATATTGTTATAATTATACTATCTGTCTATTTGCGCCTTATAATAGTAAGATTCTAAGTGTATCCGGTTATAGCGTACGCTACTGCTACCCTTTATTGAAATATCTCACGCGATTTGCGTCACTCTATTTTTGGCAGTAAACATATTTATGAAATAACTATATCAATGTCTTAAATATAAATCAATCCTACTTCTATGAATATGAAAATAATATATTTAGAATATTATTATGAAATATAAAAAAAACCTGAAATGTTTGGTTAGTAACGAAAGTATATAATATCCAAATTAACAATCCTAATTATGTTTTTATATCGTATAACTTTACAAATAGATTTCTTTATATTGAAAAATGATAAATTTATTTTAATTTGTATTACATTTATTATCGATATATCATATATATAATATTACAGTTTATAATTAACACTTGAATTTAAATGTTGATTTAAAAGTAAATCACATTCTCTTACCGGTAACCGAATTTGTCTAGATAGCTTCCAACGTGCCTGGGCATTTCATGCAAGCAGGTGTACATATTGTGGTCATTCTCAGGTATCATATCTACGTCGTGGAAGAAGTAACAATCAAATTTCTCTTGTTTGCGTGCCTGGATGTACCTGAGAAATCGACATACAAGTTTGTTATCACGGTAAAACAACCCGTGTTAACTTATCCGTAATTGTCCACTACAAATAGCAGAATTTAATAAACTATTTTTATAATTATAATTTATAAGTATAATACTTATACAAATATTTGTTAAATGTACAACAATTACCTTCAATGTTCTTAGGAAATAAAGGACTAGATGTCAATAATAATAAATAAAAATGTTTAAAATGTACAACGATATCATTACGTAATGTACATACTACAATATTCTAGTACTCGGTACACTATGCCAATGCAACTGCCTATCTAACTATGATTACTTACGCGATATTCATCATAGCTGCTTTGTTGAAGAGCTCCGGAGATACCTTATAAGCGATTTTAGGAAAGAAGATGAGTTAGTGTAGCATTATATAAATATATATTTTAATATATATATTGAAATTCATTACATAAATATAATATGGTCAACATTATTGTATTAATGAATACATTATATATGAAATAACAAAATACGATGGAAATTTTAAATATAGTTTATCGTAATGACCAATAACATCGGATTGTGAAAAATAGGAAATATGAAATGCATTTTGATAACAGTTGTAATAACCACAACTCACAATTATACATAGATAACTAAAATACCAATTCACTCTTTGCATTTAAATAGTTAAGGCTTATGCAATATCTAATTACATGATTATTAGATAACAAGAGTATCTCAATATAGTAACTATATATTATATAACTAGTATATAAGACATATGTCTTATATCCTAGAGCAAAACTTATAGCCTACAGCATATGTCCATATATAAGTCCTATAGACGAAATCATTGTGCAATAGTTAATGTTGGATTAAAATATAAATGTGCCTACAGAACACATTATTAGGAAGTAGATCTTTCGTGAGTTAATTAACATAGGTAAATATTATAGAACTTGTGAAAAATCAGTCCATTAGAACAATCAATTGCCATAAAAAGTGTATTCGTGAACTTAATTAACTGAAGGTATATTAGCTGAAGGTATATTAATTACATTCTGTCTATTGGAGTATATCTATTCCTATTATTTACTATATATTTATTCATTTCTTAATATTAATCATTAACTCACTACTTTGTCTATGTTTATAATTAAATAATATTACATACGTATATCCATATATCACGTGCTATATATGTACAATATATATATATATATATATATATATATATATATATATATATATATATATATATATACACACGATACATGACTAATCAGAAAATGGTACAGAATTTCTGCAGTTTCGTTTTACAACTCAAATTAATTAATTATCTGCAAACTAATACTTATTTTATAACTAATATGGTTTCATTGTATCCTATTCATGTATGATTTATGCAATGCATACAAAGATGAAATATTCAAATGTACTATAGGCTGGATCCGTATAGCAGTTCAACCACTAAGATTGATATACCAACTATAGATTCATGCTAGAATTAAATATCGACCCATTCCTTAGTAATCTATAATAATACTACCGTATATATGCGTTAGAAAATATAATTCCATACAATATACATTTCCTATAGGAAACATATTTGTACAATATCGTATAGATTATATTTTCTAAAATTTGTAAGTTTTCACAGCATTATTTAAATTCATAAGTAAACTGGATAAGTAATATAAACATATGATATGCATAATGTTTTTGACAATGAATATAGCCGGTAATAAAATAAATTAATTTTAGTAACGTATCAAGAAATATCATATTGTGATAATAAAAGTATTCCGTGTGTTATAGGGAAAATTCAGAAATCTATTTACTGTAATTTATTATATATAGAATAATGTTTTTCTATAAACAGCTACTGTTGCAAGAAATGGTTTTTGAAACTGAAAAACTGATTAATACAAATCTTTGAAATTAAAATGCAATTATTTATTCACGTTAACATATCGTCATAGACAAATAACTAAAATAGGGCAGATATCAGTCTTAAAAACACATCCGATGTATTCAATTCACGATAATATATCACTTGAATATATGTATGCGTACTCTATGAATTCGTGTATAGATATTGATTAGGATTGATACAAATGTAGCAAACACTTATATAACTAATCGAACTATTATCTAAATAGGTCAACTCTGACCTTTTTATTTGATCTCAAATATATAAGTATATATATATATATATATATATTTATATATATATATAAATATATATATATATATATTTATTTTATATATATATATAAATATATATATATATATATATATATAAATATAATGTAAATGTATATAGATTTTAGAATTTATTTACTATAATCTAGAGTAAATACTTTTTAAATTTGTAAATAAACAGTAACGACCAATATTAGGAGGCTAGATATATGCTATCATATATACATATATACATATATATATATATATATATATATATATATATATATATAAATAAGTATAATCATATATGATAGTAGTTAATAATAATTGTAGATTATTTATATATAGTGTTGGTAAGAGAAAATAGAGTAAAATTAAAAAGATAATATGCACTTTAATAATATTAATAACCTGTTCTATTACAAATATCTGATATGAGATTTGCTGAGTTGTAAAACTGTATTGATACGATTCAAGAAAATACGCAAATGTTCTTCTCTGTCGCGACATGGAATTATAATAGCTACCCTTTGTCTGGCCGTACATTTACTTGGCGACCAGTTGCCTGTAGGAGATATATAATGACAATGTAAAGAGCTAGAGGTGGGGAGGGAATGAGGGAGGGAGGGAAGGAGGTAGGGAGGTAGGTAGGTAGGGAGGGGGAGGGTGAGGGTGGGAGGTAGTGATGTAGGGATGGAGAGGGGTGTGGAGGTAGGGAGGTATTGAGGTAGGAGTGAGGGATGGAGGGAGGGAATGAGGGAATGAGGGAGGTAGGGAAGGGGAGGGGAGGGTGAGGGTGGGAGGTAGTGATGTAGGTAGGGAGGAATGGGATGGAGGTAGGGAGGTATTGAGGTAGGGAG
>OZ038313.1:18326072-18371115 GCA_964035775.1 Osedax frankpressi
TCATAACTCTGCCCACTATAAGACTGGCAGTAGCCAAAGCTGTAGCAACCACTAACTGCGGTTAGTAGGCCTACACAAACATTTGCTCCCATTTAGCTGGGGTAGAGATGCGCCTAGTATCACCTGGAGAATTATCCACAGATGCGAAGAGATTATCCAGGACAAGATAATTACGAAAAAGGAATAAAGATAATGTAGAAAGGGCTACATCTAGTTATGGCGCTGGAAGTGCAAAAGTTGTAATATTTTTTAATTGTTTTTTTTAAAAAAATGTCTATTATTTACTCATTTATATTATATTTATATATTATTATCTACTCTCCTTATATGCTAATTTACTTTATTTGTATATATTATATTATAATATTATATATTTAATAAGTAATAAGAGATAATAATTTTTTTATTAACTTGTAATTAAAATAAAATAATATAAATATTTAGAAGCTTATATCTCCGAATATTTTTATAGTTTTTTTAACCGATGATAACTTTTTAATTTTCACGAATCATTATGAAATTTTATGAATATGTACATGATATATTTACATAAAATAAATATATAAACTTGTTTATCGTGTTATTCTAATTGTCTATTTTTTTAAATAATTATAGATATAGATTTAGGAATTATCTAGATATTTTTGAAAAAAAGTAGTATTTTTATAATAAATCTAAAAGTTATCACCATTCCAATAGACATCCCTATCTATTACATGAAAATCCCGCGTCTTATCTCTATGTCATTGATATAAATACACAATTGTCTGACATCTAATGCCCATGTATTGTTAGACTCATGAAATGAAAACTATTAAAACACATTCTACCTCCTACAGCTCAAATGTGTATCCAATCTATATAGTATGGGTGAGTTTGGGTGTACACTGTACACTGTACATTGTACACTGTACACTAGGGTGGTTCGCTTATAATGAAATGTAAATATACTTTTAGGGTATAATCAATGATATAATTAATAACTTTTATTGCCAAAAATTATACGAGAACAAAGCTCCCTACAAGTATTGAATTATATTGTCAATATCTTGAATTTAATTCAAATTTGAAAACAACAATTCAAAATCTACGATTAATTTGGGAAGAAGCTTGTATTCCAAATGTGCCCTTTACGAGCATACAAATAAAAGTTACAAGATTATTGACTAATATTAAAGCATTATCAAAATTTAATCACAAACAAAATTTTGAAATGAATTTTTTTTTTTTTGAGAAACAACACGTTATTAGATATTGCGTCGTGTAGCTGTTATCGTAAATCTAAAGGTTCACATGCAATATATATTTTATGTTCTTGTAGCATGGATAAGGAAATACCGAACAAAGAATTATCTTTTTATTTAGATCAAATGAGAATAGAATACAATTTATAAGAAAATATATGTAATCTATTCATAAGATATTTAAATCTATATCACAATAATAATTTAATATTTTATTTATGTTGTCATTTTTTTTTATAACTATATATTTATAAATTTAATTTTATTACATTTATATCTCAAGAAGAAGAATCGGAAAATATTTCTGATACTAACACTTCTAGTTCTGCATCTGGATCTAGAAGTCGTGATTACATACCGTTTGTTAAAGCAGAGTTAGTAATTATATTTAATAGTAATTTAATTTTTTTAAATACAACTATTATTTATATATTCATATTCTAATATATTATTAATGATGACAGGGATAATATTGATTTATATCCAATATTTATTTTAATGTTCGAAAGATTTAACCTTTCTGATCGATGCATCGCATAATGTGTTCAGGCATGCTTACAGATTTAAAATTAATAACAGAAAATGATCGGTTTCTAAGGATTATTGATAAATCAAAAGTAAGACGAATGAGGAGTAAGGCAAGAAAAGAGAATAGGATTATTGAAAGAGTTTCTTCATTATATTTTGATGTAAAAAAGGACAACACCTTAATGAAAAATGGACGTATCAAAAAACAATAACATTATATCCTAATTTCTGAACCATCGAGTGATAACATTTGCCACGCCTAATTAATGGTACTTCTAATGCTATCGTAGAATCTATAAAAAGTGTTATCAATGAATTGCCCAATGATTTAAACGTAATTGGATGCGATGTACTAATGTAAATGTACTAATGTAAATGTAGGGCGATTCAATGGAGTTATAACTCAAATAGAAAGATACATCAACAAGAACCTTCAATGGATGGTTAGTAAAATGTATTGTTTGTTATTAATAATGATAAATAATATTTATAAAATATTTATATAAAACTAAACTATTATATAATTGCTTTAATACAGATCTGTATGCTACATATGAATGAATTTGAAATGATAATTTGGATGGTATATCTATATGTCCAAGTGAGCGGTAGGGACAAGTTGGAAATCTGCTTGATAAGGCCGAAAGTTTTGAAATTGTAAATTTCATACCTATTGAAAGTTCTACATTCCTAAATGATACTTCTCACCTTAGTAGTGATCAAAAGTATTTGGCTGATATTATTATTGTTATTTAAACTGGAATTGCTCCAGAAAGATTTTCTACTAGATCCCCAGGCCGTATCCATAATGCTAGATGTTTGACGACTGCTAATCGTATTTTAAGATTGTATATTTCAACTCTTGATCCTTCTGATATTTTTATAAAAATTGTAAAATATGTTATTTTAGTATATGCTAAGGAATGGTTTACCATAAAAAATAATCCTTTTTGTACTGATGGTACTAAACATTTGTTTTCTATTATAAAATCGATTAGAGATTATGATATAAATATGTTTAATATTGTAAAGAATTCTTTAAATCGAAATAGTTTTTTTTGCACACTCTGAAAATTTTTATTGGCAATGCTTGCTAATGACAATGCCGACATTAGAATGAAAGCCATTGTTAAAATTTTACATAAGTTAATGTACCTAAACTTAATTTAAATTGTGAATATTATTATGATATAATCGTTCATAATGAGGAATGCCTAGAACCAAATCTTACTTATGATATTGATAGCAAAATATTTGCTTCATATAATAATTTAAATGTACTCTTATTTTATTTTCCTGACTATCCCTGCCTTTCTCAAGCAGTTGAGAGACATGTAAAGATTGTGTCCGAGGCCAGTATCCGTGTCGTTGAATAGCTATCTCGTGATGGTCATATATTTAATTTACTACTTGCTAGAGATTTGCTTCCAAATTTCAATAGTAAAAAAGATTTTTGTTTATATAATAAACTTGGTATATTATGCACTTATTCCATTTCTTAAATTTATTTATAAATATATTAACAATTTTAACTAATTATTTAATTGCTAAATTCATTATCTTTCGTATACCTAAACATATAAAATTATCATCAAATTGCTTATATTTGTTAATAATTTATTTAATACACAATACAAAATAATTTTAGAAAAAATGTAAATATTAATTTTTCAAATGTATAATTAATTTAATTCAAACAACTATATATATGTTATTGTCTATTATAGGGGTGACGGTATAGCCAAGTTATTATTTTTGTTAATTTAGTAAAAAAAAAAATCTGGGTAAATTGATATTTTTTATAAAAAATAAATTTTTTAAAATAAAACCTAGAAATATATTTTTATTTTTATATATTTATTTTTATTAAATCGCTTACACACAAAGTTGAATTGCATTTTGATTATTTATATTTATATTTAAATTATATCGATTTTAACAGTTTTGAATACATTTTGAGTACTGAATTAAAATTCAGATAAATTTTAATTTTAAACGAATTAAAAAATATGCAAAAAATTTTAAAAATTTTTTTTGATAAATGTTTTAGCATCATTAGTCAATATTCTTTTCCTTTTATATATCATCCGGTGAATTACATATAATAACGATAGTAAACGATCATATACTACGTGATTTAGTAAACATTATATTGTAAGCTTTAATGTTAGAGAAATAATATATATTGTATTATCAAATATATAATATTACTAATAAAATGTACTATATTTTAATATAAGTTACATAATAACTTATATTACACTTATTAGAATGTAATTAAAATGTAAACTAGAACGTAATACAGTAGAAAATATTTAAAATTATACTATTCAAAATATTTGACAACAATATTTTTCTATCCGAAATTCATATTTATTTAAATTATTTATATTAAAGTAAAGTAAATGTAAAGTGTGGAACTAATCAAATACATTTATAGGCGCATAATATATATATATATATATATATATATATATATATAACACTAACTACGAGTATATATAGTTATATAATACATATATTACATAATATATAATATACTTATCATTTTCTATAACAATTCGCAACATTTCACTATATTCTAAGAAAACAAACCGTAAATTTTTATTGTCGTGAAAATAGGTTTTTGATATACCGTAGATCTTGATAAAACTCCAACATAAATATATTGAGAAGAATATAACAATGAAATTCCTGAGCGACACTTTCTTCGTATACCTTATACCATGTATATGTATATAATTGTAATATATATATATATATATATAATATAAATTCAAGTATTTAAAATTTAATTTCGTTAGTTTCACGATAATATTAACATGCAGAATGTAAAATAGTTGCCGATCTGATAGATTTCGCTCCAATTAGAAAATAGTCCGCGATAATTATCGGTTCAAATAATATCCGAAATTACCGACGCAGAAGTAATTCGCCCGTACGATGTCTGTATCCGGTTGTATCCGTTTGTATTTGTGTGGGCCGTATGTTGAAGTTAATAGAACAACGGGACGAGGCTTAGAATAAAGTAACTTCAGCAATTATGAATTGCCGTACGTATTAAACGTCGCTCGCCAACAATGTACATCGCTCTTAGGCCATAGAATGCCAGTCGACACAACCTAAAGCCTATATATAGCTGTTTCTCACGCATAAACGGTCATGCGTAACGGTGAGTAAAGAATATAAATAATTCGTGTATAGCATGAACATATACACACACGCACATATATATATATATATATATATATATATATATATATATATATATATATATATGTATGTATATATGTATATATATATCGTATCCAATTACATTATCAGTCAAGGTTCATACATACCCTATATTATACGTATGCCAATCTCACCTTCGTGAAACGGGCAGCCAAAAAACTAGATAACGTGCTTTCAGATATAAAAAGTAGTATATGCGTGTGTTAGTTCGTGCATAGCTGGTGTGAGTGTGTTACTGGTAGTGGATACCGTATACTATAGAGTTACCGATAATAGCTCTATATTATATTGACCGCAACCTACCACCGGTAATAACACACACCTAAGTATCTACGAGATTTCACGGATATTAAGTTATTGATGTTTATGGGTTGTTTTGGCATTATTCATCAGTCGACTTGAAGTGAGTAAACTCAAGTTGTAGTAGACGCAGATGATTTGTTAAAAAACGTTAACGTTAACGTTAAAAGTAAACGGACCATTAAATGCTTATGTATAATGTTACTATTGCGGTGTTATGTCGATGTCATCGAACGTAAATGGCGATAAGATTTTAGAAATATGACTGATATATACTTTAGCTATAATAACTATATTAGTTCATTTGAATTTAATGTTCGCGTAAACCTTACCTCGAATATTACCGACCAATTTGAGCTTATTTGTCCGTTGAGCTCCTCTATCTATTTAGAGGCTTATTGTTTATGTCGTCGGCGAGTTTGCTTCTCTGTTGTAGGGTGGACACGTAGTGGACATACAGTGCGAACGTTTGCGGTAGAAGTGTTGGCGTACGGAGATGCTATCTAACGAGGTAAGGTCCCGTGAACTAAGGTCCCGTGAACTACGGTCCCGTGAACTACGGTCCCGTATATACACAATACGCAGTGCATACGAGGTACACCTTGCGGCGGATATATCCGTTGGGAGTGTGCGGTGCGCATCGCACACCGCACACTCCGCAAACCGCGCTTTGTTTTAATATCATTTCATATAATTAGTTAGAAAAATTCGAATTAGAGAATATTCAACTATTTACGATAGTTTAGTTAGATTCCTAAAGATAATTTTAAGTCCTACTCTATAGAGACTGTAGGCAATACTATATAATACTATATAATACTATATAATATATGATATCCTACTGTTGATAGCATACTCGATGTGTTATGCTGAGTGTCCTACATTCAGAGTGTCCTACATTCAGATGACAATGGAAGTCGAAATGTATCGAATCTCTTTATTGGAAATTGTAATCGCAAATTAGCTGCGATATGAAATACGAACCTTTACATGCGTCAATAATCGACGAGATCGCAATACTTGTCCTTTCGAAAGTCTACATTGCGAGCAAGGTAATCGCTGACCAATCATTATGTAATAAAGCAAACCATTGTACGTATGAATTAGTCATCGTTATCGTTTTAAACTGCTTTGCCATAAAATGACCAGCGTCAAGAGTTTTTTTTATTTTATTGTTTAGCTACTAAAATGTCAGTAGCCCTTGTGTACGAAGTTCACGTGAGTACACCGTACATCGTACACAGTACACCGTACATTGTACACCGTACACCGTACACCGTACACCGTACACCGTACATCGTACACCGTACATTGTGCACCGTACATTATTCACCGTACACCGTACACCGTACACCGTACACCGTACACCGTACATCGTACACCGTACACCGTACACCGTACATCGTACACCGTACATTGTGCACCGTACATTATTCACCGTACACCGTACACCGTACACCGTACACCGTACATCGTACACCGTACACCGTACACCGTACATCGTACACCGTACATTGTGCACCGTACATTATTCACCGTACACCGTACACCGTACACCGTACACCGTACATCGTACACCGTACATCGTACACCGTACATTGTGCACCGTACATTATTCACCGTACACCGTACACCGTACACCGTACACCGTACATCGTACACAGTACATCGTACATCGTACACCGTACATCGTACACCGTACATCGTACACCGTACATCGTACACCGTACATCGTACACAGTATATTGTACGGTGTACATATCGTAGAGCACGTAACTGTACTTTCTGAGTTTAAGAGACATCTGTCTAAATAATCTCTTATAATCTCTTATATCGTGTTTACACATTTTCAGGCAAACAGAGTATTCTATAGTTTATTAATCATTACATGATTTATATATTAATTACATGATCATTACATGATTACATTACATTACATTACATTATCATTACATTACATGATCATATAGTTTATTAATCATAACATGAGTTAATACAAATATTGGTAAATATAAAAAACATGCAAATAATGAAAATACCTGATTATATACCTAGATTGTGTGTCGCTGAAAGATATATAATTAATAATGAATTTCATCGTAATTATAAGTTATATTATAGAATTTAGCTTATAATGAGTTGTATGTTGTATTTTGTAAAATTGATTTTAATATCTTTCTCTTTTATATCGAACCTCTTTATTTATGATTATATATATACATATATTTATATTTGAATATTACTAATATTGATAGTGTAAACCTGAATCAATTACCCATACAAAAATAATGGTTGTCGTTAACTGTATTATTAACTGTATTATTAACACGAGTAAAAGTAATAGTTTAACTGATTATTATCATAGTAATTTACCCTGAAATAAAAATGCAAACTTAATGTAATTAAAATGACCTTAACTCTAATAAAACTATTTATTACTATCTAATAAAACTATTATTTATTATCTAATAAAACTATTATTTACGTTTTACTAATTTGTATAATGGTTCACATGTTTTTATAGTAATATAATATTACTATAATTCAACTATTACTTGAAAACATATGGAATATTACTAATATTCCATATGTTTTCAAGTAATAGTTGAATTATATGTGTAGTAATATTTAACAATAACATATACAAAATATAAGACATATTTTATAAAGTGCACTTAATAATGATGCATAGCAGAATATATATATTATTATAATATTAGTAACATATAATATATTGTATATGCAAAATATAAGACATATTTTATAAAGTGCACTTAATAATGATGCATAGCAGAATATATATATTATTATAATATTAGTAACATATAATATATTGTATATGCATATTGCACTCTCATAATAATGTATTGCATATATATGTATATATATATGTATATATATATATATATGTATATATATATATATACATATATATATATATATATATATATATATATATATATATATAATTGCATATATGTATATAATTAAAACCTACTCTATCTTCGACGATATAATATATTTTAGTTATACATTAGATCTGCCAGGTTGTTAATTTACGTTTTAAATAAAGATATACATTTTATAGGATTTTTAAAAATTATTTAAACACCGTGGAGTTCCTAACATTGGTTAGAATTGAGTATTTAACCCAGCTTTTTATTTGCTACACATCTTCTAACGTGTTAAATAGTAGGTTTTTTTATATATATATAGGTGTTAAATATTGGTCGACATGGGTTTTTTTTAATCATTTTTAACATATGTTTACCTAATACCTTGAATATATATTTATTTTCTCACAATGGTAGATAACTAACCATACCAGAGACGTATAAATAATGCACAAATCTCCGATACATGATTTCACGTTTTAAACAAACTTCAAGTTTTTAATTTAATAAATGCAATGTAATAAATTAACTTTGTCATGCTTAATTCATTTCTATTTCGAATATATGAGTTATTTTCCAACTTCCTCTATGTTGTGAGTATTGATTACAAGCAGATCGATACTAAAGTAGGTATACATATGGTTAATGTATTAAATATGTATGCTTTTGTAGTGATACGCTGTAAATTAGACGATTATCTAATGTTCAAATCATTGTATTTATTCTGCTTTCTTGAAAAATATAAATATAAATATGCATCGATTTTCAATAATCTTAATTCATTACATTATAACTATGTTATATATAGTCAATGATAACTCGGTATAATTAGGCATATACAATGTATATTATACATCCAATATCATGCTTCCCAGTTATAAATATATAAAGTAGAATATATTTATGTATAATTTAATATACTTCTAGAATATACAATTTGGCGATGTCTTTTGGTATTATCAATAATTTATTATTATTTTAATTGAATTATTTATATAGAATTATGTAATTTCGCAATGATATGAAATATAGGAGAATAGCGTATATGCAAACCATATTTAACCTGGTACAGTACCATATGTACAATGTACCATATGTGTATCTATCCTTCAGTGCGGTATGTAACCAAACACGCGCAAATATAGATTTATGTTATAGATATAATAGATACAATATATTGATAAATTCATAAATAAATTATCAGTTACAAATATTAACATTCGCTTGTTAAACACATTTGATTTACTATTACATTTATAGATAAGCTAATTTATAGCGTATGTTGTGTATATTGTTTGCATATATATTTATATATATATATATATATATATATATATATATATATATACTATATACTAGTAACTCCTTACTAACTATCTTATTAAAGTAGATTTCACTAATATTTATGTATATTTATGAAATCTTATATCATAAATATCATAACATATATTAATATAATAATGCACATTTTTAATTTTTAACATTACATTTTAAAATGTTTATTTAAGAATTACTATAAAAATGTAATATCATAAATATTATTTATTATCTTCATTTCTAACTTCTTGTTTTAAAATCATGTTTGTATATTTGACTGAACACTCCTCACTTCATACAGGGAAATGTTCATGTAATCAATATTTGTATATGTTTGACATATACATATATATATATATCTAATTATTATGTATATATATATATATATATATATATATATATCTCTATATCTAATTATTATATATATAATAATTATATTTAATATAAAATTTCTAATTTACCAGTAAAACCAATACAGACGTTGATTACATGACAATATATATGATTATATATTATAAAGTATCGTCCCATATAAATATTTAACTTGATTATATTACTATATTATATTACTATATATGCAAACGGTAATAAACAAAATAGATCAATAACTAATTACAGTAAATTTATGAAATGGTTCAATTATGAAATATCTGAAAAAATATTTTGACAATAATTACAATTTCTACCAACAATAAATCAAGAACTGCTGTATCGGATATCGTAAATAATTGCACCTACAGATACAATTAGTTATCGTTGAGTTCCGAAAGGATACTAATTTATCAATTAGTTTAATAACTTTATCATTGATTTATTTACTTATCAATGCAAAATTTTACAATTAAAACTGCTATCTATAGTTATATATAACTTATCTATAAAACTAAAAATACTATAATACCCGAATAACTCGACTACTGCAATTTTATAAATTCACTAATAATATCACTAATTACCTACTGTAGTCTTCATCATATAATACATGTATACCAGTTTAATCTACTAAACAACAAAATAAATAACTCCGCTAGTCTAATTTACAGAACCAAATATAAAGACAGCATTACAAATAGACTAAGAGACTATATTAAATGTATATTAAATGAGTAAACCTCGATAAACTGATACAATACCAAATACTTATTACATATTCTACTAAACTCTAAGGATAATTACTTGTATTTATATAAATAATCACCATAATCACCCATACGCTCTTATGTTAATATTTTATTTACAAAGTAAAGATATAAATCTCAAGAAATACGGTGGAATGTTATTCTCGTATGTGGAACAATCCTCGAAATTAATTAATGATATTAAAGAAAGAATACACGATGAAGTGATGAAGTAATGAATGAAATATATCTTTGAAAATAATTTATTTTTATATAAGTGATTAAATGAATCAATTATATGACATACCATATACCATATAACACATGTTAACCTATAGTTTAAAACAATGGCTCCATTATAAAAATAAGAAATAAGAAAGTTCTGGATAAGATGTTCATGAAATACTCCAAGACAGGTCAAGAAGATACGATCTCAAATATTGGAATATGAGTATCACAAGTATTAATTAGTTTAGTATATAGAATGTAATAATTAAACAAATATGTGTTATTAGTATCACTTATTATAAAAGATAAACATATTTTAATATATTACAGTATCCATTTTAATGATTTAATTTTAATTTCTATTATTTTATAGAAATATATTATATGTATATATATATATATATATATATATATATATATATATATATATATATATATATATATATTATAATATAAACATAGTGTTCGATGTATACTATATTATATAAAATTATTAAATTGTAAATTTAGTTTCTGATTAATATTACACAAAATAACTTTATATTTATATATATATCTTCTATAGAAGCACTTAAAAATCCCCTAAAAATCATATTTAAAGAATTATTTAATAAAGTAAATAAGTAATTTAGCGAAATATGAAATGAAAAGAAAATATTAATAAATATCCATATTTCCTTTAACATACCAATATTACCCAAGATTATCTTGGATCTTTAACTGTATACAGTTAATAGTATACTATTAATAACAAATATATGTATTGTTTATGTATCTTTAATATGTATATGTCCTTGTTATTTTCAAAAATTATTAATATTATTATTATATATCATATATATATATATATATATATTTATAATTTTATGATATAAAATGTATTTATACAAAAGTAAATATAAAAATTATATAAAAAATATAATTTCTTGTAACATATATTATAAATACAATTACTTATATTATGTGTTATATATTTATAAATAGATGTACTGTTATTCTGTTAGGATTACAATTACAATGTATTTCTTTATTAGGAAGATGACGTACCGTACACATTATCGGTATGCGAAGAGTTCTATCAATTATATAATAGTAAGTATGGTTTCTGTGGTGTATAGGATTAGAGCTTACTCTGGTTAATTCCGTCATATATGTATGTCTTTAATTGAGTGTTAGCATTCACATGTGTTAGCGCATATACACATATATGTTCAAATTGATGACATTTGTGATGTAATGTTACATTACTAATGTATATGTATATATACTAATGTATATGTATATACGTTACAGTAATATATAATGTAAACAAGTATTATTAATTGGATTATTTGGTATATATACAAAAATATACAAATAATACAAAAATACGACTTTTTTGGGATAAGGCTAAATATGATATATTTCATTTGAAATAAATAATAACATCTGCAAATAATTAAACATCTGTTTACATTAATGATACTTTAAAACCAGCATTATTTCAATTTTCTTACAAATCTAGAAATGGCTAAAAATCTATTTTAATTATTCTGCATCATATGATATATCTGTGTAGAATACATTAGATATATACAATACTAATAGCATCGTACACATATAAATACTATACACATTAACATCTCCATGTAATAGGATTACGTGTCTTAGAAATAAGTCTATAGACTTATTTCTATAGATGTAAAATCAATAATGAACATGTTCATATATGCATATAGCAAAAATAACAAAGAAATTAGAATGTATAATTCTATTATTCATATCTATATTAATGATATTAATGATGAATTATATAATTCAGCGTGAAATAATAATATTGAATCCCTCAATAAACAGATATTTATAAAAAATACTTACTAAATGATTGATAATAAAACAATTATGCAATGATAATTATACTGAAGGATAATTATATTTGGATAATTGAGATAATATGAACATAATATTATATAATCAACTAGATTATATAACTTCATAACAAACATTGTATTGGTAAAATATATTACTACACAAACTCATTATAATGAAAATATCAAGGATTTCCTTATTATCAGCTGAAAACTAAATATATGAAATAATAGTAGGACCATAATATCTAACCATAATATAATATATATAAAATTGTGATATCATAAACAAAATAACGAATTTTATAAAACAAAGAAACCTAAAATAGAGTTTATACAGTTCAATTAAATATATATTTATTATGTATAAACATATATTTATATCATTGACTAATAACTAATTATACCATTGACGAATTAGGCTTAATATTAATGGCATTATAAAACTTAGAGTTACCTAATGCAATGTCATGAAACAATTCAATATACTGTAATTTAAACATAATACGACAAAAAAAAACAATTATCCCGTAATGAATATATTTAACATGAAAAATAATTATAACAACATATAAAAGAGGGAGAAAATCTGAAAATAAAATAATAAATAACATATAATGTATATCGTAACACTATATAACGTATATATCCGAATGATTAGTTGTTCAACAAAATAGCAAACGATAATAACAAATTAAATACACGATAATGCTAATTGTTTTACAATAAAACTAAATATTTTATTTGCAAAATATTTATAATATGAGAAAAATTACTAATATCTCGAATTTTATAATTGGTAAAATCATGACGAATTTCCATAAATAACGAACGATTAAAAAAACTGAGATTCCGTAATATATTAAAACCAGATTATGCGTTTTAGATTGCTTTTGATTGTTATAGGTTAGAATCTCTATTTAAAATCGAAAAATAGTAATCTGAGCATAATATTATATATAATAAATGTTACAATATAGAAAAATATATTTATTTGCAACTTATTGCACTACTCTATATTAAATTATAAAAATGGATTATTAATAAGTTACAAAATAACATTATTTGTATAATGTCCAACCTATATTTATATATTTATATATTTATATTTATATCTTTGTAGTTAAATATAGTGTAGTACATAATAACATAAACTATTATAATACTTAATAATTATAATAAATACAACTATAGAATATTAAATAAATCATATAGTTATTATTGTTATATAGTTAATTATTGAATGAGTATTTCAAAATAAATTTAACTTTATTTATTAATTCCAAATAGAATATATTTATACTTTTCTTTATATTTTCTTAAATATTGAAAAAAAAACTATATATGGTATTTTAAATGTTTTTGTAATAAATTATCAATTAAATATTAATAATTTGTAGTTATGCAATATTATATACACAAATAAATAGTTCACTGTGTATCAAATGTATTTAGAATTAGAAATAGAAGAATTTTCTCGTATTTAAATAATAATATTTAACACATGAATTATTCTTGAAAAGAACATATTATATATCATTTTATATATCGATATATCGATAATATGTCCATTCAATGATTACAAATATTTATATTAAACTAATATATTTAGTATTTATATTCATATTAAATTTTATATCTATATTTGTTATGGTTATTTCAAAAATGTCCAAATTCACAATATCTTTAGTTATATGAAAAGTTAGTAAATTGTAACGTTAATAACAGTTTATAATTTTATTGTTGATCGAATATATTAATATATTAATAATTAATTTAGGATAAAGGAAATTTAGACTACTATAAAATAACTCGGCTCTTAAAATACACTTAGCCCTATTTAAAATCATATAATTAAATTCAGTAATTTATCATCCATTAATAATATTTCAATAATTGTTAGATACCTTTCCTTATTTTAACACTGGGTTACATTATTATAAATAAGGTATACTATTATATGTAGGATTGAATGCATGATATTTTATATTTATATAAGTATATTTTATTATGAGTATAGTATTGGTAATTATTATGAGTTATGTGTATATAAATATATAGTACAGTTTTAAATATATTGATTTAGGTATGTTTATTTAATATGCTTCTATAATAAATAACATAAAATTAAAATATAAATACATATAATTAATAATATTTGTATTCTAATAGAAAATGGAGGAAAATCCAAAGATATTTCGGAATGTGAATAATATAATTATATTTTTTGTTATCTCACTAAATCATGATTATGAAATATTATATAATACATTTATACACTTTTAATAATAGTATAATCTTTAATTTAGTATATAATAGTTAAGACATGTAATATTATACTTAAACAGTTAGTTGATAGACCTGTTCTAATTATAGTTATTTTCTCTAGTTGCACAAACTGTTTTAAAAAACTAATTGAAAAACCTATTTAAAATATAGTTATATTAACTAGTTGAAACTGCTCACAAATAAACATCTGTTGCAACTAAAGTTTAACTAGTTGTTCTAACTTTCATTGGTGACCTGGGATATGTATTGACTAAATAAAATCTAATAAAATCAAATATTTTAAAATATAAATATAGACTATAAACTAAATCATCAAAACTAACACATTCTTGTAACTCAGACGTATTTACGGATCCCTGATTATGCTAAGATGGAGGAGTAAACTATCGTAGAGGTATTTCGTGTGATCATGATGTAATTCAATGTAAAAAATACCCAATAATTGAAACTCAAAAAGTTTCTTCGAATCGGGCCAGCTGAAGATTTTCATAATCGGTGTTATATATTTCATAATTTACGTTATATAAGCTTGAGAATGCCTCCTAGGCACGCCTAACAATTATACTTACAACGTCCAATCATACATACCTGTGCTAGATAAATTCATACTTATTAGTAATTTGTAAATGTTAAATTATATATAATGAAATTAAATATCTAACGCGACTGAAAATAACTAAGTTTATATTGCTAATTGTAAGCCTGAATGTGGAATTATTTCATACTATATACTAATCATATATTATATAAATACTAACGGGTAGAACGTATTACAGATGAGATTTGTGCAGATAAGACGAGTTGTGAAGATATATCAATAGTTTTAGTAGTCGGAGACGATGGGAGAGATAAGAGATAATGGTTAGAAAGAAAAAAACGGGAATTGTGTATTGATATTATCACAGAGTCAATATTTATAATATTTAATTAAAGACAGTTAGCAAAAACATGTACTAAGTTTGGATATATTGTTGATAAAAGAGGACGAATGCAAATGGAATCAGTGTTAGCATAGAAATATATGAAATTCTATAGCATCTGCACATACGTAGCAACGAATTTCACTTATTTTGAAAAAACGATGTTATTGATAAAATACAAATAATAAAAGTTTAGTTCTAATGACATATTCATATGGGACTGCAAATGATGAAAAGAAATATATGAAGAGGATACGTAAATATTACTGGAAATTAACTAATAGTTGATAAGGATACGTATGCTATCGTTATTATATCTTGTTAACAATGTTATTAACATTATGTGACTACATGTCTAGTGGTAAAAGGTTTAAAATGCAAAAAATATATCTAAAAGAACTAACATATAGGGAGAATGATTATCAAAGTAAAATTTTAAAATCATTAATAATGAGATTTAGATCATTAGACGATTGGTCCTTAGTATAAACTAGATTATATTATTGTTATTATTCCATTATTGTTTTAAATTGTATTATTAATAATGAAAGATTAAATGGTTTAAATTGTATATTCTACAGTATATATTTAGGCAATCTTTATGAATGTCTAGACGGACAAACGGAACTATAAACTTAACGATCAGAATACAGACAATTAAAATAATATTATCAACAGAACATTATCAACATAAATATATACACCTAGTTGAGGTGTACCATAGAGGACACTTTATTTGTGAAGGCATATATGTCATGTCAGCATATATGTCATATAAGGCATGTATGTCAACTGTATTACTGGTACTAATATAAAATATCAAATATATACTTACGATATTCAATTAAACTTAAAATTGGAAAACAATGACTGATAAAATAAAAAAAACAGAACATTTTAAAACTTGAACAATTCCTGATAAATCTAAAAATTTACTTTGACGACAATTACTTTGCATTAAATATACTAAAAAAAGGTAATCGATAAAAATATACAGATTAATCAATAAAAAATCATTATTAACTTATTGACTAGGGCCATCGAGCATGTTTTTCTCTAATGTAAAATAATAGGTATTTTAGTTTATTGGTGACTTATGCAAATTACTATTCATACCTGGATAGTGAATACATTTATATCAAATTTAAATAAGTGCATTATATTATATTAGTATTTCAAAATGTATGTATAATTTATAGTGAGTTTAGGATTTTTTTTTTGAGGTACAAACTCATTTGATCACAATATTTATCACTCAATTTATAAACAATTTGATATAATTTGTTTATAATTATAGTAATTTTTCATAATAAATATAATTATAAAATTTGACATAAAACACAAAAGTAATAACCTATTTATACTCAATTTTAAGAAAAGTAAATAAGTTCAAAGAACACTTTTTACGATTTTATTAGGTACAATTTAAAAATTTTAAATATTAATTTAATGAAATAAATTATAAGTATGAACATACTAAATTATCATATTATGTAGTACATATATAAAAAATAACAAGGATAACACAACGATCAAATGTAATTAAATAAATATTTTCTTTATTTGATGTTTTATCTACTTTAATACTTTAATAGTTTTACAACAAAAATAAATCATTAGATGAAAAAAAGATATGTAGAATAGTTATTCGATTCCATAGAAAGGACATGCTAACATGGTATCATCAAATGAAGATATGTCATCATAAATATACTTATAAACAAGTCTTTCTAAATATAAGATTAGAGAGTTATGAACATTATTATGTATATTTTTAACTTATTCTAAATTATATATTTAATGTTTTAAGATTATCAATTTTAATTTTAATCATTGAATTCTAAAGTACTAATATAATAACAGATATTTTTAATTTATTATAATTTGTATAAATATAAAGATTTATTTATATTGATTAAATTAAATTTGTTTAATTATTATTACAAACTATTCGTTTTTCAAATTTTGATATACTTATTTCATCATTTTATATCTAGGGATTTTAATAAATAAATGTTTTATAATCAATTGAAAATTATCATGTAATAATGTTATAAATAACTTTACAATACACAATAGAAAAACAATTAGAAATATTGAAGTATAGTGAATATATGATATATTTATGAATTAATGACTAACATAATTTAATTATCAAACTATAAAATATTTAATATTAGGAAAATACGTCGATACATGAATAATTAGACCTCTAAAATCCTAATAAATAAAATTGTAAACCATGATTTTCTGAAGTAACCTTTATTGTACATTTTACATTGTAATAATGTACAACCAACTCAATAGACTAAATATAATGATTAAGAATTCTGCTAAACTTATTTACATACTAAAATATATATACATTGTTTCCAATAAACTAAGAGACTTAACCTGGCTAACTTAAACAAAGTGAAAGTTCAGTTATAAATTAAACTAATAAACATTCCGCTGAACTCCGTCTGACCACGTGAATTAACTAGGCATATTAATATATACTAGCAAAAGTGAAATCCACGAGTTTCGGATACTACAGATACAAGAGTATTGTATAAAATCTTAAGAAATACAATGGAAAGTGATTAATGATAAGAATTAATGTGAGAATTCTCACACATCATAACTCGTTTATGAAATAACATGCAGCCATCTTAAGAATTAAATAAGACCGAAATTGAGAAAGGTAATTAAGCAATATCTTTTAAATAATTAATGAATGAAACTCGTCTGAGAAAATATACTATTTTAACCAATGTATAATATTTTATATATTTTTATATTTTATATATTTTATATATTTTATATATTTATATAAAATATATTTTATATATTTTATATATTTTATATATTTTATATATTTTATATATTTTATATATTTTATATATTTTATATATTTTATATATTTTATATATTTTATATATTTTATATATTTTATATATTTTATATATTTTATATATTTTATATATTTTATATATTTTATATATTTTATATATTTTATATATTTTATATATTTTATATATTTTATATATTTTATATATTTTATATATTTTATATATTTTATATATTTTATATATTTTATATATTTTATATATTTTATATATTTTATATATTTTATATATTTTATATATTTTATATATTTTATATATTTTATATATTTTATATATTTTATATATTTTATATATTTTATATATTTTATATATTTTATATATTTTATATATTTTATATATTTTATATATTTTATATATTTTATATATTTTATATATTTTATATATTTTATATATTTTATATATTTTATATATTTTATATATTTTATATATTTTATATATTTTATATATTTTATATATTTTATATATTTTATATATTTTATATATTTTATATATTTTATATATTTTATATATTTTATATATTTTATATATTTTATATATTTTATATATTTTATATATTTTATATATTTTATCTATTTTATATATTTTATATATTTTATATATTTTATATATTTTATATATTTTATATATTTTATATATTTTATATATTTTATATATTTTATATATTTTATATATTTTATATATTTTATATATTTTATATATTTTATATATTTTATATATTTTATATATTTTATATATTTTATATATTTTATATATTTTATATATTTTATATATTTTATATATTTTATATATTTTATATATTTTATATATTTTATATATTTTATATATTTTATATATTTTATATATTTTATATATTTTATATATTTTATATATTTTATATATTTTATATATTTTATATATTTTATATATTTTATATATTTTATATATTTTATATATTTTATATATTTTATATATTTTATATATTTTATATATTTTATATATTTTATATATTTTATATATTTTATATATTTTATATATTTTATATATTTTATATATTTTATATATTTTATATATTTTATATATTTTATCTATTTTATATATTTTATATATTTTATATATTTTATATATTTTATATATTTTATATATTTTATATATTTTATATATTTTATATATTTTATATATTTTATATATTTTATATATTTTATATATTTTATATATTTTATATATTTTATATATTTTATATATTTTATATATTTTATATATTTTATATATTTTATATATTTTATATATTTTATATATTTTATATATTTTATATATTTTATATATTTTATCTATTTTATATATTTTATATATTTTATATATTTTATATATTTTATATATTTTATATATTTTATATATTTTATATATTTTATATATTTTATATATTTTATATATTTTATATATTTTATATATTTTATATATTTTATATATTTTATATATTTTATATATTTTATATATTTTATATATTTTATATATTTTATATATTTTATATATTTTATATATTTTATATATTTTATATATTTTATATATTTTATATATTTTATATATTTTATATATTTTATATATTTTATATATTTTATATATTTTATATATTTTATATATTTTATATATTTTTTATACAATACCATACCATATTATTGTATATATATATTAATCAGCAGTTAATAAATTAACGCTATAACTAAAAATAGATGAAATATATTATTTTACGGTGAGAGTGGTCATTAGTATATCACAAGTATATCAAAGTGCTTATTGATTCCAAATAAATCATATAAACAAGCTATGACTAATTATTATTCTATTATGTAACAGGGTCGTTATTGTTTACGTGGTTATGAAAATGTATTATGTACTTAAATAACATATATAGACAAAAACATCTCTATTAAAATTTAGAATCTTGACCAATATTAGGTTTACGACATAAGGGAATAGATGACCTAATACCAGTAACATAAAATGTACCAGAATTAAATGTACTTAGATCATCACTAATGGACAATAAAAGGTAAATATATTCAATATAATCAACTTAAATATTAAGTGTTCTAATATACAAATTAGCTATATAGGTATCATGATATAGGTATCACAATGGTAAATCAGCCAACAGATAAGAACTTCATACTAACCTCACGTATATGTATATCATTATGTAAATAATTAATAAATACACACAATGATGGACCTAATTTACATCATACTTACCATATGTTTATAAACTATATGTACTTATGTGCAAATATGTATATATATATATATATATATATATATATATATATATATATATATAATTGCTATTGTATGCAATATATTAAAACATATTCATTATTTCAGAGGAAACATAATAGGACCAGCCCTCGACATTAATTGTTACGTCATTAATCACAATTGTTCGCAATATCATTATTTTATCAATATATTAACAAGAAATATTAATTTTTATATAAGTAATACTAAGTATTAGTTGTAATAATTACTAGATAAGCAAATTTCAAATAAATTTTTAATAATATGTTTATTAATTTGTATCTTAATAGGTAATACTATATGTATTATTATATTAATATAAATAAGTCACGATTGTAATTTTGTAAATAGTTGTAGTATAACATTACTTGTGTGATACCATTTTAACATATTGATCAATTATGATATATATATATAATAATATATTATAATAATATACCAGATTGTATTGTACAAATAACTTACAGCAATTGAAGAATAAAAAATATAAATAAATTATATAATATTTCATATTCAAATTTGTAATAACAAATGATTTCACATGTCAATTTATAGATGTTAATTTTGATAAGCATTTAGTAAGTAATCACTTTTGATTGATTGATCTTCTAAATACAGTACGCATACTATATTAAATTATTTTATTATAGTAATATTATGTGTATTTTACAATATACTTGTATTGCAATAAACTAAATATTATATATATGTTATTTTTAAATCCATAGTTTGTAAACTTCATAAAACATATTAGATATCATAAGGTATTATTATTGTAATAAGCTATTATACAACAAAGATTAGAAATACATTTATAAAATACATTTATATATCTATTTATGGATAAATAAGTACACTTAACGTTACGTCGGCCCTTAATAAATATAATAAGTTAAAATATTAGCTGGATATATTTTGAAAAACTATTATAAATAAATAATAGGATTTATCATATACATTATATACTTAGCTCTGATATATTCTTATAAGTCTATAGTTATAGCTTCATACTATGTTGTAGGATGAATATATTATTATATAGTTTATTTATAATAAAATAATAAAATAAACTGTATAGAATGCTATACGATATATATAATGATATACGATATAACTAATACACCTGTATAGAACATATAAAACTATTCTTATAACAAACTCCTCTCTATACAGGGGATTGGTAAAATACTAAGTAATACATCCGTTATATATAAAATAAAATAATATAACAATGTATGTTAAATTACATCAGATTATTAATAATATATATATTTAGTGAATATACACAATGTATATTGTCTGCTAATATATTGTAAATATACATAGTATATATATATACTTTAGTATTAATAAGGAATATATAGATTCATTAAAATACACCAATGCACATTATTTAATGTTAGTTTTTGAAACTTTATTTATGATTAATTCAATAACAAATCACGAAATTAAACTATAATTTTTAGTTGGTTAGACATTTCACGTGTTGTCAGGTATTATGGACTTTAAGTTGCCGATGTCAGGGATACTATGACCTAGTTTAAATAGCTTACTATGACCTAGTTTAAAATTAGCACTGCAACGTTATTTATAATGTTATTGATATAATCATTATTTCAGAATATCTAGAATTTATAAATCTAAAATATGTATATTTCATTTGTACGATCAGATTATTTTATTTTATATATTATTTAGTGTCGAGATATTTCAATTATTTTCAAAAGTAAATCATTATTTTTATTTTTTGAATGTAAATTATTTATTTTAAATATTTGTTAAGATATTAAACAAACTCTATCTTACTAAATGAATATAAATAACATTTGTACACATTAATTGTTTCTATTTTTTATAATGTATCCGGTATTACGCATTTCTCCCCTTACTTAGATAAGTAAATTATATTATTTACATACAAAGTATCCGTGGATATATGTTTGAAACTGAATATGTGAAATTTTGGCACCTAAATGTTTAAACATTATTTAACTGGCTACGAATAAGATTAGAAAATTTAACTTGTGGAAAATGTAAAAATGTCTATTGAGTTTACTATTTTGTATTTAATATATTTAATAATTTCTACCATATATGCTAATATATATATATATATATATATATATATATATATATATATATATATGATATTGTATATCATATGCACTATAATATTCAGATCATTAAGTATAGTTATATAATTTATGTAGCTAGTACAAGTTGGTAACTTTAATTAATTAATATAATAATGATGCTGTCTATAATATTTTGATATAATCATAATACTAATTAATCTGATATTAATAGTCGATTACGCAACATTATTGACCATTAATCATTATTAATATATGACCATTAATCATATATATACATATATATATATATATATGTATATATATATATATATTCACGTATATGTTTATTAGTAACCACTCTGTTATCAACTAAATATATAGATTCAAAATATTATTTTTTATGGTAGCATTAAATATGCATATTATTATAATTATTATATATAATAATAATGAAACTTATGCTCAATTATAAAAATATCATCAATAATAGAGAACAATAAACACTGGACATTATACACTATTATAATGCATTATTATGTAGAGGACGGGTAGGTAGTACGGTAGTACTAAGTACGTGTAGTTAGCGAGGGTAGTACGAAGTGCACGTTACGGGGTTGTAAACAAATGTAATCGAATACAACCACGGTTATTTACCTTAGTATGAGTAGTGTATATACCGTTGCTATAGTAACGGCGTACGTCCTCTATATATAAGTTTGCATTTCCAGGGAAATGCGTGTGCAGTGTATTTTTGAATGATGTAGGTGAATCTATTAATCATTGCGCTGTGTTCCTTGAACAGGAGGCTGGTAACGGATCATAGACGCGTGGAGCCGCATTCGCCAGCCTCTACGTAGTGCCGAGTATCGCAGTACAATTATAAGGTGGCTATAGACAATAGGCAGAGGCCGGTCGGATGATCTCACTGGTTCGATTAACGGTTAGCATGTAAGAGAGGTGTAAAGCAGGCCGTCTGTATTAGTGGTCAGCACGGTGTGAAATAGCGGACGTATTGTATAGTTCATTGATTGGGTTATAATAGGCGATGACCTTAATCGAAGTTAAGTTATTATAGTATAACTATACTTGGGTTATTACATGTCACATGATCATGTGGGTTTAGTCTATAGACTATGGCACCAATCGATCTGTTAGTGACTCGATTATGGTCAGAAAATATCAATGTTAATCTTGTACCGGTAAAGATGAAATTACAGTAATTAAGATCATATGAAATTAAGGTTTTTGTAGTTGGGTTGCGGATATATCCTATATACCTATATCCTATATCCTATATATCCTATATACCCTATAGGGTAATTATAAATTAGTATTCTGAAACTGTTATTTTATTGAGATGAACAGTTTATCCTGCATGGAGTTAATTATGTATCTCATTATATATATATATATATATATATATATATATATATATATATATAATTCACAACTATTCAAATTTTAAACATATTTTATAATATATTATATTTATTACGCAATGCATATCTTCATTACATTATACATCCAGATATTAAATATGATTTCTCCAATTTGAGAATTGTTATATAGTCGCCGTGAGGTCCAAGGTGGTCTATATAGTAGTCTATATGGTCCACGATGGTCTATATAGTAGTCTATATGGTCCACGATGGTCTATATAGTAGTCTATATGGTCCACGATGGTCTATATAGTAGTCTATATGGTCCACTATGGTCTATATAGTAGTCTATATGGTCCACCGATATTTTTATATCCCGTTAAGTATGCTACTTTAAGATAAAGATGTGTAATACATAATTTATAATATTAATAATACATAATACAATCTTATACCGAGAGGAAATTAGTCATATTATAATATACGATATGTATCGGCTATAATGTGTATATGTAATTGAATGCATACATTTCAACGACATTTAATCAACAAATGACCGCTATTAAATCTCTTTCCGGCCCCTTTCGTGTTTAACTTTCGTGTTTAATTTTCCGGTCGTTAGTGACCATATAAATTAAAGTTTTAATAATTGTATAGCTCTATAATCAATTCGCAAATATAAACCACTATAGTGGTTATATATAATGGTACGTGGATATATCAATATATATTATTTTATACCTACACAGAAGACATATTATTGCGATATAAATACAAAAAATAGCTTCTAGTTTTCTTTGTTTGATAACATTATTTAAAACAAATGCGCTAATACAGATATCAATTGCATACGACAAAGGAAATTACGTAATATTTCATTTGAGACCAATACTTCTTATTGAATGCGACATTTTGTTAAGCTAACTTAAGTTAAGTTCAGCTAATCCTTGGGTAAACAGGTAACATGGTGTGCACCGTAACATTGTGTAGATTATAAATAACGCTTTCGTATGATAGAAGTCAATAAACGATCTCGAGATTCGACTAAAAATAGATATCCCTTATTGAGATAGAGTAATTGCGTTTCGGTGATGCGTGTGTCGATTTAAACACACGCCTTCTTCGGCTGCGCGCCATTAGCTCATTTATCTGCGTTGTTTCGTTCGCTTTTGACATTAACTAAATCACCACTCTCCCGCTACACGATTTACTCGTAGTTTAACCTTTAATACTCGGCTATTAGTAGTACTTTCAATTCTTTATTACATGCGCTAGCGAGGTATGCAGGAGCAGCAGATAAAAGAGCCGTGCCCGCATTCGGGAGAAGGCGTCACAGTCGCGGAGACTGCTAAAACGTCGGCTCTTCAGCGAACCCCTAGCGGAGGAAAAGTGAATTCTCCCATGTGCACACCGCCCACCGACCCTCGTAGCGACACAACGGAGCCGTTGACACCCGACCATCGATTCCACGGCCCCAAGGCGTTATTCGCGTCGCCTCAGGTAGAGAGCCCGTGTCGACGTCCGTTATCCACTCGGGACATACCTACCGAACCCCGGAACACCATCGACGACGTGATATCGGCGGTGGCGTGTATGGGCGAGTTCGATAGTTCGTCGGCTTGCGAAACTCCGCCTCCTTTTGACGCCGCCGTTGCGGTAAAGGAGACTTCGGAAGAACGGGCGATACGACTCCAACTGGAGTCGGTGAAGAACAACGACCTCGCGGAATCACTGAAACAAGAGGACATCGTCTCTGGTTTCTGTTTCGCCAGCTTCGAGTCTCGTCACGATATCGAGGTAGGTTTCACCACGCCCATTCCGTGTACGCGAATTGCGCTAACCACGCCCATTTTAGGCGCAGGTTTATATCGACGATGCGTCTTATTTCGTTTTACATCACGTAGTCCTTATCCTGTGTAATAAACTATTCACCATGTAATATACCGGGACATTGCGTAATCGAATTGAGTAATCGATTCGTTAACAAATATGTTAACGTTATTGAACATATAGTGAGGTCATTATACTCCCTCTCCCTCTCCCTCTCCCTCTCCCTCTCCCTCTCCCTCTCCCTCTCCCTCTCCCTCTCCCTCTCCCTCTCCCTCTCCCTCTCCCTCTCCCTCTCCCTCTCCCTCTCCCTCTCCCTCTCCCTCTCCCTCTCCCTCTCCCTCTCCCTCTCCCTCTCCCTCTCCCTCTCCCTCTCCCTCTCCCTCTCCCTCTCCCTCTCCCTCTCCCTCTCCCTCTCCCTCTCCCTCTCCCTCTCCCTCTCCCTCTCCCTCTCCCTCTCCCTCTCCCTCTCCCTCTCCCTCTCCCTCTCCCTCTCCCTCTCCCTCTCCCTCTCCCTCTCCCTCTCCCTCTCCCTCTCCCTCTCCCTCTCCCTCTCCCTCTCCCTCTCCCTCTCCCTCTCCCTCTCCCTCTCCCTCTCCCTCTCCCTCTGCCTCTGCCTCTGCCTCTGCCTCTGCCTCTGCCTCTGCCTCTGCCTCTGCCTCTGCCTCTGCCTCTGCCTCTGCCTCTGCCTCTGCCTCTGCCTCTGCCTCTGCCTCTGCCTCTGCCTCTGCCTCTGCCTCTGCCCATGCCCATGCCCATGCCCATGCCCATGCCCATGCCCATGCCCATGCCCATGCCAATGCCCATGCCCATGCCCATGCCCATGCCCATGCCCATGCCCATGCCCATGCCCATTCCCATTCCCATCCCCCTCCACCCCCTATCCATATCCATATCCCTCACCCTGCTAACACCTCGTTAACACTATAACGCATACCTCGCTAACCTATCGGTAAGACTGTCTATGGTATTTATATCTACAGTGTGTTAGTATCTCAAGCCGGTAGGTGTTTTTTCTCCATTTCATATCCAGGCACGCCGTCACCCCGTCTACACGACTCGATACACTGTATTCGGTTACATAACAAAGATGTTTACGCAATGAATGGTCGTTTCATCGATATCATTTAATCGTGTACACTATATATAGCATATATACTGTAACAAAGCTATATAAAGTACTTCTGTGTGAAGTATATTATATACACTCTTACGATACTATATATATATATATATATATATATTGCACGCAAAATATAAAAACAGGTTAATATAATAATATTTATTGTAATTTGACATCATTATAATTTATTATCCTATGGGGTTATATTTCTTATATTTAAAACTCATTCAAATCCTTATATCAATGTATATCAAAGTTTACGAATTCATCTCTCATATTACACATAGAAGTGTTATCGCTATTTTCCCACAAATCGATATGAATAAAATGATATAATTATCATGATTATATAATTATTAAAGCTCGATTTCTTTTACTCGATTTGTAATCGATTTTGCAACGAGTTTATCGATATCGAGATTTCACGAGATTCCTAGTTTCCGACTTTACCGATTACGTTATCGCCACGGTTATGCAAGGTTACGTTATCGCCACGGTTATGCAAGGTTAATCATTTATCGACACTTTTTATCGATGTATTTCTCTATACAAAGGAGTTGTACGGATAGGCCAGCGAATTCCGCTACCCGTCATTAATAATATATCGACTCTAGTCGTACTGCCACGGTAGAATACCCCATGACCACCTTATAGACTCCATAATGCGGAGTATATGTATTCGTGTATTACACGTACGTAAAACACGCAATATATAATATTGTGCAATGAGGAAAATCCTCTAGAATTGAATATTCCATATTCGATAAAATTACATTCTCTATTTTTATACGGCCCTTTAAGCTTTGTGCAATCATCATTATTTCATTATCAGTCGTCAATTATTAAGTAGCTACTGACCAGATATATCTATAGTTATATATATGTATATGTACTGTATGCCTACCTATTACATATATGGTGCGTATTGGTTTTCACATTTCCACGGCCATTATCGCCTCGTCCTACATTACCACACCGCTTCCTAAGGTCGTATGTGTTGTTGATAGACTACACTACGACAAATGAATGGATCTTCGCAGAATCGGCTTTGTTATGCACGCAACTCTCCCTCGATGATCGATTTAGCTATCGATTACGCAACCGCCGCCTCGTCACTGTTATGCAATATATATATATATTCTCTTGTAAGATCCTTCATAGATAGTTCACTTAACCATTGTTGCCACCATATGATGATATTATAATATAATAATTTCCATATAATGCATATCTAATTAAGTCTTCTATTTCTATAAACAGTCTTATTGCTTTAGATTAATAAAAATACACTATATTGTAATAATTTATCAATATACCCATAATATACAGTGATAAAAGAATTTCATAAAGTCCTTTCATCATTTACAAAAAGTACTTATATAATATAATATAACCTATATTATAACATAATTACGCAATATAAAAAAGAAAATACCTGAATATTCCCAACAATGTGATGTAATAATTATATAGAACAATTTCATATACTACACACATTATTGTTTAAATATAAAAGATATAATATAAAATAATTAATGAAATGCATAATTTAAAATTAACTGGATTATTATCAGTAAGACAGATCAGTAAACAAAACAGATCATTTGAATATTTACATTACATGTCTTTAATTGTTTTGTTAAACATTAAAGTATTTTTTACAAAACTTACATAACCTTCTTATCTATGCCATAGTAAGAGTGATGTAATACTGATGACATTTTTAAATTGATACATATTCTGCTTCTTTTAAATATAAATAACATATAACTATAATACATATAACATATAACATATAACTAAACATATTTATACATACAAAATAAACTTACCTGGATATGTCAGAATATACTTTATTTTAATTTTATAATAAATAATTAATTTAATTAGACATTACAGTTTTTAAACTTATGGAAATATATAGTTACATCATTATATAATTTACAACAGTATGTTATAAACTGAGCATAATCAATATTCATATGGATTGTATAATATATATTATATTTAATATTAATATATTATAAAAATGGTATATATCATACATTCAATATTATATTTTTTAGCAATATTCTATAATTGAAAATATATATTTTATTATTTAGTCATTATATATTAATTACTATATCCAAATTGGATATAGATAACTATTATATAAATAATATACTTTTATCAGATACAATAAAGTATAATTAGATTATGGATGCATTATGTTATACAATCAGATAATTACTTGTATTGCAAAAACTCTTATATCACAATCTGTTTTCTTATTAAATAACTCTTGAAATTGCTAAATATAATACAAATAAATTATATATATTTTCGTTTTTAATATATAACAAACATCCCAAGAAACCAGGTGATGTAACTATTATAAATTATTGTATAATTATTTAAAATAAAGAAAATAATAATATAATTTAAATACAAATATAATTAATTTTTTCTTTTATTATATAACAAAAAAAATGCCTGGAAAAGTGCCTGGGTGGTTTCTTGGGATCTAAATATATCTAAATATCCTGGATGTTGTGTGTTATATGTATTCACTAAAATAAATATATTGTTAAAGAAATTATTCAATACAAAAAATGGAACCTGGATAGTTTGATGTACTTGAATACTTAATTTAGAATACAAATTTTGTATATTGTGTATATATAATATAGTATATACTATACTTTTACATATTTGTAATATGTATAATTAAATTAAATTGATTAATATAATAATACTAACAGATCATAATAACATGTTTAGATAATATCAATGCTTATATATATATATATGATATATATCAATGCTAGTGTAATTATTTATTTGCTATGTTATAATATATTAAAATAATTTTCAATTTAACAGTTAAATAGTAAAATGTACTATTTATTTTCTTGATTTGCTAAATTTGTATAGTATTATGTTTATACTAAAAAATAGTATTGCATTATTAAAGTAAAAAAATAATAACAATTTATATACCTTGATTATTGATAATAGCATTCATATTATTTGCATATTTTAATTGATAGATACATATTATATTTGTAATTGTAAATATTTATATATTTTCTATTGCAATACAAATTATTTAAAAAACCATTTATTTTATTTTATAAAATTAATTAATATAATTATTAATATTCTATTTTTTAAACTCTATTAATTATGTATAATCACAGTTATACTTTCAATTACTGCAACTCTCTTAATAGTGATGAAATTAACATATACATTTATATAAGTTCTATATATAACAATGCACAGATATTTTGTTTTTGATTATTATCCTATAAATAAATATTATATAATATTGATTGATGAACGGTAGTTATAATATTGTTTAGAGATTACAAAACAGTATATATAATAGCAAGTACTAATATATCTAGACTAAAGAATAACAAGCATTACTATTATAAAGATATAATTAACAGATGCATATATGCATAATTACTGGGATCACATCTTTGATTCATAGCTTGCTGACCTAGATAGTATTATGCAAATACACACATTAAGAGGTATTGTAGTATACTCTAATATAATGATATTGTAAAGTATTATGCAATATTTTCCGCGTATTAGCCGTTGGATATTTCACAAACGTCACTTTGCTTATATAAATATAATTATATATATATCGATCATTTGACTAATATTGACTGCAATAGTTAATGTATTGAAATACTTGTATGCACATATTAACCAACTACAAAACTTGATTCCACTACCATAATTTAAGTACATATTCATAGGTTTATCTAATATTTACTATAACATATGCGTTATGCATAATATACTTAATACTGTATCTAATTTATGGGACTATTTTCCTGGTGTAAGACGAAAGTTCTTCGAATATATAAATGAAATACAAAATTGTTATGGTAATTAATAAGTACTAATCATCATTATAATATGAAACGGTTTTGTATTATTTATACATTACAATACAATTGCTATGCAATAATATATATTATTATTATTATTATCTCTGCGATATAATTAAGGCATTACATCATGTTTATGCTACCACTACTGCCACTGCCACTACTACCACTACTACCACTACTGCCACTGCCACTGTCACTACTTCCACTAATGCCACTACTACTACTGCCACTATTGCCACTGCCACTGCCACTGCTACTACTACCACTACTGCTACTACTACTGCTGTTACCACTACCTCTACTGCTACTACTGTCACTACTGGTACTGACAATACCACAGCTGCCACTATCACTATTGCCACTACCACTACTGCCACTGCCACTACTACTACTATCACTACTGCCACTACTGCAACTACCACTATTGCCACTACCACTATTGTTATTACTACTACTGTCAATACTAGTACTGACACTGCCACTACCACTACAGCCACTACTGACACTACCACTAATGCCACTACCACTAATGCCACTACCACTAATGCCACTACCACTAATGCCACTACCACTAATGCCACTACCACTAATGCCACTACCACTAATGCCACTACCACTACTGTCATTACTACTACTGCCAATACTAGTGCTGCCACTGCCACTACTACTGTTGCCACTACTACTACTGCCATTACCGCCACCACTATCTCCACCACTATCTCCACCATTATCTCCACCATTATCTCCACCATTATCTCCGCCACTATCTCCACCACTATCTCCACCACTATCTTCTCCACTATCTTCTCCACTATCTCTACCTCTATCGCCACCACAATTTACACCATAATCTCCACCTATCTCCACCACTATCTCCACCACTAATGCCTCTGACAACATATCCAACACTATCACTACTAGCAATATCTCCAACGCTATCGCCACCACAATCTCCCCCATAATCTCCACCTCTATCTCCACCACTATCTCCACCACTATCTCCACCACTATCTCCACCACTAATGCCTCTGACAACATATCCAATACTATCACTACTAGCAATATATCCAACGCTATCGCCACCACAATCTCCACCATAATCTCCACCTCTATCTCCACCACTATCTCCACCACTATCTCCACCACTAATGCCTCTGACAACATATCCAACACTATCACTACTAGCAATATCTCCAACGCTATCGCCACCACAATCTCCACCATAATCTCCACCTCTATCTCCACCACTATCTCCACCACTATCTCCACCACTATCTCCACCACTAACAACATCTCCGCCACTATCGCTACTAACAACATTTCCATCACCTTTACCACAACTGGTCAATTATAATTAACTGTCACTATGGTGAAACAATATGATGATACACTATGGTGCTTTGTATGTATCTAGTTGCACAATGTGCAATGCACATGCTATTAGAGTAATAATTTTAATATATTTTATATTAGCAGTACTCTAAATAGGATTTCTTGAGTAATTTTCTTCGTAGAGTACTGTATATCTTATTTATAATTGACCGCTTAGGTCAAGCTATTATCAAGAATAACCTCGCGTGTGTGTAATATAGATACTATCTTTAACTGCGGAGATTTAACAATAAGAAATAGGTCACGAATTTATAATGTATATGTAAAGCCAATATGCCATATGGTCCCTGGATATTGCTATAAAATACATCAAATATAGCCTTACAACGTATGCTGTAGTTATAATATACGTATTAGAAATTAATATACTATTCATACAATATTATAGTAGTGCTATTTAAAATATAATCCATGAATTACTTATACCTATCATATGACATATAACGAATATAACGTTATACATTATTTATTTGTATTTCTAATCGCATCCCTCGATTAAGGACAATTAAGGACAACATGTAATGTAATCATTTTATGAAATTAATTTTATTTACAATATTTCGTTTTTATGAACAAATAATATGATAACATGGTGTTCTATTTACACTGTAAATTGTACGTTATGTAGTGTACACTTTACACTGTAAATTGTACGTTATGTAGTGTACACTTTACACTGTAAATTGTGCATTATGTAGTGTACACTTTACACTGTAAATTGTACGTTATGTAGTGTACACATTACACTGTAAATTGTACATTGTGTAGTGTACATTTTACACTGTAAATTGTACATTGTGTAGTGTACACTTTACACTGTAAATTGTACATTGTGTAGTGTACACTTTACGCTGTAAATTGTACATTGTGTAGTGTACACTTTACACTGTAAATTGTACATTATGTAGTGTATACTTTACACTGTAAATTGTACATTATGTAGTGTATACTTTACAAATTGTACAATACATAATGTACAATTTACAGTGTAAAGTGTGCATTATGTATTGTACACTTTACACTGTAAATTGTAAATGTTATATTATATTATCATAATTATATTATGAAAGTAACATTCAATTCATAATATATATATTAATAAATATCAATTTAATAATCATAGTTATATATATAACTATATATCAACTTTATATATATATATATATATATATATTTATTTATGCATGAAGAACCTTACCCTACTACTAAAATAAATATGCATACCAATATATATTTATTTTATTTTCCTAACCTAATTAATTTAAATCAATTTAAATCTACTCATTGTAATTATTTGATGAGTAAATTACAAAATATAGAAATAAAACAATACATCAATCTATATGCATTAATATTCCGATATGGATATAATATAATATTATTACAAATCAATATCACGTATTGTAAATAAACTATTATAATTTGACTCATATTTCATTCTCTTTGTTAGTTTCGTGTGCATTATGACTGCGTATAGTGTATATAATTATATAAACATAGTATAATCTAAATCCCGTTTATTTGACATATATGTCGAGTGTATTATACTTACCGAATTGCTACTACGTACTCCACCACCTCACTCTCGGACAAGAGCGTAACTTGGTGAGGATTCAATAACTCTCCCATGACGTAAGACCTTGTAACGTAATCTCGGATGACGTAAGTATACGCGGTGTGTACGATAATAGTAAGCGCATTAATAATGGTATTTACGTATGTTAACAGGAAACATGTGAGCCTGTGAGCTCTTTGTATCTTTTATATGTGTTAAGGAGCAAATAATGCACTGCTCATCTTAAGTGTTATCATTGTATAGTATAATATATATATATATATATATATATATATATATATATATATAGATATATATATATAGATATATATATAGATATATTTATATATATATATAGATATATATATATATATATATATATATATATATATATATCCGTCTAGATTACTAGAATTAAATCTACTCTAAGAACATATGATTCAATATATATTCACATATAATATATATATACATAAATGTATATATTCTCAAAGTAATAACGATGCTAATGCCATTATAGTAGACGCCATTTGACCTCGGATGACCTCCCCCCCTACATAAAGAGAGTGGGTCCGCTAGTCTAGATTTACCAAGTTACCGTTGCCTATTTACATTACCTCAATAGATCACACAAATCATCTGAACTAAACGCATTGTTGGTATGCAGATACTACACTCAACGTGTAGAGGGTGTAATGCACTAACTCTTCCAGGGGCATTGATCTTAACTATTATTGATTAACTATTATATTGTAGTAGTACTTGCCCGTAATGCATTAGTCCACCCTAACACACGTGTGTATGTGTTTGTACTTATACATATGTATATATATATATATATATATATATATATATATATATATATATGTATATATATATGTATATATATATGTATATATATATGTATATATATATATATATATATATATATATATATATATATATATATGTATATATATATGTATATATATATATATATATATATGTATATACATTGTCTCATTATAAAACACATTTACTATATATAATTACAACACAGCAAATAGAACGATTCTATTAATTTCTGGGTGCAAAGTTTGCAAATCAAAAGATTTCTTTATTCGTCGTTTAATCATTAATTAGATTTATCTTAATAAAAACATTAACACATAGCTGCAACTACCTTGAGGACATTATCAAAATCCTTAGTTCTCGTAGCTATACACCCATGGGGGTATAGCTTTCATGGGGGTAATGCATTGCCGGGGGATGTATTGTATAGACAGTATAGGATGTATTGTATAAACATTTATTATTCATAGCACGTAAACATCTTCTATTTCTTATTTCTAACCGTATTATGTATTATGTATTATAAAAACCGATTTATTAGTTATTACATCATATATTACGATATGTGTATTCCCTATATAATTCTAATAATACTATATATATATTGTGCATCCCTAAAATTTGATATATTATGGTATAATATAGCAGCTGAAGGATAGTAAAGCTGAATTTTGTGATAGATTTAGAAAAATCTATATCTTTATTTGTATCTGCATGTGTATGAAATCATATAATACCATTCCTACACTATGCATATGTATAAAATCTATAATTATAATATACATACGTTTTTAACACATTCAATAGATTTGATATACGTGTTGGTGTATTATATCTTTATATTATATTTTACATTTTATAATAGCGATATCATCTTATAATGGAAATATCATCTAATAATAACGATATCATCTTATAATAACGATATCATCTTATAATGGCGATATCATCTTATAATAGCGATATCATCTTATAATAGCGATATCATCTTATAATGGAGATATCATCTAATAATAGCGATATCATCTAATAATAACGATATCATCTTATAATAGCGATATCATCTTATAATGGCGATATCATCTTATAATGGAGATATCATCTTATAATAGAGATATCATCTTATAATAACGATATCATCTTATAATAGCGATATCATCTTATAATGGAGATATCATCTTATAATGGAGATATCATCTTATAATAACGATATCATCTTATAATGGAGATATCATCTTATAATAACGATATCATCTTATAATGGAAATATCATCTTATAATAGCGATATCATCTTATAATGGAAATATCATCTTATAATAACGATATCATCTTATAATGGAGATATCATCTTATAATAACGATATCATCTTATAATGGAAATATCATCTTATAATAACGATATCATCTTATAATGGAGATATCATCTTATAATAGCGATATCATCTTATAATAGCGATATCATCTTATAATAACGATATCATCTTATAATGGAAATATCATCTAATAATAACGATATCATCTTATAATAACGATATCATCTTATAATGGCGATATCATCTTATAATAGCGATATCATCTTATAATAACGATATCATCTTATAATGGAGATATCATCTTATAATAGCGATATCATCTTATAATGGAGATATCATCTTATAATAACGATATCATCTTATAATGGAGATATCATCTTATAATGGAGATATCATCTTATAATAACGATATCATCTTATAATGGAGATATCATCTTATAATAGCGATATCATCTTATAATAATCGTATAATATTATAATAGCCTTCTCATCATATATTAGATTAGATATACATAACTGTTATTAAACCACGTGACATATCCATATTGATCTGCAGGGTAAGATAAACCTCAAAGAGGACATGTTCAATTATCTATAATGTTTTTTACCAAGTCTTTATGATATCATGTCTATGCTATAATAGTTAACGTACGTAAACTTTAGATTATAAACTTACAAATAACCATGGCCGTTAAAAACTCTGTTAAATTAATTACAATAAGGCGATTACATCGAAATGATTACATTAAGTGTATTACACCGAGTTAAGTATACAAAGTTAATTACACCGAGTTTATAACACTGCACTATAAACAATACAATCCGTTGAAACACTCTGTTCGTGTATTCATGATTAAATGTGCATTGTGTAAAACTGACGTCAGCAGTACATTTATTATTATTATTGTTTTATGATGCCGTACAAAGAAAGCGGCAATTACTCGGTAATTTAAAGACATATTATATAATATAAGAAATATTACATAATATGTATATTTCTATTGAGGGTCACCGGTCACTAAATGAATTTGAAATGACATTTCTACTATATTCCCTATACACTAATAATATCATAATGCAATAGTTTTAAAGCTATCACAAATACAATAACATAAAACGAATATTAAATGTATATCATTCAAAATACACAATATCAAGGATAACAATAACATATACATATACATAAAATACATATAAAATATAAAATAAATATATATACTTTCGTAAAATTATAAATAAATAAAAATGTTATGTAATGATATGCATATTGTATTAACAAACTTCTTGCTAATGAATACTTCCCTATACAATTACAATAATGTATGCTATAATATTATATAAACAATGAATGTTATATCTTCATTAGTTCAAGTTTTTTTTTATATCCAGTTATATGTTTATTATGATTTCTACAATGAAATATAAATTAGAATTAATAATATTCTTATATGATGAAAATTATGTTATATAGTTTATTATGTTATATGCATTATATATGATCATATAATATATATAAATATATATATATATATATATATATATATATATAAATATACACTAGCCTTATAATTTCATGATGTTTTAATTATACACCTAATGTACATATGCATACAAACATGAACTCAATAGATTGTCTGTACACCTCGTTAATACATGTCCAGGCATGAGCTGCACCCACTATTTATACACCGTTTATACACTGTATGCATAAGTGTATTCACAAACCACACACACACGTACACACATACACACACACATACACACACACAAACACACACACACATATATACACATACACATACACATATATACACACGTACACACACATACACACACATACATACACACATGCACACACGCACACAAACATACACATACACACATATATACACACATACACACACACGCACACACACACATACACATACACATATACACAAACACATACACATACATACACATACACATATACACACATATACACACACATATACACACATATACATACACACACATACACACACGCACACACACACATATACACACATATACATACACACACATACACACACGCACACACACACATACACATACACATATACACAAACACATACACACACATACACATACACATATACACACATATATACACACACACACATACCCACTTATCTCATACTTAGAGCATACATCGCATATGTACAATCTTTATAAACTAATAAAATACGAAACATTCCCGTTGGCTATAAATTACTTTACAGGAATCTATTTATAGACCATAACTAGTTATTGTCACTGGTAGAAAATACCTTAGATATAAGAATATGTCCTATAGATAATAGAATATATCCTATAAATATGTGAATCTGTCTTTATATCCTATATATAAGAGAATATATCCCAATATATCCAATAGATAAGATAATATGTCTAATATATCCTATACTAATATATCATATAGATAAGAGAATATGTCTAATATAGCCTATAGGTATTAGTATGTATACTAATATATCATATAGATAAGGTAATATGTCTAATATATCCTATAGGTATTAGTATATATACTAATATATCATATAGATAAGAGAATATGTCTAAAATATCATATAGATAAGAGAATATGTCTAATATATCCTATAGGTATTAGTATATATACTAATATATCATATATATAAGAGTATATGTCTAATATATCCCTCAGATAAGATAATATATACAAATATATCCTATAGGTATTAGTATATATACTAATGTATCCAATAGATAAGTGAATATAACTTAATGATACATTAGCATTCCTAGATATTAAATCTAAAGGGATTGTTACTTTAGGGCATGTATTTCAGTATAAACATCTATACGTGTAACATTAGTTCAGTATATAAAAACCACACTATTTCCATTATTACCTTAACAATAACTTAATAATAATAACTTAATAAAAATAACTTAATAATAATAACAATAACGTAAAAACAATAATATTTATATTAATTTAAGTTAATTAAGTTTATTATTTGCTGTTTATTAGAAATTATCATATCATTCATTAATTACCTGTGAAGGAATAGGCTACGGTATACAAATAGCTCAAAGGTCGCTCGATAATTAATAAGGCAGATCATATCGATGACCGGAAGTCAACGTCGTTACGTCACTCCGCATAACACTCTCATTAGATGTCGATTTCCTTTCACCACACCCACTTGTCCACCTTCATTTCTATATTAGGACCCTCCTGGCTATCTCCACACCGCTAGTACACTCGCAATGCACACCCCCACAGACCGTGACACCCCTCCTATCGTATGCCGTACACCCACGCAGTATATAGCATACAGAGCTACACCACGATACATATCTTAGCAAGTAACTACCCGTAGGCTATATATATAGCTAACCAACAGCTATAGATATTTCCATCTGCATATAGAGAGTCATTACACGGTATACACTGGGATTCCTTTCTACATTAATTAATTGTATTGTCGGAAGTTCATCTGACACTTTCTTTCTCTGGTTCCCGTATTGTGTTATTACCAACTGCACAACATACATGATATACAGGAACACTACATAATGTATACAGTATAGTGTACACTGTATATTGTACGTTGTACATTGTACAGTGTGCATTGTACATTGTACGTTATATATTGTACACTGTATATATATAGTATTCTACAGTCTACCATCTAGACGTTTTAATTTAGTTTATCATAAAATTCTGTGAAATCTAGTTTACAAATATGTTAACATAAGTTACGGAAATCAAAGACCCAATTAGGAATTTCACTTTTTAAGAATAGAATTGTTCATGTTTTTTATCAAAAAATGATTTATTTATATTTTATAAATTACAAAATAGTTTTAATAATTGTTATCTCAAATAATTTGTAAAACAACAATATATGATTATAGAAAACAATTATAGATTTATTATGTTGAAAATATACGTAAATAATAGATAGTTTATTTGTTTTTACTAAATAATAGTATAATTAATATTAATAGATGTTAATATTCTAATTTGTAAGTATATTGTTTTAATTTATTATAAGTGAATAATATATTTATAAAATATATGTAATATATTTTAAATACTTTTTATAAAACATTTTGTGTTTAGAGTATTGATATTTGTATATATACAATATAATATATCACATGATAAACAGTAATTATAATTTTGATATGGAATACAACCATATTACATCTAAATGATTTTTAAATATTAAATAATAATAATTTTATTATTAATAATTTATAAATATTTTAATTATTTTACTTATAAAATAATATATATTATCTTGTCTAAACATAAGAAATGCATAATTAAATAATAATAGATAATAATTTATTTACAAATTATTATAATTCCAAGGTATTATTTATTATACCTTATACTTTTATTTTATAATATTACAATAATTATATTTAGATAATAATAATGAATTTAATATATATATATATATATATATATATATATATATATATATATATATATATATGTATTAAATGTTAGTCTATTACTGGTATACATGTTTTTATAAATTTAAATTAACATTATATTTTGTTAATGATATGTGTTATTGAATGAAATATGCATATCATTAGTTTTATTAACTCATTAAATATTTTTTATTTTATATAATCATGTAATAATTGTATTATAATATATATATAATGTATATTATACATTATATATCATTTATACATTCAATATAATTATGAATTAAAAAAATATGTTAAATTTATTATTTTTTTATTATATATTTATATTATATAGATTATGAATTTATATTATATATAAATATACTTATATAGTATACATTAAATAATATACAATAATATATCATAATAGAAATTGAAATTAATATATTAGTAATATCATATATAATATATATATATATATATATATATATATATATATATATATATATTCAATTTATTCAAGTTTAAAATTTCTATTATACATTAACTTAAATCACTTTTTAATTGACCTAATTATTAAATTAATAACATATTTTAAACACAAATAAAATAACAAAAAATACTAACTTTCAAGTTATTTCATATTCTCACTTTGAAGTAAATTCGATTAAATGCTTAAAAGAGGACAAAATTCTGTTTGCAAATTGGAAGTGCTTATTGTGCTTATTGTTTAAAGACCTAATTCCTAAAAAGATAATACAGCTAGATAATAATTTTTTTAATCAATAATATATATATATATATTTTATATCTAGAATATTATATACAAGGAAATATATAATACCGTTATAATATTCTATCTTAGAAAATCATGGTTGTTTTTTTAGAAACTATTGAACAGTGTATATTGTATATTGTATAATTGTCGAATAATATATACTATATAATTAATACTGAGCAATGTATAATATAGATAGTGAAGTTACTACTGAACTCTATACCTATAATATAACTAACAGATTTCACTATATCTAGTTACTGTGCAATATACAGTATATAATATACACCGTATAGTATACACATATTGTGTGATTTTACACTGGTAACATATCTTGTTCATGACATAACACTTAACATAACCTTACGATATAAGACATACGTAACATATCACATTCATATCAAATTCATATGCATTACATCAGTAACATGACTTCTATTACTCACAAATTCTATGTCGTATCTAAGATAATATCATTTGTTTTCGATAATAACATATTTTGTATCTATGAAGTTATAATGTATGCATTATGTATGCAGTACAGTTAACATTTAAATATAGCATCATTCTAAATTGGTAATACATTATTAATAATCATAATTGTCATTACTAATAATATATTATCTATTATAGTTGATATCATTTCAACTATATATATATATATATATATATATATATATATATATATATATATATATATATATACACTTCAGAATATGATATAGAATAGTATCTAATATAGTAACTAATAAATTCTAAGAATATTAGTGTGAATTCTTCAGAACTAAAAGTGCCATTATTGTAGTTATTATGTTAACAATGCTTCTGTATTTCTCTGCAGATGGTCACTGCTTATCCTTTGTCATCTATATATATTTTTCATTATTAAATAATCATTATTACAATTTTAATTTATAATTATAATATTTCTCCTATTGGAGAAATATTTATTTTACATAAATATTAAATATTAAATACATTTCTATTGCATATTAAATATTGTATTTCTGCTATGTTCAATTTACATGTTCAGTAAACACAGTTCAACGAAAAGTTAATAATGTTTATATATTCATTTTAATTCATATATTTTGAATAAAGAAGTAAAGTGATCCACCATAATTTACATGTACACTGTACAACGTTCAATGTACACTGTACAACTTTCAATGTACAGTGTACAACATAGAGTGTACATTTCTACCCATTATATTAAATAGATTGCCTTGTTCACGTATTAATATTCATACGGTATTGACTTTATTTCTATGTTTACTTAATACACTTTATACTATATCGGGTCGACTGCCTCTCTAGATTTATTATATACACGTACACCGTACGACGTACACCGTACACCGTACGACGTACACCGTACGACGTACACCGTACGACGTACACCGTACTACGTACACCGTACTACGTACACCGTACTACGTACACCGTACTACGTACACCGTACTACGTACACCGTACGACGTACACCGTACTACGTACAATGTACTACGTACACCGTACGACGTACACCGTACCACGTACACCGTACGACGTACACCGTACTACGTACACCGTACTACGTACGACGTACGATGTACACCGTACGACGTACACCGTACGACGTACACCGTACTACGTACACCGTACTACGTACGACGTACGATGTACACCGTACGACGTACACCGTACTACGTACACCGTACGACGTACACCGTACTACGTACACCGTACGACGTACACCGTACTACGTACACCGTACGACGTACACCGTACGACGTACACCGTACGACGTACAATGTACGACGTACTATGTACGGTACGAATAGCGGTGTGGATCTGTTCTATTTGGCTATAGTCTACGTAAACCCACGTGATGGTACGGTTGGATCGTTTCTCTCACCCCCTCCCCTCTAGGATAACAGTTCACAGGCAATACAAATAGAGACATCTCGTCTCTTCGCTATCGATTGATAGAAGTAATTGCCAGCGACTGCCGCGGTGTGGCCACTACTGACCATTGGGCTGTTGGTCAAGCGGACGGTTTCCGATGGCCAGCTACTGCCCCATTACTGCCCCACTACTGCCCCACTACTGCCCCACTACTGCCCCACTTTCCCCCCACTACTGCCCTTCCACTATCCCACTACTGCCCCTCCACTGCCACACTACTGCCCCACTACTGCCCCACTACTGCCCCACTACTGCCCCACTACTGCCCCACTACTGCCCCACTACTGCCCCACTACTGCCCCACTACTGCCCTTCCACTGTCCCACTACTGCCCCACTTTTCCTCCACTACTGCCCCTCCACTGTCCCACTACTGCTCCACTACTGCCCCACTTTTGCCCAATATTGCCCCACTACTGCCCTTCCACTGTCCAACTACTGCCCCTCCACTGCCACACTACTGCCCCACTACTGCCCCACTACTGCCCCACTACTGCCCCACTACTGCCCCACTACTGCCCCACTACTGCCCCACTACTGCCCCACTACTGCCCCACTTTCCCCCCACTACTGCCCTTCCACTGTCCCACTACTGCCCCACTTTTCCTCCACTACTGCCCCTCCACTGTCCCACTACTGCTCCACTACTGCCCCATTTTTGCCCCATTTTTGCCCCACTTTCCCCCCACTACTGCCCTTCCACTGCCACACTACTGCCCTACTATTGCCCCACTACTGACCCACTTTCCCCCCACTATTGCCCCAATACTGCCCCACTACTGCACCACTACTACCCCTCTACTGCCGCTCTACTGCCGCTCTACTGCCCCACTACTGCCCCACTTTTGCCCCACTACTGACCCACTTTCCCCCCACTACTGCCCCTCCACTGTCCCACTACTGTCCCACTACTGCCCTACTACTGCCCCACTACTGCCTCACTACTGCCCCACTTCTGCCCAACTTCTGCCCCAATTTGCCCCACTTCTACCCAACTTCTGCCCCAATTTGCCCCACTACTGCCCCTCCACTGTCCCACTACTGCTCCACTACTGCCCTACTTCTGCCCAACTTCTGCCCCACTACTGCCTCAATACTGCCCCACTTTTCGCTACTACTGCCCCTCTACTGCGTCTCTACATCCCTCTACACCCCACTACAGCCCCACTTCTGCCCCACTTCTGCCTCATTTCTGCCCAACTTCTGCCCCACTTCTGCCCTACTACGGCCCCACCCACTACTCCCCGAGGACATCTAATCACGTGAATATTGAATACGAGCTCTCACGCATGCGCATTTGGTATGCTTGTAATAACATAAGCGCAGGCATATATATATATATATATATATATATATGTATATATATATATATATATGTATGTATATGTATGTGTGTTTGTGTATATGTATTTGTG
>OZ038313.1:18373815-18405084 GCA_964035775.1 Osedax frankpressi
TATTATCTCTGCAATCTCTATTCATTGTAAGACAGTTTTCATTGAGAAATCGCAATCCAATGCCACCGTTTTTCTATTAGTCGAAATTTTTACTCGAGATATTCGGAAATCATAAATTAATATCTAAAATCATGTTACTCTCGAATTATGTATTCTAGGTCCTAGAATGTAGGTCCCACATTATAGTAACTACAGTCTAAGTCCTAGACTGTAGGTCCCACATTATAGTAACTACAGTCTAAGTCTTAGAATGTAGGTCCCACATTATAGGAACTACAGTCTAAGTCCTAGACTGTAGGTCCCACAGAATAGGAACTACATTCTAAGTCCTAGAATGTAGGTCCCACATTATAAGAACTACATTCTAAGTCCTAGAATGTATGTCCCACAGAATAGGAACTACATTCTAAGTCCTATAATGTAGGTCCCACATTATAGGAACTACAGTCTAAGTCCTAGACTGTAGGTCCCACAGAATAGGAACTACATTCTAAGTCCTAGACTGTAGGTCCCACATTATAAGAACTACATTCTAAGTCCTAGACTGTAGGTCCCACAGAATAGGAACTATATTCTAAGTCCTAGAATGTAGGTCCCACATTATAGGAACTATATTCTAAGTCCTAGACTGTAGGTCCCACAGAATAGGAACTACATTCTAAGTACTAGACTGTAGGTCCCACATTATAGTAACTATATTCTAAGTCCTAGACTGTAGGTCCCACATTATAAGAACTACATTCTAAGTCCTAGACTGTAGGTCCCACATTATAGTAACTACAGTCTAAGTCCTAGAATGTAGGTCCCACATTATAGTAACTACAGTCTAAGTCCTAGACTGTAGGTCCCACATTATAGGAACTACAGTCTAAGTCCTAGACTGTAGGTCCCACATTATAGTAACTACATTCTAAGTCCTAGACTGTAGGTCCCACAGTATCGTAACTACAGTCTAAGTCCTAGACTGTAGGTCCCACATTATAGGAACTACAGTCTAAGTCCTAGACTGTAGGTCCCACATTATAGTAACTACAGTCTAAGTCCTAGACTGTAGGTCCCACAGAATAAGAACTACATTCTAAGTCCTAGAATGTAGGTCCCACAGAATAGGAACTATATTCTAAGTCCTAGAATGTAGGTCCCACAGAATAGGAACTATATTCTAAGTCCTAGAATGTAGGTCCCACAGAATAGGAACTACATTCTAAGTCCTAGACTGTAGGTCCCACATTATCGTAACTACATTCTAAGTCCTAGACTGTAGGTCCCACATTATAGGAACTACATTCTAAGTCCTAGAATGTAGGTCCCACAGAATAGGAACTACAGTCTAAGTCCTAGAATGTAGGCCCCACAGTATAGGAACTACAGTCTACTCGGTAAACAATCCAGTTAAATTCATTTTTTGCATTGTATAATTTCTTTTATAATATTTTTTATTTTTGTGGGCACATCAAAAGATTTTCAAATCTATTTAGTCACCCTGTTTAATGAGTAGGTCCTAGGCTATAGGTCCCATGGTAGTTACTACATGCTAGGTTCTAGACTATAGATAACACCATATATGACCTATATATCCTTTGATGTCGATTAATTCTCACCAATAAATTTACAAACCCCTTTCTTCTGATTAAATGTTTATTATGCTTATCTGACTAATTAATCGTTTAGTTTCCCCCCATTCCCCCCATCCCCCATTCCCCCCATTACCCCCATTACCCTCATTCCCCCCATTACCCCCATTCCCCCCAAAATTCACCAGCACATTATACTCACCATATTCATGTTTTTCTTATCATAACGACTATTACAAAATTACATTTATTCTAATATAATGTTTTCTAAATGAACTACAAAATGTAAGCAATTCTCGATGTTTTCAAGAACCATTATTTCTAATTATTGACCTACTTCATGCTGGTTGAATATCGTATGTAATTACCTGTATACCCTATTTAACTTTCATTCATACTAACTTCCCGTTGTCTCTCCAGTGCCCGGAACTCATGAACACCGCCGTTCTTAACGGTAAAATCCAGCGTATTGCGTTGCACGTGTTTGCCCCCGGAGCTTTGGACAATCCAGTAGAAGTTACAGATCACTGCAACTGCGTGTCTAACGACATAAGGCGTATCAAGGTTACACAAAGATGACCAAGTGGTGATTTGATGTTGTATTGTATTACAGCAACTTTGTAAACGCAGATTGTGTTCAATATTTTTGTATTACACCTAAAATGAAAACGTGTATAAATATATTATTCGTAATATCTAATAACTAAATATATTCATATATTTATTATATTTAATTATTAGTATTTATTAATTATTAAATTGTAAGAACTGTTTTTCTATTTGTTGTGTATGTGTTTTATAACTACATATTTATATGTATAATATATATAATATACATATAAACCTATTGTTATATATATATACCGAGGAGGGTATATGCTTTATATTGAATTTGATATAAGTGAGATATTGATTTATAGAGATTAGAGTTTTTATGTAACTAATTATATAGAATGTTAATATATGATGTTATATAAATTACTTATAAAGGCTATTGTTGCTACAATATCTTATAAGATGTCGTAATACATTATAATGAAGTATAAACGAATATCTTACATCTAAATGTGTACTTATATATAAATATACTTATTATTAATCTAATCTAGTTTATGCACAGAGATATGTAACTACTATGTTCTATTAACAGATAATTCATATAAAATCTGCCCGTATGGTAGTGGATATTAGGAGTTTTGCTATAGCAGGAGATATAATCAAAAAATATAGATAAATAGAAGTGTATATTTGTTTTACATCGTCAATAAGCATATATATATATATATATATATATATATATATATATATATATATATATATATATATACCAATAGTCATTAATTGTAGAGAGTACGGTGTACAGTGTACACTGTACACTATACACTGTACAGTGTACAGTATACAGTGTACACTGTACAGTGTATCGTTTATTTCATTCCCATCTATATGTACCTATATGGTACTCTATATGGTACAACTATTAGGTACAAAATATGTACCTAAATATATATACCCTCTTTATAATCCTGTGTCCTTAAACTCACGTGTAATTCTGTTGATATCATTATAACAATCCCGCTCTCTTAACATATGCTCTTTCTTTTAACATCTCACAACCCGCCCACACAAAGGTACAGAGAGATTGCAGCTTCCTTTACTTCGACGGCAGCGAAACCAAAACAGGAGACTCGAGTGTTGTTACTGTCACTTATAAAGCATCCAAGATATTTGTACCTTTGAGAGTGTGGCTACCGGAACCTTCTTTTAAGGTTGGGAAACAATTATCAAGTCACGAATTCAAAATAAAAATATGATTTTTTTATAAGATTATTGAAAAATATTTGATTAATATTGCAGATATTCTTTTGTAATTCAATACTTAAGAATTTAATCGTATGAATTTAATTTATGAAATTGCTAATTTTAATAGATTAGTTTCAAGATTAATAGTCTCAAAAATGTATAATAAAAATTCACTTGAAATATTTACAAATGTTAAAAGATTAAAAACAAAGTCTATGGGAAATTTAAACAATATTTAAACTTATTTCTTTGATAATAAATCACATTGTTTATAAGTAATTACTCTTGTATTCATGAGTAATTCCTCTAGTAATTACTCATGTAATTCATTAATTATTCCTTTAGTTATTCATCATGTATTTTATGAATAATTCCTTTAATAATTACTCATATAAATATGTAAATATTCTATATTAAATTCCTTGTTAATTTCCTTATGCATATACATATATAAATTATAATACCCTTTACTATATAGTTTATATGTTATACTTTACTAGATCTCAATGTATTATAGGTAAAACTGTCTCAATATGAACTAAAGCCTGTTACAGGATGGAATATTCCGGGTTACGCAAATACCAAGTTAGCTGACCACGTAAACTTTAAGATATTGTCGAGGTGAATGATATTGACCTTAAGATGAAATCTATTCATTTTAAACATGTTCTGCTAATTTATTAGGGATATAACTTTTACCATATATTACTGCTGGTCTATAGGCAGGAGTACCTTGAGTACCAGAAAGTACTTAGAATCTGGGTTAAATCAAAGAATTATACAAATTACTACATCAATATTATAAATTCATCAAATTAAAACGAAAGTGTTAATAGATCTTTTTACAATTATAAAATATTGTATATTAATATTTATGTAATCTTACAATAATATCTTCCCATCAGATATTACTGTATTGTATTATTGTAATATCTTTTGTTGTGAATACAAAATGATAAATAATATGAAAGAAATTATTCAATTCAAAAAATAAAATGAATTGTTGATGATTTTTTAAATATTATCCATTACTTTTATCTATTACAGTTATATAATACAGTTATCTATTACAGTTATATAATACAGTTATATAATACTATGATAATTAATCACTATTTCAAGAACCTAACAAACTAAACTACGTTGCAGCCCGGAGTCGACTTCTTCTTTATCGCAAGTCAAAAACGACGAAGATAAGAAGTATTCTAACTGTTCTCGTCAACTCTACCAACAATGCGACGTCAACGTTTACACCCGTTTCTACATGATATCAGGCCACACTAGGTAATTACTACCACATAGTAGGGTCCCCCCTGTGATAGTTATATACCACTGGTTTCTTACTATATTCATACATGAGATATTTAAATTACTTAATATTAGCTCATGAAATAGAAGTGCAATCGTCGTGAAGATTTGCCCTAGGAATAGAATCTGTTCTCAATGTTCTCTCCAAACCTTACAGGAAGTACCTGCATGATGCGGCTACTCTAGTTCAACTGACCGACGAGGTCAAGATCAAGGTCAGCGACGAGAAGATCGCGAGAGTGGTTCGCAGTTTCAAGCATCTTCGTATAGAGGGTCTCACTACGGGCACAACTCGTGTACAGGTAGCTAGTATAAACCTTTTAGTCTTAATAACTATTGTAGCCTTTAGTAGATTAAACACATTGACAATTGATATATTATTATTATTATCATTATTATTATTATTATTATTATTATTATTATCATTATTATTATTATTATCATTATTATCATTATTATTATTATTATCATTATTATTATTATCATTATTATTATTATTATCATTATTATCATTATTATCATTATTATCATTATTATTATTATCATTATTATTATTATTATTATTATCATTATTATTATTATCGTTATTATCGTTATTATCATTATTATTATTAATATTATTATTATTATTATTATTATTATTATTATAATTATTATTATTATTATCATTATTATTATTATTATTATTATTATTATTATTATTATTATTATTATTATTATTATTATTATTATTATTATTATTATTATTATTATTATTATTATTATTATTATTATTATTATTATTATTATTATTATTATTATTATAATTATTATTATTATTATTATTATTATTATTATTATTATTATTATCATTATCATTATCATTATCATTATCATTATCATTATCATTGTCATTATCATTATCATTATCATTATCATTATCATTATCATTATCATTATCATTAGTATTATCATTATCATTAGTATTATTATTATTATTATTATTAGTATTATTATTATTATTATTATTATTATTATTAGTATTATTAGTATTAATAGTATTATTAGTATTATTATTATTATTATTATTATTATTATTATTATTATTAGTATTATAATTATGAAATAATTAGTTTATCATCAGAGATAAATTTGTATTTATAGATCTTTATTAGAAAATCTAATTTATTCCTTTAACATTCTATTCATAAGACAATCAATGTTCGTTTTTGCATTGAGTATTAAAGAAATAGACATAATCAGCAGATCTAACGGGTAACAGTTTAATTCACTACACGCACACACCTTTGATATAAACAGATAGATAATAAACAGATAGAGGTGAACATTCGTTGGTTCGTAAAAACTAATTCACGTTGTACTTCGGTCCAGATTATATCTCCGCTCGGTCTGATACTCGGTGAATCTGCGTCTCCGCTGAAAGTATCCTCTAAGAGCGTTGCGGTTGCCTCGCTAGACGTGGTGGTTGTGTCGGGTGTCGATATAAGCCCCATTCTCCGTACCACCTCCAACTCCACTGCGTCGAATGCCGAAACCTACAAATCCACGAGTGTTGTCGGAGTATCAGTGGTGTTGTCGAATAGGCTGACGTTCTCAGGTCACGTTAGTGTTACTTATTAACTTTATTATTTAGTGTGTATTATTTATAGGAAAATGTTTATAAAACAGAGTTCCATTTGTAGTGAAAATTCATTCAAATACATCTGCGATCATTTACTCTGTCTAAAGTATTAGTTTATAATGTAGTTGAAAAGGTTAAATACTATATACTTAATGAGATATGAGTCCGGTCAGAGATAAATATTGTGTTCCCGAATGCACCGGCCGTAACCACGACAACCACTGGGACATTAACGCGATGACAATGCATGCAGAAAGCATCTTTAGACATAAGTCTTATTTACGCGGACGAGACGAGCGTTCGACTGTCTCGTATGGATTCTCGTAACTACAAACTTGCAGTGAGGTCACTTGACCGAGATGTAGTCACGGTTCAACGCACGAAATACGGCGAATGGAGAATCGTAGCCATCGGTCAAGGTTTGTATCGGTCAACTCGAAGAAGAATATTATCAATCTAAATATATATCTATATTAATATTCATATTCTGTAAATAATTGAACTAGTTCATTAAAAGTATTTGAACTTATCTATTATTTTACTATTATATTATTTACTAATATATTGCTCGACTCTATTATTACTTCTTAATTATATTTTCTTTCATTAATTCGCAGGCAGCGGCGAGTACCTGGAGATCTCGTTGCTGAAGCCCGAATCCGTCGAAGGTATGGTTTGTTCGAAGGGTACGATAGCGGTGAGCTATGCGTACATAGAAATCGTCTTCGACTCCGCCAGCCTAAAGGCCGCGAAACGCGAGAAGTTGGCGGAAAAGCGTAGAAAAAGACAAAGAAAACTTGCAAGGGAAGGTAGGGGAGGCGGGAGAGCCATTGTACGGCAGAATAATAATGAATTACGGGACAAATCGGACAGTGCGCGTGTCGAAAGTCAACGTGATCACGGCGAAGACGATGAAATGTTACATCATCGCGCGAATCATACAGACCAGCAACTCACGGAAGCTGTTGGTCAGTTCTACGACGTTTATTTCACGACGTATATCCACTAGTAGTTCAATAAACTCGACAATGAATTCATTTCATATTCTATTTTAATTACATTTTCTGTTTCGCAAGTTTATAACATAAATGATTAACTGTAAGCTAAATTTCATGTACACAATTGGCAGGGTTTAACTACATGTTTTCTAATGACATCAAGCCTATCGCTCAATCCGTGAAACTCACCAGAAAAAGGTAAGCGCTTATTAAATGGTGGTATTCTCACCGCTATTCATAAAGCCATTAGTATTGTAGTTATTCCCTCAAAGCACGTCTCCTCGTAATGAATTCATTTACCAACTACCTTTATTTCCCTACCTTTATTCCCTACACCTTTATTCCCTACACCTTTATTCCCTACACCTTTATTCCCTACACCTTTATTCCCTACACCTTTATTCCCTACACCTTTATTCCCTACACCTTTATTCCCCTACCTTTATTCCCTACACCTTTATTCCCTACACCTTTATTCCCTACACCTTTATTCCCCTACCTTTATTCCCCTACCTTTATTCCCTACACCTTTATTCCCTACACCTTTATTCCCTACACCTTTATTCCCTACACATTTATTCCCTACACCTTTATTCCCTACACCTTTATTCCCTACACCTTTATTCCCTACACCTTTATTCCCCTACCTTTATTCCCTACACCTTTATTCCCTACACCTTTATTCCCTACACCTTTATTCCCTACACCTTTATTCCCTACACCTTTATTCCCCTACCTTTATTCCCTACACCTTTATTCCCTACACCTTTATTCCCTACACCTTTATTCCCTACACCTTTATTCCCTACACCTTTATTCCCCTACCTTTATTCCCTTACCTTTATTCCCTTACCTTTATTCCCTACACCTTTATTCCCCTACCTTTATTCCCTACACCTTTATTCCCCTACCTTTATTCCCCTACCTTTATTCCCTTACCTTTATTCCCTACACCTTTATTCCCCTACCTTTATTCCCCTACCTTTATTCCCTTACCTTTATTCCCTTACCTTTATTCCCTACACCTTTATTCCCCTACCTTTATTCCCTACACCTTTATTCCCTTACCTTTATTCCCTTACCTTTATTCCCTACACCTTTATTCCCCTACCTTTATTCCCTACACCTTTATTCCCCTACCTTTATTCCCCTACCTTTATTCCCTTACCTTTATTCCCTTACCTTTATTCCCTACACCTTTATTCCCCCATCTTTATTCCCTACACCTTTATTCCCCCATCTTTATTCCCTACACCTTTATTCCCCTACCTTTATTCCCTACACCTTTATTCCCCTACCTTTATTCCCCACCTAAGGCAAACCTAATTAATTGTAGGACGGCCCCTCGGAGCCAGTGGTCTACTCTACACATCAGCTTATACGCCACTGTGGCGGTGTTCTCCGTTACACTAATGGTGTTGGCGGTGCACAGAGGGGGCGTGGCCTATCGTCGTTACCGTTACGATAAGGATAACGATGAGGACTATTGCGGAGGTGGAGGAGGAGGGGAAGGCTCAACACACCGCAATAGTTAGAAGGGTTTTGAGTAAAAGAAAATCGTGTGTGACATATAAGAATTAAGTGGGGTAGAGTAAAGTAAAGTAGTTCATAAAATCGATAAGTCCGGAATTGTAGAGTCAAGTAGATTTGAGAATATTTTGAATTAATTAATCTAGGCTAGTAGTATTGAAATTTCGAATTATGGAATTTTCAATCACGATTATTGAAATAAAGTTATAAAGATTCTAATATTATCTGAAGAGAGATGGAATTAGGGAAGTCAGCCAATGTATAATTTACAACTATAAATAGACATAATAAATAGATAATAAATAAGATTACTATAGTGCATTAAATGTATCGAATTTCTCTCTCCGTTCTACTCACCTTACATTTCAACATCGCTGAAAATAGCACTGTTCATCATTGCTTCACTAATTCAATTGTACCTCTTGATCCAGGTTCTTTCTCCGAGGTAAAAGACTGGATTTGGATTGGTGGCGACACCCTGCGAAGAAATGATGTGAAACAACAACCCAACGAAACTCTGATGACGGCCGATAAATTCGAAAGTCATCGCAACTCCATACATAAAGGTATATATATATATATATATATATATATATATATATATATATAGTTCTATCACTATAACATAAAGTAAATAACAGTAATGTTATACTAAATAGGGTAAACCTATATCAATCTGACTATGTGAGAATATAGCATACATATTGAGATTTAAAGAGCTCTTCAAGTTGATATTGTACTCTATCAGAGATATTCTATAGTTTATAATAATTCAGCGATTAATGTATTCTAAATATATTATATATTATATATTCGAAACCCACAAGTGGATTTCAATTTCTAATTAAATAGGCCAAGGTACACTGGATACTAGAAAAAGCAGCAGTTCAACTAGATCGAGTATCTATAAAGGAAGCGAATGCTCAGTTAAACTGACAAATAATCCTTTCAATGGTTAATACATAGAATCGGAGTAAACGGAAAGGACATATTTATTATTGTTATTAAATTTTGATAATCGATAATATATTTTAGATATCAATTGAAAATATGTATTTATTAAAAATATTAAAAAATCATATTGAAAATTCATCAAATTGAGAAACATGTTATTGATTTACTAATATGATCTCCGAAGCACTAGAAGCATTCTCAAGTGATGAAGAAGGTATATGGCAAAGTGAACAACTGCCCTGGAAATGTAATAATACTTTGGATCGGCATGCGATGTACGAATATATTAAAGGACTCAAAGAAACTAATGCCTGAGAGTAAAATCTAAGACAATAAGAAGTTACGTTCGAACTGCCAAAATAAAAAACGCTTTTAATAATACAATGAATTAATATGAATGTTATTGTTATCATTTCAAATCTACAGTTTATTATGTTTAAAATATGATATATAACAAAATACAAACTATGCAAAATTTGTATTTAGACCGTTAAATTAATACATTTGCTATGAATGAATTTTAAATGTATCTTATATTATTATTTCATGCGTAATATATATTTATATTTTTATAGATGTTCAAATATGGCGTTTATTTATTGTTTACAATTATATGCGTAAAACGTTTGTGAATTTTTTTTTAATTTATATAGAATACCAGAACATAGAATACCGTATTATTATTAACTTACATTAATGTTTACATTTATTTTGCACTTCTTGTAAAACTAAGAATTTTATAAATAAAAATAATAAATAAGTTTTGCCTAAATTGAGCTAACATTGAGCCTAAATAATATATATTATTACTGACGATTATAACAATATTCTAATTTATAGCAGATGCGCTTTTATCATATATAAATTAAAATTGTATTGTAAAAATTATATTAATATAAAGTATGGTGCAATTTTATAACACACTTGAATAGATATAAAGAAAAGAATTGTATAATCCAAAAATGCTAGAAGTTTTTATTGAGAATATCTTTATTATGATATGATTTATTATAAGTTATATAGTGTTTTAAATTATATAATCAATAAAAGATTATAATAATTATTATTACATAAGTAACAGTTAAAATATGAAAACTATTTTTAAAACAGATATTTTCCTTAAGTTGGTCAATCTTCAAATATAGTTAGTCTTGTTTTATAAAATATAACCCATTATTGTCTAATCGTATATATATAGTTTATAAAATAACATTTAGCCCGAAAAGTGTGATCTTTATTATTGTAACTGAGAGTAATTGACATGGTTATTAAGGTTATTAAGTTATTTACATGGTTATTAAGGTTATTAAGTTATTTACATGGTTATTAAGGTTATTAAGTTATTTACATGGTTATTAAGGTTATTAAGTTATTTACATGGTTATTGGAAACTTCGTTTCCAATAAATTATACCGTAAATAATTAGTATATTCTTCAAAATATTGTTATTTAACATTAATAATATTTATGATATAAGCCAAATGTATAAGATAATCTTGGATATAAGTAAATGTATAAATTAAAAATATATAAAATAACGTAATAGATGTACGTTAGTGAATGCAATTATATGTTATTATGTATTGTCATAAAAGTACAGGTATTCTATCAATTCAGATTTAGCTAACATTATGTTTACCTTTACCTTATTATGTTTACTGTTGAATCATATGCGGAGAGTTAAGCATATAAATTTATTTTTTAGAAAGTTGTTAATTTATGATTTATTAATTCATGAACCCTTTCATATCTATATCTATATTGACTAAATATGTTTTTGAAAAACTATGGTAAAATAATTTTAACCTTTAACCTAATCTATCACGCGGTCATAATATTGAATTAACCCCAGTATTTGAAACATATTTGAAATGCGAATAATAATGTATTGTCTATAAATATTCATTTATTAAATTACACTTCTATGACGATACGCAATTTCTCAGAAAACATATATATATATCTTAAAGTGTATATAACTTCATTTCAAACTTAATAATATGCACTCCGAATCATTTTTTACTAATTTAAAAATAAAATATGCTAAAACAAATCGAAATTGTTATTCAAACTTTAACAATACCACACACGATTATGATATAGTTTCGAAGTATGATACTGAAGACTGGTTAAAAATACATACGTTCATCAATGCGACAAAATCATTTATACCATTTTTTGGTTAGTTGATGTTATTTTATAAAACAAAATAACCAATTAATAAGAAATTGCTTATTAATAAGCACTTGGGTAATTATTAATGGAATATTATTGACACTACTAGAGCTAGTAGTTTCAATAATATTCTTCATATATGATATCACTGATATGGAAATTTATAATAGGACATAAAATAATCATCTATTTTATTAGTAAATTACATAATAGTTATTATAAACCAATACTTTTATATATACAATCGTGAAAAGTACATACTATTTATAGTAGTGTTACGCATATAATATACACCATTAAAATACATTAAACTTATAATTACAATATTATAATTACATAATAATACATCATTATCAAGAACATATTGATATTAGTAGAATACCAAAATTGTATATTTTTGGTTTTTATTTCTATTTTTTATTTGATTGTAATACTTTTATAATATTATCCAAGATTACCAAGGATATTATCCTAAAAATATATATAATATATTATATATTATATAGAACTTCTATTAACATTAGAAGATACATAGTATAAATTATTTAGTAACTATATGAATTCATGGATACATTGGTTTATTTTCTATTATACAAATTATTTGAATTATTATATTAAGTTATGTATTGTTATTAGCAGATACACTATTTCCCAATTATTTTTTTCTATATAATATTTTGTTGGTTAAATTAGATACTAAACTTTGTAAAATAGCATTTTTATTGACTCAAATGAAAGTGTCAATTAGATTTATAAATATCTATTATTGTTGTTACAATTGGCTTTTACATAATTAAAATACAAATTTCAGATTTGCTCGGGACTCCTTATCGCATTGTGAAATCTGACATGCTAGGTAATATTGTAAAGATTGAAAACATAATTAAATTAACAAATATTGGAAATTTCTTTGATCTCTTAGACTTTGAGATAGCAAACGGAACAGAAAAAGATGATAAATCTGCAACCATTTCATTAATCTGGCTTCTCAGGTTAAATAACATCCGATATTTAATATCAATCACACTATATCATAAAATGATTCAAATATAATTCAATGTTAAGAATAAATATACATCTGCATCACTAATCAGTTTTATAAACAGTTATTTAGATTGTAGAAAATCTATCTTCATTAATGTTTTATTGATGAATTTAGTTTTTTATTATCCACTGTTCACTTATATAAAATGAAGTTAATACACAATATATTACAAATGGTAGATTTTATAGATTTGATTATTATTTGATAAATATGCATTGTGGTAAACAATGCTTAAGATTAACTATTAAAATTGTTATTTCATCATCAAATACAGCTAATTTATAATAACTACAAGATATTGAGTAAATTTTAATAAATAGATTTTTAAATTAATGTTTTTTGTATCAATATTTCTTAAAATATCAATTTCTAGTATTGCCATAAAGTCTGTGTAAAAATTCTAGCTTATATTAATACATTATCAGTAATAAAAATGCAGCTTTATTAATTAATATACCAAATAATATCTATGAATTTATATAATATTTTATAATAATATTCTAAGTTTCTATTTACTTAAGTATAGAGATATGTAGGATATTATATATATATATTATATACATAGATGTTATATGTGTATTCTTTCAGTTACTTATAGATATGACGGTAAATCTCATCTATTCTCTTTTTCATAAAGCACATGTAATATATAACTTTTATTCATATTTATGATCTCAAAATAAATATATTAATTTTCTTTGCTAGACTTATTGTTTTGAATTTAGTTATTTTTTATTATTTGAATCTAGTTTGTTGTACAAATATATAAATATACAAATATTACACTGTATATATTACACTGTATATATTATAAATATAAATTTATTTATTGGTAAACTTATTAGTCATTCTTGTTAGAAATTATTTACTGAAAGTTGCCGAATATAAGATATATAATATATATAATATATAGGCATTTTATATTATATTCTCTTATAGGGTAAGCCCTTATTTAATTCTGTGTATATTTCTATTTAAATGAAATTTACAGAGCCCTGAAATTTGTAGAGTGCTTTCTTTGCGGTGTGTGTGAACTGAATTCGGTCGAAAATGATGACCTCAAGGTCATTGCTACGTCGGCCTATAAATCGTGTCTGCTGCCGTACCACGGTGTGTACGCACAGTAACAAGAGTAATGTGGTGAATATCTATTCCTATATTATAGGGTCATTAGAGCGGCCAGTTATGACCTATTGAGGTCGCCCAGATAGTAAACAAATTAACAGGTGCACAGTATCCGTGAAGCAGTATATTCAAAGTGTACCCTAATACATATAGATATATTATTTCTAATATAGAATATTTGCTATCGTATATAATACAGTTTTCATCTATATTGAACTTAGATTACTAGTTTATATATATATATATAGGGTTTGTAAATTAATTCATTTATAAAAAAATCATTTAATTTTAATAGATAATTAAATATTATTTATAACCCAATATTTGATCATAACATTCAATAATAGGATGGTTTGTGCAAAAGATTTTCTCTGTGATTTGTCATGTTATTCCTTCTCGAAAACAACTTTTCAAACTGTTGGCACCGGAATGCTCTGATCAAATAGTTTGTTTATTATTATTGTTGTTGTAGTTACTCATATTTACTACATATAATAATTAATTTTATAAATGTTTTGTAACGTTTATATATTAATTCTATTATAAAGAGATCAATTTGTTATTAACAACTATGTATTACTTAAACTAATAATAATACATTTTGTTATCAGATTTACAGTGAAATTAATGAATTCTTATCACTTTTGTCTCCAAATATTCGTGAAATTGAATTCATATTTCGTATTCTCGAACATAGTTCAAACCATTCTGCCAAATAAGTTATTAGCATGATGATATGATATCATTTAATCATATTGGTTTATATTAGTTTTAAACCACAAAATATTGATTTTATTAAATATATTTGATTTTAATTTAATAATTAGATTTAATTTAGCTTTAGATTTACATTACACTCTTATTATTTGAACCAATACTAATTGTATATAGATTATGATTCCGTTTGATACTTTATAAAGTGCCTTAAAATTTCGATCAAATATCTCAATTTTATGTTATTTTAATATGATCTATATTATTAGTTAGATGTTCGTTTTTATACTCATATTATATTTTATATACATTATACAAATTTACTTTTTAATAAATATATTTATAACTATTAAAAATATAACTATACAGATTTAGATATATAAACTATTTATATTACTGTAGTATATATATTATTTTGTAATAATTCATATATATGCAATTATATAATACAAAAATATTTGTATCTAATATAAAATATATAATTCACATATTTACAATTGAGTTTAATTATGAAAAATAAACTTTAAAATAATATTAATACAAATGATATCAATTATTCTATATCATTACTTTATATATAGATTATTAGAACTATATATACATATCATATATTGTACAAAAGAGAAAGTCATCCATTACATTTTAATCATTTTTCCATTCTATCGGAAAATGACACTAAAGTAGAATTTACAACGAATATTAAAGCATTCTATTTGCGGAGATTGTCATTATCTACTCCACCACATTACTCAAGTACCTTTAATTAAGTTTCCACATACTCAAATAATTAGATTCTCTAAAGAACATTAAGAACCTTTAGTTAAGTTAAACCTTACTAAAATATCAAAATGCCCAATAGGTTTAATATAGTATATACATAGTTCGACATCCAGGTGATCAAGATAATTCTAATTCAACCATCTCACTTAAACAAATTAACCGCAACCAACATTTAATTTAATTATATACAATTATTATATAATCACATTGGTTATATGGGATTACTATACACATCTACAGTATAATGAACACTTTACACAATATCTTCAATTAGTTGTTTTTCTTGATACTCATTACAACACCATATTTGGTATCTTTTTTTAAACTTCTCTATTCAATCGTTTCTTATACAAATTCATAATCTCACAAATCAATTCAACTATTTTCATGTACATTTTTACATTAATATAATTTTATTTTATATTTACATTTGATATATATAAAGTACATATATAATAATAAATGTAATATGTAATAAAGTTATATATAAAGTACATATATAATAATAAATTTGATATTAAGAATACTTTTTTATTTATATTATAAAGACTCTTGAATAATTCATTTCTTTTAAATAATTATAAATACCATTATTATTTTAGCAAATCATCTTTAATCTATTTTATAAAAATAAAGTATTGGTAATAATCGTATTGTTTATATAAATCTTATTATTTTTGAAAAATAATTATATTTGCTAAATTGGCTGTGAACTGTGCTGATTTGTCATGTGCAATTTTGTCATCTGCAATTTGGTCATTTTGACCCATAGATTTCAAATCTATCTTATAACCTGACCTCCTATTTTCTTTGTAAATATGACTAAAACACTTATTAAAATTATATTAGAATTGATAAAGTTTTATGAATAATTATATAAATCGGATGTGACTTTATTATATTTTTCTGTAACATTTAATTGTTATAAAGTTTCTTGGGCGTGAAAAAAAGGAAAGATAGGCGTGGACTTTATAAAGAAATAGATATATATTCAATATTAGGCATACCTAATATTGAATTCAAAATAATTATGTGTTATGTAAATTTATAAATATATTGATCGTAATATAGATAATTGAATATATTTGATTTAGATACAATCTATTATGACTTGTAATGCATCAATACTCAACTCACAGTTGTTAAAAGTAATTGTATAGATCTAAATCAACTAATAATGTGTATACACTGTTAATATATATACATTAAATTATAATTCATAATATAAATTATTATTAGTTGTATTATATGATAACTTATTGTACATAAATATGTTATCAATTTGTATTATATCTCGTTTATTACTAATAATTAATTATATATACATATTTTATAATAAAAATCTGGTTTTATCAATAATAATTTGTGTGTATATATATAATTATTTAATTTAAACTTATAATCAGTAACAATACTAAATTCATAGTCTAATATAATTTTCAAAAGTATAATAAATATTATAATCCCATTTAAAAAAATTGAATCAAAATATTTATAAATATTTGATTGTTTTGTGTAATTTTTACTTACTCATAACGTTAGTTATGATTGACAAATATAGTATACGAAATTAGAATTTTATTTATTGAAAGTAAGTGATGATATATCTAAATACTTATTAAACTTTTAAAATTATTAATATAATTCATATACAACTGTATATGTATATAATTCATATATATATATCAATTTATTGACCTATATTGAATATTTATATTTAATGACATTTATATGTAATTCGAAAAATACCGACAGTTATTGTAATATCCAATACATAGGTGTAATCCTATGTGGGTGTAATCCTATGGGGGTGTAATATAACATTGCATCGATGAAAAATTGCACATGACACTAGGCAAATAGTGATTCGGCATTTTATCAACCAAAATACAACTAGTTGAATTAAAATAGGCGTAATAGGTGTAATATAACAAAATTGCATATAGATAACAAAATTGCACACGATAATATAATATATTAAATATGTTTATAATGTCCATGTCTTTGTGGTTCATGTTCATATATTATTAATTTAAATTTATATGGATCTAGATTTTACTTGTTACACGCATATATTTCCGCATATATCATTGATTTAAAATGTGTAGATATTGAATTCGAACTCAATATAGTTATTATTTGTTACACGCCAATATTTACAAATATATACTAAAGATAGTTTGACAAATTATAATATTGGTAACAAATAATCATTTTCCTCATATTTTATTTTTCAATATTTATTAATAGAAAAATAATTCTTGGGTAAATGCATAATTATTTACGATATTAAAATGTACAAAACCATCGTATGTAACATATTGCATAATGATCACGTATATTGGATGTCGTACAGTGTACGTCGTACCCTGTACGCTGTACACTGTACGGTGTACGTACACTAAAGTCCAATAAGCCCGCAACGATTTAGCAGTTGTCCGCTTATTTCAATCCAGTGCATCAAATATTGTATTTTATATTTACAACCGTATATATCGATATATAGCTTAAGTATATAGTATCCATATATTATTAAGTAATACTATGTATTCATAATCAATAATAAATACTCGGATAAAGAGTATTAAAATATATTGTTTACACTTCGATTTCAAATAAATGATCAGTTTTTATAAGTAAATCCCTTAATTTGATAATTAAATAGGATATATTTAAATAAACTGTATATTTATATTATTAATATCAACAGATATTTATAAATATATTCCATAAATATGATAAAAACAATTTTAATTTAATCATAAAAAAATATATATTTTACTCATGTTATTTACCTATTAATATCAATGTTGAAAAATAATATGGGGAAAATGTTTATTTGATAACAATATTAAATTTGTCTTGCTATCTTTATATTATGGAATATATATTGATATATATTTGGAAATATCTGTGTGTAACAAAAGCTAGATCGAGATTGTTTTAATATCTATAAAAATGTATATTTACCATATATGAACCACAAAGACGTGCAAATTACACACATATTTATTATTTGTAAACAAATCAGAACAGTTCACAACTTATCTAGCCAATGCCAATATATTTGAATAATTTATAATATTTTAATTAATCATAAATTAAATTACAACATTTGTTAGTTAACCTATATATATATATAAAATTAAATAACTATTTAAATAATATATGTTTAAATTGTATACAAATGTAATTAATAATAATCATTAATTAACTCATTAATTATTGGAAGTAGATTGATGCATAATATAATTTCCATTATCAAATTTAGGCATGTTAGTTAATTATAGTCGACTTTTTATATCATTTATATAGAGGCATGATTGTATATGCTTATTGTCATATTGTTTTAGTGTTGGATGTGATATAGGTTAGATTTACATAAATATCACATATTTATCTCCATCCCACATTTTATGTTTACCTATATATATATAGAAAAAACATTTTATGAATCTAAAGATTGTATATAAATTATTAAAATTCTTATTTGACAACAAGATGCTAATATTTAGCATATTGTAACTTAATTTTAGCATATTGCTGTCAAATAAGCATTTTAATAATTTATATAAAATATTAAGACTCGTAAAATTATTTAGAGACTGATGAAAACTTGACTCAGTGATTTGAATACTATGTAATAATATTCTAATTATTTTAAAATGATATAGAATATATTATATACATTATGCTATAATCAATTATTTAATATATCTCCATTCAGTTCAATTATACACCTGAATTTATATATATTTATGTAATATTAAATATAAATATATTTGCAAATATATCAAGCTAGAACATTTTAATGGCAATAATGCACTTTTAGTCACATAGATGTCCTTATGCATAAAATATATTTATCTTATGTATAAAAACTGTATTACTTAATACTCTGTCAATACATTGGCATTATTAACTCTACATAGTTTATAATATACACTATAATATATTATATAATACATACTATGTATACTCAACTTTGGATACAATATATAGTTAACTTTAAAGATTTTCAAATTATGTACCGGTAGTTTCATTTTATTTATACATGGTGAATATAATATAATGTTATATTGATTAGAATATTTTTATACTACTTAATTAATAGTATTTTAATCTATTAATCTGTATTATATAACAAATGGAGGGATAACTAAACCCAATACATTTAAATTGAATAATAACATTCAAAATATTAATGAAATCTTTTTATTATTTTCAATACATTATAAAATATCATATCATATCATATAGTATACAATGTATACTATACATATCCATATTTATATTTAGAGCAATACAAGTCAATATAAAAATGTGTACTTTCATACATTATATCCCTTAGTAATATATATAATGTTACTTCATTTTGGCTGGATATTAGTAGAAACACTATAGTGGCTTTTGACATTACCCTAGCTAGACTAGGCTGGATATCTCTATCTTAGATAGCACCACTCCAGATCTATTATATTTATGACCATGACTATAAAAATATACACTTGACCACATTCATAACAAACACAATATTTATATTTAAATTTATAGTTTATGAAATATTACATTTGTTATCCACTTAAAATTAATTGGATAATATTTATAATCATTCAATTAATTTCTAATTAGTGTAATCTATAAATAAATTTGTATGGTTCATGGAACAATGTAGCTACTCATTGTTTACATAATACTCAATCCTATCAATGACTATTATAAAGCAGTATTAATATCAATATATGCAAAATTAATAAATATATTATTTTCCATAAAACTCTAGGATATTAAATTAAAGACCTCCTTAGATCTATACTCAGAGTATTTTAATATGAGATTGATATTATATTATATATTATATATGGATTATACCTGCAATAAAAATGCTATAAATACTATTATGCAAATTAACAAATCTCATTGTTTGATGTTTGGTCATTATTAAAAGTAGTACTTACCTAAATATTCAATAAATTTTTAACTTTTTTGTCAATTTAAAAAATCTATATGACTGAATGTGTTCTCATGTCTAGAGTGCTTTCTACAAGTTTCATTATATTTGTGTTATTTTATTTATATTGAATTTATATTATTAAACATAATTTACTATACAGGATTGAGAGATATTTAACAATTTTGGAACAATATAAGAAATGGTAATTAAAATATTATTAATGGGAAAACTTCGGAAAAATAGTGGAAATTACACTACAGCTAATAGAATCAAGTTAGTTTGTGTAATATATCATATTATAAAAGTATTTTAATTATTTTACTAAGGCAAAAGTAATTGTAATTACTATGGCAACATTTCGAATTAACTAAAATATTAAATACATACTAATTACATTCGATGATTACAATTCATCACAATTCATAATGTTATCAATTCATTTTCGAATATTAGAAAATTTAAATATGAAATCAATAATTATTTTCATATAATACTAAATATACATATACATTATGTTTAATATTTAATATAATACCAATGTTATTATATTAGAATAATAATTAAAATTACAAATGCTATAATTTACCATAATTATTTTAAAACAAATGATTAATATTCAAAAATGATTAGCTACTAAAAAAAATAAAATATTTTCAAACAAAAATTATTTGATTAGACAAAAATTAATGATTTAATTGATTAATGATTTCAAAAATGTTATATTTTCTAAATTCCTTATTTTATCTGATTCTTATTATTTACTGCTATTTAATACATGAATTTTATATTTACTACCAGTTAATATTATTATAATATAATTCTTCTTGAATTTTTTAAATAAACATTTTAAATTGCTTGATGTTACATGACCTTTAAATTATTTCTATACAAATTTCAATATAACCACAGTTTACTGAATAACATATATTATGTGATTGGTTTTCTTTGGAATGCATACCTCATAATTTTTAAACTAAATACCATGATTTATATACCTGCTAATAAATAAACTATATATAATGTTATATGTTAAATTTTTATGGGTAATTTGAATGACAAATAAATGAGAAAACCCAATATTTCAGTTTGAAAAACTGTAGTTTTCGAAATTTATTAAAAATATTCAATAATAATAAATAATCTAAAGATATATTAAATTGTTTACAAAATTAAAAAGATTTTGTTTTGATTTTATATCTGTAGTACCACCTTAGAATTAATAGATATTAGTAATTTTAGGGTAAATACGGCAAAATTAAGTATTCCTTAATCACCTACTATATGAATACATGGTAATTGAGTATGAATTAATACAAATTTTACTCTATAGGAATTATTTCAACGACAAATCAGGCTATGAATGTATATTAAGTGATTGCGGTCAATTTTCATCTCTTAAAGACTTTCTTCGCTTTCTCTCAAAGAATCAAGTCACTATTATATTAGGCATTCACTTATTCCATTCTGGAGAGATCATCACAGGTTTCTATATTATCAATACATAGAATTCTATGTATTGATATGTATTGACACTTAAGTGTGAACAAATATTCAACTATTTCGTGGTACAGCCAAATCAACGTGGTACGAGATATTTTACATTTAAAATTAATTGATTTCTCCGAATATAAACTTAGTTAACTTTAATCGCGGAATACCCGTTGGTAATAAGTCTTATAACGGCGTACACCACGATGTGAACAGGAATGAAGTTCGCGACGCCGTCGAACTTGAGATCGGACCCGGTGTCGACTGACGAACCCCTCCCCGGACCCCTCGCCAGCCCCCTCGCCGGGCCCCTCGCCAGCCCCCTCGCCAGCCCCGCTGATAATAACCGGGCCGCGTTGCCCTACGCGTTGATCTGTTCCGGTACCGACATCAATTGTTACCCCGACGACCCCTCCAAACTGTTCGTGATGTCCCTGGCTGTAAGTTCTGCGAGGTTTACTATCTTTGTTACTTTACGTTGAATGAGTTTGCACTTTAACCTGTAATTATTAATATTTGGTACATTTCACAATGGTACATTTCTTTACCATTGTCAACCCATTGAAATTATATCGATTACAATTATTCTTGTATCTTTATTAAATATTAAAAATTCACAAAGCTACAGTACTTTTAACACAATTTAATATATATTAATATTTATATTCTTAATTAATAATTAATAATAACTTGGTATATGATTTTATTTGATATCTTAATATATTTATTAAAATAATAATGAATATAAACTGTTTCTAACTAATATTATTTTAACTCTAACTAATATTATTTTAACTCTAACTAATATTATCAGTGCTATCATATCGTTCAATCCTCAAATGAATAATGATCTTCAAACTTTATGGGTTAGTTTCTATCAAATTTTCTTAAGTTTGTATTATATTATAAAATAATTTAATAAATATAATTTATATTTATAGGCAAAATAAATAAAAAATGAAATTATTTGGCATATCTTCTGAATTTTTAATTAATATATTTAATTAATTAATTAATTTAATTAAAGAAATGTATTATTAGCTGCTATAAAAATAATATTAGTAATATGTATAGAATTATAACTATTTTAACTGACTATTTATAGTAATTATAATTAATAAATAAGAGTGTGTCATATTCCATAGATATTATTATTTTATCATTAAAACTAATAGTGATTATATAAGTACTAATTAATGTTAATAAGAATTGTTGCATTCATTTGTATTTGTTTATATTCATTTATATCTTAATCCTTTAAATTATATTCTATAATAATTGAATTAATTATTTTCTATTTTTTTAAACGACATATTATTTAATTGTAATGTAAAATTAAATAAAAATATAAAAATAATTAATATTCTATGTAATTAATATTATTATACTCAATGCATTTTATAAAAACATTATTTTTCTTATTCATATAACAAGATATATTATATACAGCCAAATATTGACAAACAAAAGTTATTCATTATACCACAAGGTTTATATAATATTATTATATAACTATTGCAGATATTAATATCTATTCAATAATTTAGAATAAGTCCCATCAAATTATAATTAATTTTTTTTAAATATATTTTATAAAGTGTGGTAATAAAAATAATTGTACATCTTTTTCAATATAAAAAATATGACTATTATTTCAATATATCAAAATCAAATACAGTGTATTGTTTACCAGATATATATATAATGCAAACCATTTCACATCAACAATAGTTACATAATCATGTGAAATAATCTCAAACACCCACTCGGGACATAGCTGTTACGGTGCAAGAGCTAGGCAGCTCCAATATTCCCAGGACCACTCGTATTCCCCCTATGTGTAGCCCGAACACCCGTCTTTTCACCCTAGTCACGGGTATCAGACAGGTCAAGGACCCGATGTACCTACTCCGGGGTTTTCAGGGTAAGGTTATCAGAGAGATTACCTATATTGCAAGCGTTATAAATCGTTTACAATTGTTATTGAATAAAACAATGATTAAAATCACTAATAGATATTCGATGTGCATTTAATATAATGATAACAATAGCTAGGATTGTCTATTTTAATAAGAAATTCACAATAAGCATTAAAATAATATGTATATATTCATATATTTATATATATATATATATATTTATATATATGTATATATATATATCTATATATATTTATACATATATATATTTATATATTTATGTATATGTATATATATATATATATATATATAAATATATTTATATATATATATATATATATATTTGTATATATATATATTTATGTATATATATATTACCCACCTAATACATATTGACCATATATCAGCTATATGTACATATAGATGTTATCTACTACTTGTTAATATGTAGTCAACATTTTGCTTATCATTGCAGAGTTAAGTGAAGACATTTCTCCAACTGTTCACTTACATTTGCTGGTAATTGGACCAATTCTCGACACGGAGTATGCCATCAAATTCACATCCTTAGTAGAGAGGTCTCAGTTTGTTTAAAGAATTTAATATTTAATAGATTTTTCTATTAGTTTCTATAGTCCTATTTCCGAGAATAAATAATTTAAAATTAAAATTGCCTTTGTAGTTATTCTGTGAGAAATATTCTATATTAATGATATATATCCACTATATGTACAATGTAAATATAAACATTGTACATGAATTTTAACTTTGAATTAAGAAATGTTTTCTATTAGAACAAACCAATTTAAAATTTAATATAATTTAATCTCCAAGAAAACCAAACTTAATACAGTTTAAAATCGGTGACCTATTTAGGAGAGCTCTCATTGGTTGACTGCCATCATCTTATCGAGAACAGCTACATTGTCCTGAACAGTTCGAAGAGTGAAGGCATGTCTGTTGCTATTCTAGAAGTTTATATCCATTCAATATATAAAAGTTTCTAAATATTACATTTAGAATATAAACTATTATATATTATACGTTCGATTGAGTGACACTATTGCATAACTTTGATTAAGAGAAAGTTCCACTAGTGTTCCCAAATCTCTTTAAATCTGAATAAATTGATATATAATTAGAAAAAATACCTAGATACTAAAAATGTCCTTCTGTATATTTATAAAAATAGAATTTTCCATGCAATAGTAATAGTTATAGTATCTAACAGATAAACCACTACAATATTATACACATTCATATATAATACAATTAGAAATTATTATTATATTTCAACTATTTATGCAAATTTGATTATATATCTATCTAAATCATTATAAATTAATGTATTTTAGTAATGATTCTAATCATTCCAAGTTATTATTTTATATTGGTCATAAATAAAGAATATAAGTTTATAATTCGTAATTAAACCATATAAACATTTATCATGAGGTATAGTACGTAAGTTATGTGTGCAATACTTTCTACATATACCATTCACGATGACATTCTATTCCATTATTTAGGCAATGGCTTTGGGTACTCCAGTCATGGCAAGAGATATTCCAGGTAACAGGGCTTTAATTCGGGACGGAGAAACTGGTATTTTATTTAATAGTGTCGAGGTTATATAATATTTTATAAAGTTTCTAATGTATTGTTTGAAGCAATTTTATAGATACACCGTTTAAAAATTAATTTTTAAACCAAATTGTAATTTAAAATATAAGTTTTATTTTAAAAATAATTTGATTATTCGCAAAAACTTATTTGCAATGATCCTTTACATGCTGACTTGATTCTTAGAATTATATATTTAGAATGACAGACTATAATAATGACTCAACTATAAATAAAAGCAGCAATAAAAATAACTAAAGTTTCGTGGCCACTAGATGACGACTATAAATAGATCATGTAAATCTTCCAACTATTCACAAAGCATTGGTCTATTCTAGGTAACTTAGTAATGTCAGTCTCACTTACATAAACATTGAGACCAGAATGTATTTGTATTGAGATACAAAAGATAGGTAAGAGTAGAAGTAAACCAACTAGTACTACCACAAATGACTTATTCGTCCGAGTAAATAATCCCAACTCAATTACCTGTTCATTCTAGTAGATTCCCCAACTCAATTACCTGTTCATTCTAGTAGATTACCCCACCTCAATTACCTGTTCATTCTAGTAGATTATCCCAACTCAATTACCTGTTCATTCTAGTAGATTATCCCAGCTCAATTACCTGTTCATTCTAGTAGATTACCCCAACTCAATTACCTGTTCATTCTAGTAGATTACTCCAACTCAATTACCTGTTCATTCTAGTAGATTATCCCAACTCAATTACCTGTTCATTCTAGTAGATTACCCCAACTCAATTACCTGTTCATTCTAGTAGATTACCCCAACTCAATTACCTGTTCATTCTAGTAGATTACCCCAACTAAATTACCTGTTCATTCTAGTAGATTATCCCAACTCAATTACCTGTTCATTCTAGTAGATTACCCCAACTCAATTACCTGTTCATTCTAGTAGATTACCCCAACTCAATTACCTGTTCATTCTAGTAGATTACCCCAACTCAATTACCTCTTCATTCTAGTAAATTACCTCAACTCAATTACCTGTTAATTCTAGTAGATTACTCCAACTCAATTACCTGTTCACCTCCCAACTCAATTATATATTTATTCTAATAAATGAACCCAATACAACCCTCATATTTATCCTAGTAATTACTCCATGGCAGTGTTTCAAGTTAAAAGCGCTGCAATTCATCTCCGATGATTTAGCATATGCGACTGTTAGAAACAATGCAAGGCAGTTGGTACGGAACAATAACAACTCCACGCGAGAAGGCAATCTCTACGACGATCTCGCCCTATACTTGCTCAAACAGTGATTACAGTTACCTCGTAACCATGGTGATAAGAATTGACTTTCTATGTTGTAAATTGGTGAATATTATTCCTATTTATTTAAATTAAACTAAAATTAGTTTATAATATTAATTGTGTTTGTTTTTTTGTAAATTATCTGCGTAAATATTTATTTTGATTGAATAATATCAAACTTATAATGGTTCATTCTCATATTATTTATTTTTCATTTTATATATTTATTCAGTATTTGATATTTATCTAAATATAATATTTTGTTGTTTTTAACTCGATCTTCAACCCAAACGATGGTTGTAATATTGTATTGTTTTCTCCATATATCTCTTATTATTTTCTAACCCATTGTCATGACATATAACTACGATACTAAAGTATTACCAGTAATATAATAGTCTGTAAAATTATTAAAATTATTGTTGTGTCTTACAACTAAATATGTTATTTATAAATATTTATTACAATAGTATTATTTAATAATTCAATAATAATTATATTGCATAATCATTCGTGTGTTACATAATCATTTGTGTATTAGATAATTATTAATATGTTACATAATCATTATTATAATAAATAATCTTTATTATAATACCTAATCATTACTATATTATATAAAATAATTACTATGTTCTTTTGCTAATTTCAAATATCCCATAGTTGAAATAAACACAGACAATTAAATGGAGTTCAGTGGGGGGACTGTAGAAGTGATTTCATTAATAGATACATTAAATTACAAACTTAAGTTCAATATCGTTGTTGACCTTTGCTAGTCACTTTATTCGCAGTAATCGAACGATAACGGAGATATCTCTGAATGATTATCTTTACATGTTGATACGTAACTATAAACACTACTGGACACTGTGCGGTGGACAGTATACTAATATGATAACGGTCAATCAGACTGCGAACTTAGGCTAATAACCTCGCTTCTTCTTCTTCCATATTTCGTATCCGTTGAAGGATTTGACCTCGATGTCAAAGTGGTCTGTCATGCGCGAACATCAGACTCTATACTTTATCGTCTGCCATTACTCCAGTTATATTTCTCTGTAGATGTCATTGTTGTTACATCACCACTTACAAGTTATTACGAAAAGGAAGCATCGCAATATTTGCCGAGGGACAACCTTCCTTCACCAGATACACCGGCACGTGAAGAGGTCACAATCGAATCGTACCAGGGTATCCACGTTACTAGAGATCTAGGATCTGCCGCCAGGGGAATATAACCAGGATGCGTAGTAATCTTTCTGTGGCGCCTGTATGAGCCGGTGGACCGATATCGCTTATTAAATATTAATAACCGAACGGGGAATGTCGTTACCTACGTCCCCCTTCCAGGCGCGGCTACTACGTGGCAATCTATAACGATTGCATGCTGTGATTGCTGTTCCGTTGCCCATAGCAACGACCCGTTTTTATCCATATTCAGTTATCGTGTGTCATCGGATAAACCACTATTACGATGGCATAGCTAGCGTTAGCTAAACTTAGGTAGCTATACCGTTAGCTATATAGACGTAGCTTTACTGAGGTAGCTATACCGTTAGCTATATAGACGTAGCTAAACTTAGGTAGCTATACCGTTAGCTATATAGATGTAGCTAAACTTAGGTAGCTATACGGTTAGCTATATAGACGTAGCTAAACTTAGGTAGCTATACCGTTAGCTATATAGACGTAGCTATACTGAGGTAGCTATACCGTTAGCTATATAGACGTAGCTAAACTTAGGTAGCTATACCGTTAGCTATATAGACGTAGCTTTACTGAGGTAGCTATACCGTTAGCTATATAGACGTAGCTAAACTTAGGTAGCTATACCGTTAGCTATATAGACGTAGCTATACTGAGGTAGCTATACCGTTAGCTATATAGACGTAGCTAAACTTAGGTAGCTATACCGTTAGCTATATAGACGTAGCTTTACTGAGGTAGCTATACCGTTAGCTATATAGACGTAGCTAAACTTAGGTAGCTATACCGTTAGCTATATAGACGTAGCTTTACTGAGGTAGCTATACCGTTAGCTATATAGACGTAGCTAAACTTAGGTAGCTATACCGTTAGCTATATAGACGTAGCTATACTGAGGTAGCTATACCGTTAGCTATATAGACGTAACTATACTGAGGTAGCTATACCGTTAGCTATATAGAAGTAGCTATACTGAGGTAGTTATACCGTTAGCTATATAGAAGTAGCTATACTGAGGTAGCTATACCGGTAACTATACTGGTAACTATATAGACGTAGCTATACTGAGGTAGTTATACCGGTAACTATATAGACGTAGCTATACTGAGGTAGTTATACCGGTAACTATACTGGTAACTATATAGACGTAGCTATACTGAGGTAGTTATACCGGTAACTATACCGGTAACTATATAGACGTAGCTATACTGAGGTAGTTATACCGGTAACTATACTGGTAACTATATAGACGTAGCTATACTGAGGTAGTTATACCGGTAACTATACCAGTAACTATATAGACGTAGCTATACTGAGGTAGTTATACCGGTAACTATACCAGTAACTATATAGACGTAGCTATACTGAGGTAGTTATACCGGTAACTATACCGGTAACTATATAGACGTAGCTATACTGAGGTAGGCCCATAAAAGATTCGAAGCTATAATTAAATACTTATTTGAATACATGTTCACGTGACATCAACGAAGATGAGTTATTGAATACAATTCCTCGTTGATTTCGCTTTGTTACCGCGCTCCACGCGTACGTTAGCGTTGTGCATCCGCGTAGCACCGTTAGCTGGTCGGTGTTGTAGCTAGCCTACCGGATATCTATATCACTACTTAGGTCATGTTACCGTTTTCGTCCAGGCACTCGTATAGCCTCGTTCTCGGTCAGCCATACTCAGCTAAGACGCCGCCGGATAAGTCATAGCCAGTGCAGTATATAGTGTACGCTGTACGCTGTACAGTGTACGCTGTACACTGTACGTTGTACAGTGTACAGTGTACAGTGTACAGTGTACGGTGTACATAATAAGTGTATCGAATAAGAATTTGGAAGGAATTTGTATTTCTACATTTTGTACTTTATCGTTTTCTAGTACAGTTTGCGTATAAAGTCGAACACATGATCTGATAAAATAATCCTCAACGTGACCTTCCACCCCGCCGACATCGCACCACACATTTGACCTTTGACCTTACAATGCAGCGCGCATCGCAATATTATCTCTCCTTATGTGTTACGCAACTATCAGAATTATGCAATCGCAGGTAACGCGTTTGTCGGGCGTATATCGTGGATAGTTGTGTTGAGAGTAACCAGTTGACTCCTGGAGGTGTTCATATGGGTATTACTAATCACGTGTAGTGTAAGTAGTGAATATCATAATAGACATACATAAACACACACATATATATATATATATACACATATATATATATATATATATACATACTAGTGATATATAAGCAAGTGTTAGTAAGATGGCTAAATGACATAATCGGCTCCGTTATATCTTTATCCAATCTGACCAATACAATATGCAGAATAAATCACACCAAATTCTGACCGGGTGGAATATCAATGGTCATCGTGTCTACAATTTTAATATAAACTACTCCGTAGTAACAGTACTCTACTTAAGAGTATGTTGGCGTGTACTACATACACTATTGCCTGCGTACCATACCGTTTACCTACTCACTAGTAGTGTGATAGCCTAGAGGATATGAATTCCAATTACATGTAATGCTTGTATTCATGTACACAGGTAAACAAGTCACAGCATTACACGCGAGGTATAGAGTACTCCGTGTGTGTGTGTGTGTGTGTGTGTGTGTGTGTGTGTGTGTGTGTGTGTGTGTGTGTGTGTGTGTGTGTATAATATACGTATATTCACTGAATAGCGACATCTGCATACATTCTATACACACCTGTATGACATAGTCTATGTATTCCTATACATGCAGACGCGTGCGTATATATTGTACATTGTACATTGTACATTGTACAATGTACAATCCTTACAAACAATCCCACATACGCACACGCTTATATATATAAATATATATATATATATATATATATATATATATATATATATACCTACATGTAAATACCACAATACATATGTATTTACCTTTATAGTAATGGTACAGTATCATATGGGACTAGTACATAGTGAATTCATGTTGTCTATTCTAAATTATATCTAGGGACATAAATGTAAGCAATGAATCATATAATCAATATAATGTTTTCTCTCTCTCTCCCTCTCTCTCTCTCTCTCTCTCTCTCGCTCTCTCTCTCTCTCTCTCTCTCTCTCTCTCTCTCTCTCTCTCTCTCTCTCTCTCTCTCTCTCTCTCTCTCTCTCTCT
>OZ038313.1:18405284-18488714 GCA_964035775.1 Osedax frankpressi
TGTACACATAATTATTAATATATTATATATAAATTCAAAATACCATCGATTTAATATTAGTTTTGGTATAATTCACTACACATATAACTAATGTAATTGATATTATATTATGAAATATATTATGAAAAGCTATATTACAATATAACATAATACGATATGTTATATTAACTTTTGCTCAATAGTTATTATGTCATCCTAAGGTCATGTATATGTTGTTCGTCATCATATAACGAATAGTATATATATATATATATATATTTTTATATATTTATATATATATATATATATATATATATATATTATAAGTAAAATATTAATTACACTTTTCTACAATTATGATAATTTGTAAAATAGGGGTACAAAATAAAATGCTGAAATGTATTTTGACATTCTGTCTAAACTACTTATGAATTACTAATGAATACGGGATAGAAAACTAAGTGAAGCTTCTAAAGTAGAGGGTAATTTTATCCTTCGTTACAATACTCATTAGACTCATTTACAAAGTATTCATCTCTAAGATAGTGTATTGCCTAAATAGAAAATGTATAAATGTTATCAATATCTCAAATTTGACCAGCTATTTGAATATTGATTTATCAGCTGTTTGAGATATCGGTATTTCTTGATTGAGATATTGGTATTTCAATAATTGTTATTGTATAGTTAAATAGTGGAGATATTGGTATTGGAAATCGGGGTATTAAATATATATGTATTTTATATCTGGGTATTGGGTATCTGGGTATTGGTTATCTGGTATTAGATATATGGTATTAGAGATCTGTATATTGGAGTTATATTTGGTGATAATGTGATGAACATTGGAAAATTGATTATGGAGGAATTGGCTATTACTGTAAAGAGTATTGGAATTTTTCTATAGAATGGGAAAAGTCAACTTTGTATAGAGATCGGAGATTAAATAACAAAATAAAAGTTTTGCGATTAAATATTGAAGATATGCATATTTGATTTTTGGGTATTTCTTAGCTGGATATTGTAATGGCTAATAAATGATTGTATGATATAAAACTGATTAATCTGAGCTGGATATTGACGCATAGTATTTAGTAAAGCATTTACAATGTATATCGTGTATATTATCCTATTATTCGAATATATACAATTGGTATCGGATATAAGTTAGCGTAATTAACTCGGTGTACTCGGTACAGTGTACACCGTACACGTACTGTATGCCATACGCTACATGTCCGTTGGTTAGTGGCCATCATTTAAATCCTTCTATGCGGTTACCTATTTACGGGACAGCGGTTACCTTAATTAATGACTCATCGATAACTTACTTCTAGGAATGTTAGAGAATATCTGGCGGTTTTATAGATATGACTGAGGCGCGTTATCATTGTGTAATGTAGTATTGCGTAATGTATTATTATGTAATGTATTATTACGTAATGTATCATTATGTAATGCGGCTAATAATGCGCACGTTATCGAAAGATTATACAATGGGTATTGTACAGTGTAAATAATACTCTTTACTTATCGGTATACACTGGATACTATATCCTGGACATTGTCCAGTGGCTAGTTATATTTCTTTAAAACGATGTTATATAATATAGACATATTCTATAAGATTGTATACAATTATAAACCTTTACTTCGCTGAAAATAAAGTATGAAGTTATATTTTTACAGAAATTATTGGTTAAGAATCTTAACTCGAGTTGAAAGAAATTAAACAATCAATAAATAAAATAACCTGAAGGGTTTTATGTTTCATGTTTGTTCTATACAACCTTTTTATAATGTCATAATATTATTAAATACTAGTACCCCATAATTATATATATTATTGATTCCGAACCATGATTAGGTCGATTGGGGTATTTTTATAGGCCTGCGGTTTAAAATGTAATCACAGAGAAAAAATTAACATTTATTTTATCAATCATGTAAGATGTTCATTGTTCATTGTTTTTTGAATATTACAGGATGCCCATCATAACTTTACAATGTACATTACTTCACAACTTTATATTGTCCATATAACTTACCCATAGAGATTTCATAATGACTACTTCCAAGAACGGGAATTAAATCATGGAATAATGCATCTTGATCTCATTCTTGTCTGTTTTTTGCGATTTCCCCATCGTTCGTAGTTATTTTCAATATATTATATTTGTGATAAGATTATATAATTGCATATCACGAAATCATTGTGCATCCTAAATATCTATTTTCCATATAGATTCTACACAGATGTCAAGATTGCCAAGGTCTTTGATATATATATCTATCTATAGTTGAGCGTTCAGATTGAAACTTCAACTCTTTTGTTCGTATTTTCGTTAATTAGTACATATACTTTAAACATATATATGAACTCGTTTGCTGAGTAAATTATAATGTATGAGTTATATAATATCATTAGCAAAATATTGTGATATTGTAAAATGCTTGCCGCAAAATCTTCGATATCGTAGTAGTTATTGTAGTTATTGTAGTTATTGTAGTTATTGTAGTTATTGTAGTTATTGTAATTATTGTAGTTATTGTAGTTATTGTAGTTATTGTAGTTATTGTAGTTATTGTAGTTATTGTAGTTATTGTAGTTATTGTAGTTATTGTAGTTATTGTAGTTATTGTAGTTATTGTAGTTATTGTAGTTATTGTAGTTATTGTAGTTATTATAGTTATTGTAGTTATTGTAGTTATTGTAGTTATTGTAGTTATTGTAGTTATTGTAGTTATTGTAGTTATTGTAGTTATTGTAGTTATTGTAGTTATTGTAGTTATTGTAGTTATTGTAGTTATTGTAATTATTGTAGTTATTGTAGTTATTGTAGTTATTGTAGTTATTGTAGTTATTGTAGTTATTGTAGTTATTGTAGTTATTGTAGTTATTGTAGTTATTGTAGTTATTGTAGTTATTGTAGTTATTGTAGTTATTGTACCACACTCGCTGGGATTTTCTGAACTCATATTATATTATTATAGACTACTATATATATATATATATATATATATATATATATATATATATATGTATATATATATAGATTTATATAATTAGATTAATATTTATATTATATATAAAACATACATTATATCCATGTAACATTATGTCAATTACCATTTATATGTTTATAATATAGAATTTTGATTGTTTTAAGTGTATGTTGTTTACAGTAATGTTGTTTGGTAAAGTTTTTTGGTATTGTTAGGAGTAAAATAGGAAAACATCATTAAGATAGACATTAGAATAGATAATAGATAAGATACATAATAATATGTCTGGATGCGGTAATACAGGTAGTATAGTGTATCCAATTATTGATCATTGTAACGGAATAATTGTATTTATATATTTATAATATATGATGATATTTTAATTTCATGTCTAATTTACTATTTCTATAAGCATATCTTATATAAATATACATAACTATAATTTATGTTTATTTTTTAAAATTATGACAATATATATTATAATATAACTGGTGTATTAATGAATTAAGTACAATTCAATTCAATTGGTAGAATACTGTGTAGTATATTATATTATATTCGTACACTATATATAATATTTTTAGAAAGTTAAATACATATAACTATAATAAATAACCCCATTATTTTATATACCTTGTATATGTATATGTGTATGTATGTATGTATGTATGTATGTATGTATGTATGTATGTATGTATGTATGTATGTATGTATGTATGTATGTATGTATGTATATATGTTGTGCATATGTGTTTGTATGTGTATACATAGTTGTATATTCTACATATTCATTGTTAATTATTAGATTAATTTGCGAGCCTACTGTTATAATGGACATATGATACATATTAGTACATTCTATTCAATATTACGTAGTAGTGTACTGGTGAGGAGTGTATAGTAGTGTAGTAGCGGTGCTACTATTACTTTCAAAGAGTAAATAGAAACAATATCTAAAAACATGTATATTTATTTATAGATTATATCGGAATATAACAGGAAATAACGTGAACGTGATAAACAGACTTACTTGCTATGAATCGAATTGTTAACTACTCAAATTTACACACGATATTTAGTCTTTCTCATTTGTTGTCATTAATTAAAACATAAACATGCGAATCTTTGGTTTAATTGATATCGGGGATTATTAGAGATAACGTGATAGCGATGATAGAGGGGCAGGGATAGATAAATGGAGAGGATGAGAGAGAACGATAGTGAGTGATGGAAGGGAGGGGGAGAGGGATAGGGAGAGGGAGAGGGAGAGGGAGAGGGAGAGGGAGAGGGAGAGGGAGAGGGAGAGGGAGAGGGAGAGGGAGAGGGAGAGGGAGAGGGAGAGGGAGAGGGAGAGGGAGAGGGAGAGGGAGAGGGAGAGGGAGAGGGAGAGGGAGAGGGAGAGGGAGAGGGAGAGGGAGAGGGAGAGGGAGAGGGAGAGGGAGAGGGAGAGGGAGAGGGAGAGGGAGAGGGAGAGGGAGAGGGAGAGGGAGAGGGAGAGGGAGAGGGAGAGGGAGAGGGAGAGGGAGAGGGAGAGGGAGAGGGAGAGGGAGAGGGAGAGGGAGAGGGAGAGGGAGAGGGAGAGGGAGAGGGAGAGGGAGAGGGAGAGGGAGAGGGAGAGGGAGAGGGAGAGGGAGAGGGAGAGGGAGAGGGAGAGGGAGAGGGAGAGGGAGAGGGAGAGGGAGAGGGAGAGGGAGAGGGAGAGGGAGAGGGAGAGGGAGAGGGAGAGGGAGAGGGAGAGGGAGAGGGAGAGGGAGAGGGAGAGGGAAGTTACAAAAATCCTATACAAAATCTATTACTTTAATCATTATTATTATTGTTAATTGATTTATTGGATTGATATACATATAAAAAATAATACACAAACATAAATCTAATATGAATTGATAACAATAATTGAAATAAAGAAATATAATAATATCAATAATTAAATATATAACTAAATATATTATTATATGTATTCTTTAGAATAATAAAATACTCATTATTTTGAAACATTTCCCTTCGGAACCAACAGTATAGGACTGGTACCATTCACTAAAAGTAAGTCGTTAATCTAATTGAATTCTTCTGTTTCACAATTTATTATCTATTATTATTATCAATATCCAAGATTAACACGATTACCGGTTGCCTATCTTTTGTAGAGCATTGTAATAAACGGGTAATTAACGCCCGCAAGATAATAAGAATATATTTTTAATTATTATAATTCTATATAAAATGTATTTGATATATAATAATGATAATTTCTAATAATATATTAAATTTTAATATAATATATAATAGTATGTTTATATAAACACCCGACGAAAACTACGAAATAAAACCCCAAGTGGGCGTAACCAAATAATTTCACTATGTTAAATTTCTCCCTACAGTTATCTGGTAATCTGGACTATTATAATAACCACCAGGTGCACCCTGTGTACTCAATTTTCTCACCGGGTACGCTTATTAATAAAATATAACAAATTAATTTATAAATTAAAAGAATAAAAATAGTGCACTATATATAAATCAAATCAAAGAAAAGTATATTACAATTTAACTTTTAATTTTAATTATATACTGAAAATGAATTCCATTAATAAAATAAATTAGAATATAAATCAATATTAGAGGTTTATAAAATGCAATGTTTTAGAAGATGGGTAAAGACCAATATTAGAAATTTATTATTCTCATCATTATTCTAAATTATTTTTAAAAAAATAACGCATATAAAATAAATTACCATTACGAATATATTAGTTGATATGATGTGAAGCATACCAAGTTATATACACACTGTATATTTTACAATGAGTATATGATATTATTATTTAAGTTGAAAATATATAATTTTCTTTGTAAATTATTTTAATTTAATTAATATAATACCCGATAATAAAATTAAATATTAGAAATATAATATGTTGGATAATACACATATTATAAGGACACATAATGACCTCATTAAGTTATCATATATTTAATTTACAATTGTTTACATATATTATAGTTTTTAAAATATTTCTGAAACGTATATTGATTTATAAGTAGTTATGTGATATTTATAATTATATCTTACAATCAATATAACTTATATTGTTATATGAAAATATATCAATCTAAAAATGTATGAAATAAATTACTGGAACTATATTTTATATATATATTTCACATAGCAACGAAATAAACATATTGATATTTCATTATGCGCAATAATATGAAACTAGTTCCGTGTTTGAAATAGACGAACTACTTTCATACCAGACAACGTTCAGCCATTTTGTATAAAGGAATTTCCTATTATTATTTCTTATTTTTATCTACAAAAATCACTATTAAAATATAACATCTGCAATGGCAGACCGTGAAGATAACGTTTACAAAGGAAAATTGGCCGAACAAGCTGAACGTTACGATGGTAGGTTTTGTAAACTATACTAGAATATCAAATTTATGAAGCATACAAAACTAATTTTGTTTATTTATGTTCTTAAATGTCAATTTTAGATTTTATCAAATATCTCGTTATGATTTATTAATTTTCATTCCCCAATATTATATATGGAATACTTATATTTATATAATGACATACTTTGTTTAACAATACAGTAATTATATTTATTCATTATGTAATCTTCAAACACATAATGTCCAGGGCGTCAAATAATTTGTCAGCCATGTTTGCTTTACGGATACAATGGAATTTAATATATTTTAACTTTTTGTATAGTAAATAATATATTTCAAATGAATATATCGCATTATATTAAATAATCATTAACTTATATTGAATATGCACTATCATTTGTCTCATATAGTTTGTCTATTACATATCAAAAGTCATTTATAATATTGATGAAATTGATTTTCTCTTGATCATTCCAAATAATTAATACACATGATATTTATTTCACCTTGGATTTTTTAATATTAATAACAACTATAAATACAAATAAATAAGTTTATTATATTTAAAACAGCTCATTATGATATTTAAAATCGTGATTAACATTTTTTCATGTAATAAAAACTAATTGTATAGATACAACGAATATATTTAATAAACATCTATAATGTAATTATTATTAAAATAAAGTATCAAATTATGTGAAAATAATAAATTATACAATCTTATATACATTATTACAATTAGTATTCGTAAATTTCTATTCAATAGTGCAGTGGTCCTCTATAAAAATAAATTAATCTATATGTAATCATTGTTCAATTTATAACTTGATTATACTTTATGTATTTCTTATTTTTTACAGAGATGGTTGATTGTATGAAGAAAGTTGCTGCTATGGGAGTAGAACTTTCTGTTGAGGAGAGGAATTTACTCTCAGTCGCATACAAAAATGTAATTGGTGCTCGTCGTGCTTCATGGAGAATCATCAGCAGTATCGAACAAAAAGAACAAAATAAGGGAAGCGAGAACAAATTGGAAATGATCCGACAATACAGGCAAAAGGTATTTCTAAAATATGTTAATTTAATGTTAATTTAATATTATGTTATATGATTATTGTATATTTGTCTAACTATTAAATTTCTATCTAGTAAGTTTATAATCTTTGACAAGGTTGAAGCTGAACTTCAACAAATCTGCCGGGACATACTTGATGTATTGGATAAGCATTTGATTCCAGCGGCAGTAACTGGAGAATCAAAAGTATTTTATTATAAAATGTTAGTATCCCTTTTTATATAATCGATAATCTCATTATTCCTATATAACATTCTATTTATAAACTTACTTTGTTTCATATATAAGATAACGAAAAATTGTTACAATTATTTTAAATAATATTAATATAAAATATAAATATTTATAGGAAAGGAGATTACCACCGATACCTCGCTGAATTTGCTACTGGTAATGATAGAAAGGATGCCGCGGAGCAATCACTTGTTGCTTACAAGGCTGCATCTGATATTGCCATGACTGAATTACCACCTACACATCCTATCAGACTGGGTTTTTATATTGTATTCGAATAATTAGATTTTAATTTCGTATTGAAAGAATTCAAATTAATAGTTATTTTTATTATAATTAAACTTAATATTTCTTACTACAGGTATTTTTTATTAATCTTATATTTCAATTTTACAGGACTTGCTCTCAACTTCTCAGTATTCTACTATGAGATCTTATCCGCTCCTGACAGAGCTTGCAGGCTAGCCAAGGCTGCTTTCGATGATGCTATTGCTGAGCTAGACACACTTAGTGAAGAATCATATAAAGATTCAACTCTGATCATGCAGTTATTACGTGATAACCTAACACTGTGGACTTCCGATATGCATGGTGATGGTTAGTAAAACTTAAATCCGTATATAGACTTTATGGAAAAATTTCAAATTATCGTCAATGAATTGATTAAACAGATAATGAGCCCAAAGACTCTCAAGTAGAAGATATTGAAGGACAAGACAATCCTTGAAAATTGAATGCTCATTACTGATGCTATCTATATTTTGGAGTACACCTTAAACAAACAATCAATAAATAATTTAATATCTAAGCGTTATTTAAGTGTACTACTACATATTAGCATTCAGCTGTTAAATATTTATTTGATAGTTCTGTTGTCATATTAATATACAGTGTCTACCATCAACAAGTTTTGTATTTGTATAATAATCTGACGTAGTAAAATATCCATATGTATTGAATATTGTTTATTATGTTTTTTTATATAAAATGTATGTCCTCCCCAACTACCATTTCACCTTTATTATTGTCTGCATATTGGTATGTTATGGTAGCAAAATATTATTTGCTTTTCCACACTTGTTTTTAGCTTACTAGACATGTGATTTTAACTACAATATTTCTTTAATTTATAATAAATTTCCATTCTTTGTGTCTGTGATTAAATAATTTAAACTACTTTTAATACGCTAGAATTTTATGTTCAGTATATGTTGGTGACATTATTGTTAAGTGCAAAAAATTAATTTTCAATAATTATACCTTATTTAAGGATGATGTTTAGAACATTTATGGTTGTTTCTACTTACAATTATTATATTGAAGTGGAAAGATATTTTATATAATTAAATTAAAATCTGACAAAGTAATGAAGGTTAACTGCACTAACCTACTTGATTCTAAAAGATTTCTACTTCAAAACTAGGTCATATGACGTATTTTCATGTTTAATCTAGAAATAAGTAATATCTATAAACTAGTTGAAATTAAGTTTTTTTATATACGTATGCCAGACATTCAGAACAAAAATTTCGATCCATATGATAACATCTATAGACCTCGTATGTATCGCTCACAAAATACATATGAACTACTGGTATCCCCATATATTCATTAATAGAAAACCAATTTCATAAATAGCTTGATATGTTTAACTCATATTCATAGATTACCGTAAATATATATATTAACTTATCATGAGTGTATAATCTTTGATATTTGGAACTTAATAATTTGCTTACCATCCAAACGTCGATAAGGTATTCAATTACGATAATAAGAATTGATCAATGTATATATATTAATTCTAACATTAATTTGTTTTATATATCTGCAACCTATTTATATCGGTATTGACGATACAGTAACTATAAAAACTAAAAAGGTCTAGATTATTTATACCGCTAACTGAAAAGGTTTCATGAGAATTACATAGTCCTCATCTTAATATAGTCAAAAAATGTATTAATATGTAAACTATTGTTACAGCATTAATTTTTAAATGAAATTATAATAAATATTGTTATTAAATTATTTCTATATGTAATTTTTTTGCATATGATATTAATATAAGCGTATCATTTTTATTGGTAATAGTATCGAAGCTATAGTAATATTATTGTAGTAATATATTATGATCAAATATTTATTTTTAAATAGTGTCATAGAATATTGACATGTAATTTAATTAGTTAATCAAATTGACCATTTTTGAGAGGATTTCATAAAGTTTTAAGGTGTTAATATTTCTTTCATTATATACCTCACCACCAGTTTTATTTTATAAATAATTATTGAGTTAACTCAATCATTAATGGTATAAATATAATAAACGATCAATATAATATAAGATGAATTCAATTTATAGTATAATTGGTTATATATATATATATAAGCTCAATAAATCATTTCGAGATAAAAAAGATAATATCAAAAGAATATATGTATAAAATATTATCACAATTAGAAATTTAACATTAATTGAGATTATTTATCTCCAAATGTATGAATAATTTTTGAATTTTTAACCAGGATAATAATAAGATATATAAATAAATTTATGCAAATACATATAGAGATATTATTCTGATAATTAATATCTCCATTTGATTTATTTTGATGAAAAATTATATTATGAAAGTAAATAATATTATAAGTTCACTTATTATATTATAATTAATATTAAATTATAAAATAGTATTATATTTATATTACAACCTTCTTCGTTTATCCATCAAAATAACCTAGAGGTTTACTCTTTAGTTTAAGTAATTTAAGTAGTTTAAGTAATTGGTTAAATGGTTGGTTTATTATTTAGTGAAATAATATGATATTGTAATCTCATTATATATATATATAGCATATAGCTTAGACGTTTCTAATATAAATCTTAATTATTAGTTATATTCGTAGTCTCGGAATAAATGGGGATAGTATTCTTATTATTATAATAATTTCAAACATATATATATGTATATACATATATATATATATATATATATATATATATATATATATATATATAATAGATAAACTGAAGTTTAATATTAAAATTCAGTTTATAAACTTAATAAGGGTATTGCATTTTGGTTGATATTACAATATATTATGGGAAACAATACATTACATATCTTAACATAAGCGCGAAATTATAAATAATATAATCGAATACATAAAATTTGATTACTCAAAGTTCATTGCTTTGATTCGAAATAATTAGATTTGATATTTTAAATTGAACATTTCTAATTGTAAACATATAAAATATAATTGTTAAATAGTATAATAATTCTTTATACAATTGGTAGATATAAATAATTATAGTTTTTACTGCTAAAGATACAATATAATATCTATATATTCAATTTAAAAGTAAATTATGACCTACAAAGACATGAAAAACTTAATTTTGTTTTTCGAAAATTTAAACACTTTTTTTGATAGCTATAGTATAACATGTACTATAATAATTATTGTATTCAAAGACCATATTGTTACAGTACATTAGGTACATTTATTCTAGCTATTATTTATATATTGATTTCATCTGTTTTAACACATTCCCAAAGTGTTGGTTACATATTTCATCTTATGATATATTCTATATTTAATATTTCTAAATAAGAACATGTTATATATACATAGTATTAAATAGTGATATAATATTACATGTTATATGGCGGAACCGAGTGCACTGATGGTCAAAAGTTCAGATTGCGTTATTTGTTGTTGTGAGTAGCCGGATCTATGCTTATTAGAATTACCTATATTAACGATCAGTATAAATAATTAAATACCAATAATATGACTTCATCTGATTATTTCCAATAAACATTTTAATATAGTTTTACTATTATTTAATAGTGAAATAATAATTTTTCGTATATAGTGATATATATTTAATATATAGTTATTTATTATGGAATATTTATATATATATAATACATATATTGTAGAAAATAAATACTGTATAATATACAATGTATAAGTATATATAATAAGAATTTTCTATAATAAATTGATTATCTATATATATATAATGTGTGCATATAACTGTAGGATTAACAAGACATATATTTCTGAATTGTAATTCATCCTAAATTATCCTAGTCTATAGACTCTACATACTCTTCTTATAGATGCATCAACCGAATATTGATTTGTTCATGAGTCTGATAAAATAGCATATATATTAATTTAATCAATATTTTACTTATATTGAATAATTAAAGTTGATATATATTTTTAAATTATGATAACGTAGATATTTATTTAATAATAAATGTAATTATACTATAACAATTATAATAACTTATTGTGTATTCTATTATCTTATTATGGTTATGGTTACTAGTGATTTACCTTACTTCAACCCTATCATGTAATACATATTAAGATTAACAAGATCTTTACTATATTATCAATATTTGAGCCCTCTCAATCTTTATTAGTGAGAGTTTCCATACCCTTTAATTGCTAACAATATTGTTTTATTATTGTTAATTATTAGTTAATATAATATAATATTAACTAAAAATAAACAATAATAAATTGTATTATATATATATATATATATATTACACTATCATCGATATATGAATATTGATATTGTCAATGATAAATATCATAAATATAAAATACATATATATATATATAGTTGTATTTTCTATACTATAGTATATATAACTATATATATTAATTTCATTTACTTCATTTATATATAAATATATAGATCCACATTTAGGTATCTTATAAATATAAAATATAACATAGAAAATTGTTATATGAAATAATCCAGACACGGTTAAACACAATCTATATCAGATGTTTATTGTATTATTGTTATTTAACTGTTTATACTGATTACATAACAACAACAACTAACTCATGCTAAACTTTTGTTGACAAGAGATAGAAACAAAATAAACAAGTAATTTGTAATACATATTTTCAGATTCTCAATGAAGCTAATAATAAGTCGATTACAAATCAATACAAACATTCAACTTTACAAAATAGTAAACATTCTTTTCATGCCACTGGACTTTATAAAGGTTTGTGGGTAGAGAAATTATTAAATTTATCGATCTAATAATTAATTTTAACAATCTTTCTTAAAATATAAACGACAACTGTTCCTAAACACATACACCCACAGGTGATAAATTGTTAAAACATACTACTAAGTCTTTTCTTATAAATGATACTGGCATATTTAAAGGTTTGTTTATCGAAAACTATATTGAATTCCTTCATCCATATGATTATAAATAACTTTAATCCTACGATGCACATATGAAGATGGCGAAAGTTTCCAATATGTCTCCGGTAGTATCCATTATGTACGAATCCCTCGCAAATATTGGCTGGATAGGCTGCAGAAGTGTAAAGATGCTGGATTAGACGCAGTTCAAGTGTTAGCGTAGCTGTCCATAATTAAGAAGTAGTATCTTCAATGCATACACATTAATGTAGGCCTTAAATAAATAACTTGAAGATTAATAAATATCCATGTAAAATTCAAGTTTGGTTATCGATATTAAATATACAATACTTTTTTACTAGATTGCTAAAAATGAAATAATTTGTATATGTAATTACTTAAATATAGATTATTTAAATAATAGTATTTACTTAAATACTTAAAAACAACAAAAGTACAATAGATTCTGTGTAATCGATTATTATGCTTTCAAATGTAATTGATGAGCCCATACGTGTCTAATCTACCCAACAACCAATTGAGTATTTTGAGACCTATGTCCCTACTGAGTTGCATACTTTCTTTTTCATATAATTCTATCCCAAACAATTTCATACCATCGTGTTCCAGTGCCGTTCCCTCCCATATCTCTTTCACCAACTTCTCTACTGCTGTACGCTATTAACTTCTATTCCAGCTTCTTCTCTTCTAGCCAAATATCCACCCTCCTCTATTGTATTTACTTTATTTGTTCTCTATTCTATTTGATTCCCTTCTTATTCAACCCCTTAATACAAACTGAATTCATATTTCCATCTTATCCTCCAATCTCTTCGCTTCAAGTATATTCTTTAACAGGCAATTCACTTTACCGGCTATTATCCAACCCAGTTTTCTCCCACTATCTTCTCTTATATATAATTATTTATCATCAATTACTAAACTTCTTCTCTCCCGCCCTCTTCCTTTTTTCTTTATTCTATATAACGCTCTTTTCTTTAGCAACTTTTTATCTGGAAACTTCCTTTCGTCATTCTCTATTCCCATCCATTTCTCTTACAACTTCTTGTTATTTTACGTTTATCTGCAATTCTCCATTCTCCACTAACTCCATTCTCCACCAACTTCATTCCATCTCGCTCAGCTACGTGATGTGGAATGTCCACGAAAGCAAGGCAGGTGAATTTAATTTTGCCGACGAAGCTGATATTGTAGAATTCCTGAGTCTGGCTAAGGTGGTCGGACTACTTGTCATACTGAGGCCTGGACCCTATGTCTGCGCTGAGTGGGAGTATGTTAGTTATGAGTTGGGAGTGGGAGTATGTTAGTTATGAGTTGGGAGTGGGAGTATGTTAGTTATGAGTTGGGAGTGGGAGTGTGTTAGTTATGAGTTGGGAGTGGGAGTATGTTAGTTATGAGTTGGGAGTGGGAGTATGTTAGTTATGAGTTGGGAGTGGGAGTATGTTAGTTATGAGTTGGGAGTGGGAGTATGTTAGTTATGAGTTGGGAGTGGGAGTATGTTAGTTATGAGTTGGGAGTGGGAGTATGTTAGTTATGAGTTGGGAGTGGGAGTATGTTAGTTATGCCTTAATGGCCGGGGCCTACGCTGTGGGCCTTACAGTGTACGATGAGATGCTATGTTATGGTTTACGTGTGTACGGAGTGGAGGTACATAAGTAGGCGGAGTTTGTATTAGGGTTAGCGAGCGTGTTTAATTCCCTGTTGAGTAGATGTTGGGGTTTGCGTTGAATACTTAGTAGGTTCGGATCTCTGACTAAACGTGAATGTCAAAGAGTGGCGAGTGCTGAGTGAACCCGTTTACTTAAGCTCTATTGCCCCACACTCATTATTGTTATACTTTTCAGGGTGGATTGCCAGCGTGGCTATTGAAAGATAATCCGCAGCTTGCTATAAGAACTTATGATGAAAGTTAGTTCGAACAATAGGTATTGTTGTTATATCGAAGGGGGTTTATTGTATTGACGGGTTATTTTACGTGATACTGATATCCATTTGATCATGCAAATAATCGAAAATATGAAGTTTTTATCAAATTAAACCTTTATTAAATATTTGTATTGGTAAAATTTATAATTTATAAGCTTCAACACATCTACATCCTTAATATTATCTCATTGTCTTAGAATAAATGAGATTTTATATAATCATAAATTAAAATTATTTAAAGATAATTTATAATAATCTATAATAATGTCCTTTATGTATGCTTAATCAAACGAATTTTGTTTAAAATCATTTTAGACAAGTTATTTAATAAAGATGTGTAATTGATCTTAATATAGTTATAATACAATTTATATTTATGTTATCTTTCGGGTCAATATGATATTTCTGAAAGTCAATCTCGGTTTAGTGAATACATTATTAACTATTACATTTATTTCAGTTATTTATAAAATTATGATGAAATACATCTGAATATGTGTGTTTATATAAACATGTGTGTTTACATATGTAATATAATATATTTAATAATAGTAATATATATAATATATGAATCTGTGTATATAAATATAAGATACAATATTAACAGCACATGTTAAATATTCTATATTTAAGATATATTTGTTACTTATCCATTATATAAATAAATTGATAATGATTCATGTTTTATATTTGATTGTATAAGCATTTTATTAATTTGGATATAAAAGATCAGCTAATTGTAATTAAGAAACATAAAATGTTTTATACTAAAGAGTACTCACACACATTTATGTTAATTACTTTTTCTAATACTAGTTACAATGTTGTCTATCTATAATAAGAACCTGTTTCACTTTATTATCATATGTAATTGTATAGTTTTGCATTGCAGACTGAGTACCACTTATAGTCAAACAACATTGTAAGTATATGATAATAAGTAGGTTTATATAAGTATTTATTTTATTAAATTGTTATGATATATAAGTTTGTTATTTACTGTTTTATTAGTATTTAAATTATGAATATTCTTACAAATTATAAAATATAAAGTTCTACTGATAATATAGAAATTGATGATGAACTGTATTCAGATTACTTTAGTTTCGTGAAACGTTGGTTTGGAGTATTACTGCCGAAGATGGTACCCCTTCTCTACCACAATGGAGGTCCTATCATCATGGTTCAGGTAAACTGGTGAGATTAATTCAAATCATTTTAATACAAATTTTATTTTTTGTTTATTTTTCGTATTAAAATATATATTATTTATAAAAATAATAAATACAGATCACATACAAGCAAACAATTCAGATAACTTCATTTACATATTATTTTATCTTTAATAATATTTAATATATTTAATAATTCATTATTTTATTTTATTTTGTTCTATAGAATGTTCAAGAATATTTATATAAGATTACATTTTATATATTTTTATTTAGTAAATATAAATATATTTAATATAAATATACTTAAATATAAATATATTTTTAATTTTTTAGATTATAAATGTGTAGTTATTAATTATTAATCTTACATAACATATTAATATTTAACTTAATCCTTTAACTTTTATTTAAAACAACTATATTTATTAATGTTAAATATTGCTTATTGTTATAAATAGCTAGGGTTGCTTGAAATGTATTGATTTCGCATAAAATGACCCGAGAATAACTGAACTCAATAGATTGAGAATGAGTACGGTAGTTTCTCAGCCTGCGACCACGGCTACACATCCTCGCTGACCGATGTGGTCAAGTTGCACCTCGGAGATCATGTACAGCTGTTTACAACCGACGGAAATAACGTTGAGTTATTAAAATGTGGAGCTGTGCCTGGTGTATTTAGCACCGTTGATTTTGGGGTGGGTTAGTAAACAGTTATGAACGTATTTGGCAGTGTGAATAGATAGTTAATAGATATTTAATAAGTCACATGTGGGGCTATTTAATATATATTTAATAGGTCATATGTGGGGCTATTTAATATATATTTAATAGGTCATATGTGGGGCTATTTAATATATATTTAATAGGTGATGTGTAGGGTTATTTAATATAATGTGTTTTTCTGTAAAAGTAAGACCACTGAGATTTTATTTATAGAATTATTTATAGATAACATTTATGTCTGTTTTCTGCATTAAGGTAAAATCCCCCATAATATACTACCTAGAATATTTTCTGTATTAAGGTCAACTATATAGAAAATCTTCTGCATTAAGGTAAATTATATATGATAGATTATCTAAATATAACTATATAAATAGGCCTTTAATTTCATTAAATGAGAAGTTTATAAATTTAAACATATTTATAAACATATTATTGGATACATGTTTAAAATATTTAAAATTTTGAAAATTGTGACAATTCTATAAATCTATAAAATATGTTAATATCATATAAATTATGTGTTAATATCATATAAATTATTTGTTAATAATTATTAGTTATTTGTAAGTAATTATACCGGTAGAATAAAATATGGGAACTATTTAAATTAAAATAGAATTTGAGTAGAAGTATTTATTTCTAGAGGTTAGAAATTAATGATCATTTTATTATTAAATTGTTATTGAATTATATATTAGATTTAATATATATTATAAAATAAATGATACCATACAAAAATTCCATTATCTAAATTGTTTGATTTTAAGTATTTGTATAATTTTCTTTTATTAATTATAGATTTGTTATTAATAATAAATGATAGTTAGATAATATAATTTTACATATGATTGACGAACCATTTTTAAGACATATCATCATTTCAAATTTTTTAATTATAAAACATTTCGAATTAGCGATTCGAATGTAAAATTAAGTCAATATTATGTATCCATTGTTCAAAGAGTCTGCGAAGAACTTTATTTATATTTGTGGAACAGAACATCATTTGTATATACCTTTATATGAAATCTAAAATAATGATATTAATTTTTATAATAGTTACATCATCTGGTTATTGGGTCTGTACTTAAAAATCAATCAATATAATATATTAATTTGTATATAGATTTATTTATTTATACTTGGTTACATTTCATATTATACAATTTATTTACGTTATCTTGTTAGATTCATAATTATTTCGTAATTAATATATTTGTTTTGTATTTATTGAAATATCTACATGCAATCAGGTGATGCTAAGATACAGTTCAAACCGATGGTAGCTTTCAATCATAACAAAGGTCCCCTGGTTAGCTCATATTAGTTGTAAATATTTGTAACCCTCAACTAAATCTTACTTATCCATAAACCATCTCTAAACCCATCCTCGCCAATTACTATCCCTCCTGACCAATTTCCGACCTCAACAAATCTAATTCCACCGTTACATCAATTGCTATACCATTAGATAAACTCTGAGTTTTATGCTGGTTGGTTGGATGTATGGGGTGGTCGTCATGCCAACATATCCACAACAGGCATTATCGATACTATGATTGACATGATTTCGCTGAACGCCAGTTTCAATATGTTCGTATACTAATATATATATAGCGAGATAAGTAATGTAATGATTATTTATTATTAATTGAAATGATTGTAATGATATTACTTATTTAATTTAATATTAATTGATTTATTGAGTTATAATAAAAACATTAAAAAGTAATGAATAAAATGATAATGCTTTACACAACAAATTTGTAATTATTAATTTCCAGCTATATGTTCGTTGGTGGGACAAATTTTGGCTTCATGAATGGTTAGGAATGTTGCAGTCCAACAAATTCTTTATCTCTACAAGAACAAATAATTCATTAATATCCTATATCATTATGCAATATATATCACCCTTATTTTTAGAATTTAATATTAATATTTAGTACATAATTACTTATTAGTATAATTAATATTTTGATACATGTTGCATAAACTACAAATAGTATCTTTTTCATAATCTATTGAATAACAAATATCCTCTCTAAATGACCTCATAACACTGATATTGATATCTACTCTCTAAATAACCTCATAACACTGATATTGATATCTACACTCTTAATGTCCTCATAACACTCATATTGATATCTACACTCTTATTGTCCTCATAACACTCATATTGATATCTGCACTCTTAATGACCTCAGAACACTAATATTGATATCTACACTCTTAATGTCCTCATAACACTCATATTGATATCTACACTCTTATTGTCCTCATAACACTCATATTGATATATACACTCTTAATGACCTCAGAACACTCATATTGATATCTACACTCTTAATGACATCATAACACTCATATTGATATCTACACTCTTAATGTCCTCATAACACTCATATTGATATCTACACTCTTAATGTCCTCATAACACTCATATTGATATCTACACTCTTATTGTCCTCATAACACTCATATTGATATCTACACTCTTAATGACCTCAGAACACTCATATTGATATCTACACTCTTAATGTCCTCAGAACACTCATATTGATATCTACACTCTTAATGTCCTCAGAACACTCATATTGATATCTACACTCTTAATGACATCAGAACACTCATATTGATATCTACACTCTTAATGACCTCAGAACACTGATATTGATATCTACACTCTTAATGTCCTCATAACACTCATATTGATATCTACACTCTTAATGTCCTCATAACACTCATATTGATATCTACACTCTTAATGACCTCAGAACACTGATATTGATATCTACACTCTTAATGACCTCATAACACTCATATTGATATCTACACTCTTAAAGACCTCAGAACACTCATATTGATATCTACACTCTTAATGTCCTCATAACACTCATATTGATATCTACACTCTTAATGTCCTCATAACACTCATATTGATATCTACACTCTTAATGTCCTCATAACACTCATATTGATATCTACACTCTTAATGTCCTCAGAACACTCATATTGATATCTACACTCTTATTGACATCATAACACTCATATTGATATCTACACTCTTAATGACCTCAGAACACTCATATTGATATCTACACTCTTAATGTCCTCAGAACACTAATATTGATATATACACTCTTAATGTCCTCAGAACACTCATATTGATATCTACACTCTTAAAGACCTCAGAACACTCATATTGATATCTACACTCTTAATGTCCTCAGAACACTCATATTGATATCTACACTCTTAATGACATCAGAACACTCATATTGATATCTACACTCTTAATGACCTCAGAACACTGATATTGATATCTACACTCTTAATGACCTCATAACACTCATATTGATATCTACACTCTTAATGACCTCAGAACACTGATATTGATATCTACACTCTTAATGACCTCATAACACTGATATTGATATCTACACTCTTAATGTCCTCAGAACACTCATATTGATATCTACACTCTTAATGACCTCAGAACACTAATATTGATATCTACACTCTTAATGTCCTCATAACACTCATATTGATATCTACACTCTTAATGTCCTCAGAACACTCATATTGATATCTACACTCTTAATGTCCTCAGAACACTCATATTGATATCTACACTCTTAATGACCTCAGAACACTAATATTGATATCTACACTCTTAATGTCCTCATAACACTCATATTGATATCTACACTCTTAATGTCCTCATAACACTCATATTGATATCTACACTCTTAATGTCCTCAGAACACTCATATTGATATCTACACTCTTAATGACCTCAGAACACTCATATTGATATCTACACGCTTAATGACCTCATAACACTTATATTGATATCTACACTCTTAATGTCCTTATAACACTCATATTGATATCTACACTCTTAATGACCTCATAACACTCATATTGATATCTACACTCTTAATGTCCTCATAACACTCATATTGATATCTACACTCTTAATGTCCTCATAACACTCATATTGATATCTACACTCTTAATGACCTCATAACACTCATATTGATATCTACACTCTTAATGACATCAGAACACTCATATTGATATCTACACTCTTAAAGACATCAGAACACTCATATTGATATCTACACTCTTAAAGACATCATAACACTCATATTGATATCTACACTCTTAATGTCCTCATAACATTAATATTGATATCTACACTCTTAATGTCCTCAGAACATTAATATTGATATATACACTCTTAATGACCTCATAACACTCATATTGATATCTACACTCTTAAAGACATCAGAACACTCATATTGATATCTACACTCTTAATGATATCAGAACACACATATTGATATCTACACTCTTAATGTCCTCATAACACTCATATTGATATATACACTCTTAATGACATCAGAACACTCATATTGATATCTACACTCTTAATGACCTCATAACACTCATATTGATATCTACACTCTTAAAGACATCAGAACACTCATATTGATATCTACACTCTTAATGACCTCATAACACTCATATTGATATCTACACTCTTAATGACATCAGAACACTCATATTGATATCTACACTCTTAATGACATCAGAACACTCACATTGATATCTACACTCTTAATGACATCAGAACACTCACATTGATATCTACACTCTTAATGACCTCATAACACTCATATTGATATCTACACTCTTAATGACATCAGAACACTCACATTGATATCTACACTCTTAATGACCTCATAACACTCACATTGATATCTACACTCTTAATGACATCATAACACTCATATTGATATCTACACTCTTAATGTCATCATAACACTCATATTGATATCTACACTCTTAATGACCTCATAACACTCATATTGATATCTACACTCTTAATGTCATCAGAACACTCATATTGATATCTACACTCTTAATGACCTCAGAACACTAATATTGATATCTACACTCTTAATGACATCATAACACTCATATTGATATCTACACTCTTAATGTCCTCATAACACTTATATTGATATCTACACTCTTAATGTCCTCATAACACTCATATTGATATCTACACTCTTAATGACATCAGAACACTCATATTGATATCTACACTCTTAATGACATCAGAAAACTCATATTGATATCTACACTCTTAATGTCCTCATAACACTCATATTGATATCTACACTCTTAATGACATCAGAACACTCATATTGATATCTACACTCTTAATGACATCAGAACACTCTTAATGTCCTCATAACACTCATATTGATATCTACACTCTTAATGTCCTCATAACACTCATATTGATATCTACACTCTTAATGTCCTCATAACACTCATATTGATATCTACACTCTTAATGTCCTCATAACACTCATATTGATATCTACACTCTTAATAACCTCATAACACTCATATTGATATCTACACTCTTAATAACCTCAGAACACTCATATTGATATCTACACTCTTAATGGCCTCAGAACACTCTTATTGATATCTACACTCTTAATGTCCTCATAACACTCATATTGATATCTACACTCTTAATGTCCTCATAACACTCATATTGATATCTACAATCATATTGATATCTACACTCTTAATGACATCAGAACACTCTTAATGTCCTCATAACACTCATATTGATATCTACACTCTTAATGTCCTCATAACACTCATATTGATATCTACACTCTTAATGTCCTCATAACACTCATATTGATATCTACACTCTTAATGACCTCAGAACACTCATATTGATATCTACACTCTAAATACAGGGTGTGAGAACGGTGGTCAGATCTGTATAACCAGTTACGATTACGATGCCCCAATTTCAGAATCCGGAGAACTCACCAAAAAGTACTTTGCAATCCAAAATCTACTTGTAAAGGTAATTACAAATTTGTAATAAGGCAATAGTAATTATTCATTACAATAATTCACTTCTACAAATTTCTCACTAACTGTAACCCATCACTTATTTCAACCCATCATACATTACTACCAACCATATCTACATTAATGTTTTATACTTGTTCATTATTATCATTGATACTATGAATAAAAAGAAAGCTAAGATGTTAAATTATAATTTATGAGGGATTCATGCCGAACGTTTTTGAGCATTTTTTAAACCTACAACTGAGTTACTTCTATTACTATTTATACTTCTATTATTTTTAAGAACAGATTGACAACTTGAATAATGTCATTTGAAATACAATTCATTATTAATTCATTTTTTTAATAATAAATATTTATTTATGTATTTTTAATGTTTTAAATGAAACTAAAGCTTAATTAGTATATTTATAAAATGTATTATTTAGTTGTATGATCAAAACTTATGTTTTCTGAATAAAAATAAATAATTTTTTCTATTTGTAATCTATAATTTAATAAAAATATAGTATACTTTTTAACTTATATATATTTATAGTTGTTAAATAAATCAGTGTAACCCTCTTGAACAATAAATTTTCTTTAATTCTTTTTAATCAGAAATAATGAAAATGTATTCAATTTCAGAGAAAGAATATTATAAGAGAAAAAAACATGATTACAGAATCTCATTATAAAAAAGGAAAAAGTCACAAAATAACAAATATAAAAATGGAATTTGTTTGTATTTCAATATTATAATATGATAAAGAAATTCAACTCTGACAATAAGTATCTATGAAACAGATGGGAAACGTTGTCAATTTTGTTCCTATAATCGGTGGTAAAGCCATATTCAGCGAACATCCCGTTTCAATGGAGAAATTAGACCAGGTACTGTATAGTTTTTTATAATTAATTTATTATATAATGATATAGATTTAAATCTCAATAATTCTCAATTATTTAAATCTCAATAGTATTTTAATTCATAATTTTTAATTATATAGGTTAATTACATAGATTAAATATAAAGGTTAATTATAAAGTATACTTTCATAGATTTAACATAGAGCTTAATGACATAGATTAATTACATAGGTTAAAAATAGAGGTTAATTACATAAATTAATTAAAGAATGATTAATTATACAATTATCAAATATAAATATTAATTAGCTAGATTAAGGTACATAAGTTATAGGATAATTATTTATTTTAATTCCATTTTGTTACAATATTATAATTTTGTTAATTAAATAATCTTATTTTAATACAAAGGTGATATCAATAATCTATGACTAATCTGAGATCATTCCGAGTAGAATTACGGTTTCGTTTTTTACGAACACACACTTAGCAACGATTATGGAAATGAGGAGTTGAAAGTAAAAGGCATCCGCGATAGAGGCTATGTGTTTCTTAACGGAGTTAGTTGTATTTCATCATAGTAGGTGTTATAGCAATACAAATGTTCTTATTTATAAGTATTACATTGTAATCATATAAATATGACATCAATAATAATATTTATATAAAATCTAATCCAAATCAGTGGTAGAATAGAATAAAAAATATTATTTAAAAATAAATAATTGTATTATTAATAATTGAATATATATTTAATATACATTGTTCACAAATCCTTCAGACCATTGTATTTGTATATAACTGAATTCATTAGTATCACTTATTTAAAACTAGAATAATTTTGTTGCTTAATCTTATCTTTTATCTATGAGTTAATAATAATAATCTTATGAGTTTTATCAAAATATTATTTTATTAAATATTTGTGTCTCATAATATAAAGTTTATTTTCACTTGAGTCAGCATTATCGAGGCATGGTTACCACTTATGGTCTAACTTCGATGAACCTGGTTGGCTCTAGAGGTGACAAGCTACAACTTTTTGTAGAGAACCAAGGTCGTATCAATTACGGCAGTGGTCTTATGAACAACACAAAGGTATTGTCAATTCTATTGCAAATATATTGTTCTTAATACATGAACTACTACATTCTCTCTTTCATGAGCATATTTATTTATTTAAAATACATAAATGCTTAACCAGCAATTATTTTTAATAACGATATTTTATAATAAAATAAATTTTAATTTTATTATTTAACTAAAACAATATTATCCTAACGCTATATACTCCATTCACTGTATCTTTTCCTCAGGGAATTATATCTCCAGTGATAATAGGAAACACCATATTGACCGGTTGGACCTCTAGGTCATTGGACTTTAATAAGCTTACACATATTAATAAATGGCCTTTCAACAACGCGAGAACGTAAGTTCACTATTTCAAGAGATATATTGAATTCGTTTATATTTACCAGAAAATTAAATTTGTTTAAATAATGGAGTCTTTAATTCTTACCCATAGATAAATCGTGTAATTCAGCGACATAAATACAATATCGTTATATATGTTTATTGTTTACATACTAACAATTACCTTATTACATGAGTAGTGCCGAGATGACAGGTCCTTCTGTATATAAAGGAGTTTTTACACTCGACAATAAGGATGATGCATTTTTAGATGTAAACGGCTGGTTTAAGGTTTTCTATTTCTGTTAAATATTACACATTCATCTCGAACGCGTACAATGTACAACTAAATACATGTTTACGTACATTGTACATTAAACATGTATTTAGTACACGTATTAATTATAATAGACTAAAGAATTGACACATTAATTATGTACATCAAGACTACCTACTAGTAAATTGAGAGTAGAAAACATATTATATATAATATAGCCAACTTCACAACTAGTACATACAGCATCACTCCTCGGCAGGGTCAAGCATTCATGAACTCGTTTAACCTTGGCCGTTATTGGCCAATACGTGGACCTCAGCGTACACTGTACGTACCGGGTCCTAGAGCTTTCTCCGAACACCTAAAGAATCAACTCATGCTCATCGAATTAGACCGAGCCCCCTCGTCCCTGTGTGTCCGTCTAGTCTATAGTCCGTTGCTAATCTAGGCACTTAACAATTAAAGCTGAATTTAACAATATCATTATTTCAAAGTCTGTGGTATAGTGGTGTATAATATTATATACGATTTACTACTATCTATCATTATATAGAGTAAATATATAATTTTATTTTATTATCTAAATGGAATATTATGTTTTACTAGTGAATTGAATTCTACATTGCAACATTTTATTGTTTTATATTAGATAACTTTGTTGATATAGTCTATACATTAAATGCATTCACTTTATCAATATCAAATAAAACAAAATAACTTATGCTCTGTTATTTTATAAACGTGTTTAAATATTTAAAATGTAAATCAAATTTACTGCCATTCTATATATAGTGGCATTATGTGATGTTCATGTATATTATTCTATATAATACCTATATTAAGTAATATTTATAAAGAACTTCGGTATATAGTTAGTATTTCTAAAAAATGTATGAACTTACTATGTGTAGTTTTAATATAATGATTGTATTAATGAGAACTTTTCAATCAACGATTGTAGAAATAAATAATAAAATTATCAAATTATTAGATTTCTAAAAATCATACTTTTAATTAAGATGTTTTAACTACAATTTTCGAATGAAACTACAAATCTCAATATAATAAATCCTACAGTTAACTAAAATTGCATTAATGAAAAATAATCTAGCAAGGCAAAGAGATAGAAATCATTTTATATTGCATATAAACATATATATGAGCCAACATATTAAATTCACTAAATATTATATATTTTCAAACTATTATAATACTTTATATGTTATGGACAATAGTAATAAATATTGAGTATTATGTAGTATATATTAAATATATACTAGTTAGTACATATATAGTACTAGTGGTACACCAATCAGATACGAGTTCTGTAATTTATCTAATTTTGATGCAGTGCAATAGAAATATTAGTTATAGTAAACATTTAATCATTAATATAATATATATAGTATCATTATTACATTATAATGTATATTATGTTTCAATTAATTATTGTTGAATTAATTGTTGTCATGTAGTCTAAAAAATAAGTTATGATTATGAATTATAACAAAGTATTTTCGTAAATTTTTATTAATATTATTTAAAATTATGTTTGATCCCAATAGCAAACAATTCAGGAATTTTCAATTTTAATATATTATATAAAATAGTACTAATTATATATATCCACCACTCTCTATCTAATATAAATATATATAATTTATATAATAATATATATATTATAATTATATTATATAATGATGTATATATTATAATTATACTATAATATAAATTAGATATTAGATAGAGAGTGATGGATGTATATCATTTTTTTTGGGATGAACCATAATTTTAAATAATATTTATAAAATATACGAAAATACTTTTCATTCATAATCAATGGCTTATTTTTTTGTTAACATACAATTTAGTCTGTAGTACACAGTATTTAGTGTATATTGTACATTATGTATAATATAGATATGTAGAGGTCTATATATATTTACTGGTGTGATATGCACTATATGCTAGTTAAAAAAGATTGTAGCTTATTAAAAATAAATGTGATTTCGAGAGAGGGATATGATAATATTATTATTACAGCTATTATAATAAAATAAGCATATATTTTGTAACCGATATTAATTAAATTTAATCATATAGGTTTAGTGATCCTAAGTTAGGAATATATATATATATATATATATATATATATATATATATATGTATATATATTGTATACAATAGACTTAAAATTTAACACATTTTTATATTAAGACTTTAATAATTAAATAATATATAACTGTGAATACACATCAAGTTAAATATATAAAGTAACTAAATTACTAAAAACTAATAAAATGAAATAATATTATATAGGATATAACTATTGGATGTTGTACTTGGTTTTGTATCCAAATCATTGGTGATTATATATAATGTATTTATCAATTATATTCCCAATCGTAAAATTTTCGAGATAATGGTAATTTAAATTATCGTTTGTTTTAACTATATTAAACAAAGGAAAATAATTTTAGACTTCACATGTAGATAATAAGCTATAAAATACAATCTAACGTTTCCATTGTTTTCAAAATAAAAATTGTTTACATTCCCAATATCCGTAGTTTTTTGATAAATAATTTTAATTTTATTTTAAATTTTGTTAAGGAAATTATTTATTTAAATTGTATGTTAATTATATTTTTAATAGAATCTTAACCAGTTAATAACCTTATACTATCTGATTATTTATTATAAATTTGTATACTAACTATGTAAGTATATATAAGAATATCTTTTAATTATTAATATTTATAATTCAAACTTAATTAATAATTACTAGTAATTAAATTACTTGCATTATAATATAAGTTAATTTATTTGTAATACTTATGTTAATTATAAATAATTAAACTATTTTAAAGTAATTATAGAATGCATAAATGATACTAAATGTAAATACATCTACCGTGATGAACTGATCTTGGACGACAAAAGAGTAGAGTGCGTGAGTTTTTACTTTGAGTGGGCGGGTATATGCACAATGCAGATTAAATTTATTTGCGATCACTTAAAAATAGAACAAATAATATATAATGATATTAATATTTAGTTATTTGTTATAGCACATATATACAATATGCACTTTAGATTTATTATATATTAGATGTAATGTATATATATATATTCAATTAAAATGCAATATTTTGGAGTTGCGTTAAGATATTATATAAATATTAAATTTACCATAGAAAATAGTAATTGGAAATAATCCTGACAGAATAAAATATTCGCTAGGTCAGATAAATTATTTGTTATCTCTCTAAATTATAGGTATTCAAAAATAAAGTCAATCCACACTATGAATAATCACTAACAATTACAATAACAACTATTATGCAGTGGTCTTTTGTCAAACAATATCAGTATATACTTATCTGCCAATAGAAATTATAAATTATATTTTAATGAATTATAAATTTTATATATTCGTAAATTATTATAAACATTAATCATTATATTACCAGAGTATATATGTGCTGTGTCTTTTTATTATCAAACACATCAATTCTCTGTTATATAGTTAATTTTTATAATTTATTTACTTTAGTTTATTAAAAAAAACCTTACTAAAGGTTATAATAACAAATTATAAATAATACAATTTAATTTTTCAATAAAATAAAATTTTATTTAGTATCTATTTTTCTTCTAAATATATTTTTTTAATAGTAATTATAATAGATAACTTAGTTCCTGATAAAAAAAGTTATGCATATTTATTACACATTTTCTTGAAGTATGTATATAAATATATTTTTGAAAATAATCTAGTAAGGGATGGTCTAATAAGTAAATTTGTATTACATCAAATATTTGATCACATATTTCGAAGTAAGTTTGAGGTGAAATGATGAAAGCTAGGCGAGTATGATAGCATGAATTGCAGATGCAAACACTACAAACACAACCCTATGAAAGAGTAAAACTAAACACGTGGCTCTGTAAACCAGTTGTTAGAAATCTTATGATTGTTTCGAAAGTCTACTGATTGATCATGTAAGGCCTAACACAAAGCAACTGTAGGACGTACTCCGCGGATGGCACTCCACGAGTTTATGGGTGTCGTCATATTGTGCTCCTTACAAACTGTCTGTCCGTCTAGTGTGTTTGCATCTCTTCTAGCTATATGCATTACTCTTGTCTTTAGTAATCTGATTGCTTACACGATTTTATTATGAATATCAATTTATGTAGTTAGGAATATTTAAATCTGATATATTTTATAATTTATACCTGCATATTTTCGAATTTGAACATTTTCACTACGATATATTTTTGTAGAGAATAATCCAATTTCAATAACGAGATTTTATTCCTTAATATTGGTATTTAATCCTTATTTACGCACTAGTATATCAGTTTAAATTAATGACCTATTATAAATAATTATTATACATTACTATTTATTTTATAAGTAAATATTACTATTTAGGGTTTAGTAGAATTTGATCTCTTGACCTTCCTCAACTATAATATCCATTATACAGTAATCAGTGCAATGACATCCACAAGTGATTTAGACAGGTTATAACATTATCTTAATTAATATTATATTATATGTATTTAATTTTTAATTATATATTTTATGGAAAAATATCAATATTAAATATTATAAAACAAATGATCTAAATGTAAAAATAAAGTATATATTAAAGTAATACTTATAAAATTGTATTTGTAAACAGGCAAATTGAACAACTACGGAATTGCGAAATTATCAAAGAATGTGAGGTAAAGGCATTATGTGGAAAAGTACGTGAGATATTGGTTGAAGAAGGAAATGTACAAAGAGTTGATTCACCTGTTACAGTTTGTTAAATATATATTATCATATAAAACATGGATGATATATAAATAATTGCAATTGTTCTATTATTAATTATAATATAAAGATATGTTTTTATTTTTTGAATAATTAAACCATTTTTATATTTGTGATGAAATAAGGTTATTATATATTATTATATATTATTATTATATATATTATTATTACATAAAGGAAAAAACTGTAAACATTCATTAACGAAAATTGCATAATTCATTACAAATTATTTTCTTTCTTTTATATTTTCTTTGAACATTTATCATCTATAAAACTTTTCATACATTGTCTTTATATCATTATTCATAATTATATAACGATGTAAATTTCATAATTCATTAAAATTGATTTATATATTTAAAATGATCTTTAAAGAATATTTGTATTATAAAAAACAAATAATCTTAAACAAATTAACATCGTAATTATTATTCTGCAAATATTATATTTTCTGTTTAATTAATTAATATAGTTGTTTGAAAATAATACATAATTACTGTGTTTATAAGGATATCAAATAGCCTGCTAATTTAATGGTATATTATATATTCACCAAATACTCAAGAAAATATCTAAATAAATCTGCACACTTTTTTCATGCGCTATTGTCTAAGTATACAATCTCCGCATAACCAACTAGGTATGCGGCGATATACACGGTCAATTCTTCGACCTTAAAGAGCTGTTCAAAGTCGGTGGAGATATTCCCGACACTAACTACTTATTTATGGGAGATTTCGTCGATCGCGGATACTATTCGGTGGAGACTTTCTTGCTGCTCCTCGCCCTAAAGGTTTGCAAACTCACCGCTCAAATAGCTCAAGCATCTCAAACAGCTCAAGCAGCTCAGCTAACTTATGTAATTACATTACATTTGAATACAAATATATTCTACATATTTTCATTACTATTATTAAAGTAAATATATTGTTAACATTGATACACAATATCAAATACCTGGATTGTACCCGCTTTCCACATGCGATGAAACCGAGTACCTTTACTTTATTTAAGGTACCATATCCATCGTCCCCACCCCGATGTAGAGTAACCAGTGCCCTTTACTCCACCCCCTACAAGTTAGCTAACCACGCCCCCTATCGGCAGGTGAGGTACCCGGACAGACTGACACTGATCCGGGGTAACCACGAGTCCCGTCAGATCACTCAGGTCTACGGGTTCTACGACGAATGTCTACGTAAGTATGGTAGCATCGGAGTCTGGCGGTACTGTACCGAGATATTCGATTATCTCAGCCTCTCCGCAGTGATCGACGGCAAGGTCAACGAGTTCAATAACCACTCACCCTTTAAAGTCCCTGCTCTAGAAAACCACTTCAATTAATGTCTATTGTTACATTCATTTTCTTTTCTTCCCCCAACTCTACTCACTCCTCCCACCCTTTCAACCCTTTCATTTCCCCTTCCCTTTAACTCTAATCACGTCCTCTTTCCTTTCATCCCCAGGCTTCAACCATTTGCTTTACATTATTCATCCTAAACTAACCATTCTAACCTCTCTATCCTCTATCAACAACACTTAAAATTCACGTATATACACCACTTGACTACACCACACAGCAAATCACAGCAGTTGATGTAGTGCTGTAATACTAATCTCTAGTTAATATCTCTTCCAACATCCTATTCCAACTCTACCTACGCATGACCTATTACTTCCTAACTACTTCCTAACTACATCTACTAATCATTAACCTACCCTTCACTTGTTAAGCCCCTCCCCTAATCACATGCTCTTTATCATTAGACTCCTACCCTGATTAAGCTCCTCCCCTAACCACATGCTCTTTATCATTAGACTCCTACCCTGATTAAGCTCCTCCCATAATCACATGCTCTTTATCATTAGACTCCTACCCTGATTAAGCTCCTCCCCTAACCACACCCAGATATTCTGTGTACACGGCGGTCTATCTCCTTCGATACAAACGCTCGACCAGATCCGACAGATTGACCGTAAACAGGAAGTACCTCACGACGGACCAATGTGCGACCTCTTGTGGAGTGACCCCGAAGGTCGGTAATCTACATACCATACCCCGTCGGTCAAACCATTATTGATAACAATATCTGAATTATACCCGGGATGCATTCCGTCCTATACTCCTATCCACATAATTCATAGATAGGTAGAGTTAAGACCAGACCCTTACCCCCACTCTACAACTCACCGCATTGCACCGCAGAGACGCAGGGCTGGGGTTCTAGCCCCAGGGGCGCCGGTTTCCTTTTCGGAAGCGACGTGGTTCAACAGTTCAACCAACAAAACAATATCGACATCATCTGTCGCGCCCACCAGCTCGTCATGGAGGGCTACAAATGGCATTTCAACGAAACTGTCCTGACTGTGTGGTCTGCACCCAACTACTGTTATAGGTTTGTTTGGGGGTTTGTAGCGTAGGGCTCGAGAACATTATATATAGAGTGGCAATGATTATTATGACTGCTGTGATTATTATTTATTAAATATTCTCATTAGTAAATAGTCAAAAATAGATTACAATTTTAGTAGCCGTTTAGTAGATTATTTAGGTTTTATTATTAAGTTTAGTAGGTTTGATATCAAATAATGTATTGAATATTTAAAAAAGATGTGGGAATGTTGCTGCAATATTGGAATTAGATGAGAATTTGAACAGAGAATACACAGTTTTTGAAGCTGCACCTCAAGTTAGTACAGATCTCATTATATTAATGATTTGCTACTCGTGAATATATATTTCATTTCAGTAATTGATACTAATTAATAAAGGAACAAAGAGGAATTCCGTCTAAAAAGCCCCAAGCTAACTACTTCCTGTAGCGACCACAAGCCGGTGAAATTATATAATCATGTCTAAAATATTTGTGAATAAGCATTTTTTTATCAAAATATTCTTTTATTTAATTACCTCGATGGATATGAAAATAAATACATAAACAATTAAATATCAGTCGTAAGTCTTACTGAATGTCAGGATAGGAGGTTGGATGCTCTTCTTTTTTACTGTAAACATTTTAGTTTTGATTATTAATATATTATTTATTACATATATGTATTATTACATATATGTATTATTACATACATATATTATTACATTTATGTATTATTACATATATATATTATTACATATAAGTATTTAGTGGAGATAAGTGGACTAACATCGATTAAGCAATTCTAGAATTCTATTAATATTATCATTGGAGTTGTTATGATTTTTCATTTCTTTCATATTTGTAATGGCTTTTAACAATGTTTCATCTGGTAAAGTAAATAATTACTTTATTTGTTCAAAGTAGAAATGGTACATAATATTATTATAATTCATTCATCTAAGAATTAAATTAATATTTATGTTTAACAAATATGAAATAATGTTACTTAATATTAGATTTTACTTATATTCCTTTCAAAGGTATTTGTATTAACACATAAGATCATTCAAAGCCTATACAAAACTTCATGTGTATAAAATACATGGTATCTTGTATTGAAATTATAATATAATAATATTGTATTCTATTAGTCTAGAAATATACAATGTCGTAGATTACAGTGGAATTGTTTATAAATAGATTACAGATATGCAAGTTATAGCCAGTTATAACTTGTTGCTAAAAATTTGGGATTGGCCATTTCAAATTCTATGTGTATAATTGTAAAATATACTTTTATATATAATAAATCAACCTTAATAGGGTGTACATATATATTACTAAAATATTGTATTATATATTAAAAAACTGATTTATAATATTAAACATGTATGATGTGTTGAGTATTATTTAGGTAAACATTGCATAAATTAATAATTATTGTTACATTTGTTAATAATGTATTAAATTTAAATATTAGTATAAATTTATAATAAAAAATAGTATATTTAGTTATGCAAAAAGAAAATTATTTAAGTTTTAAGGCAAGTTTATAGAAATAAAGTGGATTCGTCGGAAAATCAGATGATGAAATTTTAGAATAAATTTGTCATAAATTATAACGCCTCATGGAAATTAAAATCAAACCTGTTTGAAATTTTCATCAGAATTAAAAGACTTAATATTCCTATTTATAAAATCACATGATTTTAGAATTGAATTTTCAAATATAATCTCTTTAGTAGCCATATGTTATACATCCAATAGTTTATAGGATCACAACAATTTGAATTATTAAAATATATATAAAATATCTATTCTAAAAACCCAAAACAAATAACTTGGTTATCTGGGTTAACTATTTAAATAATTTGAATAACGTTATTATGTTATTTAGATAGATGTAAATGGGCCTTTTCTTATATTTATGTTGTATATTAATAACATATTGTAGATATAAAAATTAATAATATATTCATAAAATTGAGCATTTTGTGTTAGAACTATTTAAGATTAAAATGTAAAATGAAAAATATGTTTGAATTTTTAATTTGAATTTGGATTTTAAAATTATATATTTAGATGAAATTTATAAAAATCTTTGTTCTACTATTTAATATAACAATTGTATATTATAACATATACATTAAATGTTATCATAGTTTAATGGATGTTAAATAAAGATAAGGATTAATAAAATAAAGTATCTCTAAATTCTATAAATAATCACCATAATTTTCCCCTGTTATCATATTGAATTTGTCAACATAATCTGTGATTTTATTGAAGTGGATAGCCTCAATATTGCTGACATCGTCATAGAGGATAATTGTAAACATTTTCATTAACGAGATCATGACCTATATTAAAGACAGTTATAGTTTGTAGGTAATAATTTATTTTTCTCATGCAGTTATTTAACAGGTGTTATTGTATATTGTATATATTGTGGGGTATATTGGGGTGTATGAGTCATTAACCAATGAAATCAGTGCATTCTCATTTTTGGCATTGTCAAAGGATATGTTGCCGCCGAACCAAGAAAACGACGTCATTATCGATTGTAAAGTAGTTGCGAATGCATTTAATGGGAAATCCGAACGTAGGGCAACGGAGATTAGAGCAGAACAAGCGCTGATCTTGACCTTTCAACAGATTTGAGAGTATATAGATGTATCACTAGAAGTAAGAGCTACCTTTATATTATTTATATCATTCAAGATTAGGGAAATAAGTGATTGCGATTGTATAAAATTAAATCAATAATTAATATAATAACAATATTATTTTTATTGATAAATTGTTAAATATTATAATTACTGATGTGTTGAAAAATATTATTAATGAATTGAATGATTGTCTGCTCGATTTGAAATAAACCTTGTAGTTGTTAGAGCTACGGAATGAATGATTCAACGTCTTATAGATGAGAGGTGAGGCTGTCTCCGAGAATGTGTTGAAATGCCGGTGTCTAAGTATCTCGGAGATTGCATAACAAGCATTCCATCTCAACTAAGCAAGTTTAAATAAATAATTACATAATATCTCTTCGGAAGTGATAATCCATTAGCCATTAGCCATTAGCCTTTGACCAATATTCATTTAGAAAAGTCATCGACCACACTTTATCTAAATTGTTTCAATTGCAAATTACAAACTTTCACCGATCCAGTTGAGATGCAATTAAGTAAAATCTTAATAGCTTCACTAATGATAGGAGAGATGTTTCCTCCTGAGTTTAATACGTATAAAGAATAAATTAATATAAAAATTAAAGTTTGGATTAAAATCATAATAGTATTTGATGTATTGGTTAAATATTAATATATTTTATATTTTATATTGATAAACATTTCTAATAATAAATATAATAGGTAAACTGAATAATGATAAATCGCAGAGATATCGTTGTTAGTATTTCCAACCTATGGGTGTATTGATGTTCACATAGCCTAACAGCTTGCCAAGGGCCCTGACTCCATTCTGCCGAACCTTGTCACTGCCATCTGTACTGATACGCATGCAGAGTTGTAGCAACTGCTTTACCAAGACGTCAGGAAAATCGTCGAGAAATTCACGACAATCCGTTGACCTTTCGGTAAAGCTCAATATTATTTGTTATAACAATAACAATGAAAACTAATTTAATAACGAATAAACATGTTTTTTATAAATAATTTTATTATATTCGAATATAATTTATAGTTACAATTTTCACAGATCTAAACATATTTATTTCAATAATTCGCTGATATTGACATCGCCGCAATATACGCTAAAAGAACCTATTCGTGGCGATGATTTGGCAGATGTTGGACAGGCTCCACGAGACCTTAGTCTTGTACATATTACTTAGTTTCTTCTCCTCGTCTAGAGCTTCTACGATGGCGTAGCATACATCGCAAATGAAAGAAACATTCTGTTTAGGTACAAATGAACTCTGAACTCATCGCGGTCAGTTGTTTGAGGATTAAATATCGCTTACAAAAAAAAGGATTCGAAATAATATAACGCTTGTTTTAGGAATAAATATCACCGCGTATGAAGGAAAGACGTTACTTGAATAATATTATTACGTGTATTCCATAAGTACATATACTAATGAAAAAACAACATCCACTAAATCTCCGCATGTAAACGAAATCCTTCCTATCATTCTACCCCCGCTTATGTTTATAATCATTCATCTCATTAAAGCAAAACTTTCAAACTACTCTTCCTCTAAATCAAATCACGAAAGCATTACAAAACTTGCTTCTCATTCAACACCAGTCCAAAACTTGCCTGTCAATCAAACCTTGCCAAGTTGATCAATGAGGACGTACAATGATAAAGTCCTCAGAACTGATCCCCTTACAATCTCCATGTCGTGTGTACACAGACCTAGCATAAGAGAAATCAACAGAACTTGATCCTGGTCCTGTGGGTTATGGTGGTGTTGGGGTTATGGTGGTGTAGGGGTTATGGTAGTGTTGGTGTTATGGTAGTGTTGGGGTTATAGTGGTGTTGGGGTTATGGTGGTCCTATGGGTTATGGTGGTGTTGGGGTTATGGTGGTGTTGGGGTTATGGTGGTCCTGTGGGTTATGGTGGTGTTGGGGTTATGGTGGTCATGTGGGTTATGGTGGTGTTGGGGTTATGGTGGTGTAGGGGTTATGGTGGTGTTGGGGTTATGGTGGTCCTGTGGGTTATGGTGGAGTTGGGGTTATGGTGGTCATGTGGGTTATGGTGGTGTTGGGGTGATGGTGGTCCTGTGGGTTATGGTGGTGTTGGGGTTATGGTGGTCATGTGGGTTGTGGTGGTGTTGGGGTTATGGTGATGTTGGGGTTATGGTGGTCCTGTTGGTTATGGTGGTGTTGGGGTTATGGTGGTCATGTGGGTTATGGTGATGTTGGGGTTATGGTGGTCCTGTTGGTTATGGTGGTGTTGGGGTTATGGTTGTGTTGGGGTTATGGTGGTCCTGTGGGTTATGGTGGTGTTGGGGTTATGGAGGACATGTGGGTTATGGTGGTGTTGAGGTTATGGGATTATTGATGTTATGTGAGTAGGCTATTGAAATCAACAACACCTTATTGTGGGGATAAGTTTATATCAGGTGATATCATTGGAATGAAAAACAAAGTAGTGTCTTATGATAATATGGGAATAATGTAATATTTGATATATAATTACTTATACTCAATACTACAAATACACCATTTCTATTTCCATGTACACTCTAAATCCATCCCACTATACACTATATAACTATATCATCCTATTGCATACAAGCATATAACATTCAAGCCCCCCTCCCCTCCCCTCCCCTCCCCTCCCCTCCCCTCACACTAACTGACAGTCTACAGTATATATCCGAGTTGATCATTGACATTGCTGAATAGATTGTGGACTGAGCATTTAGATTTAAAGTGTTTTCTTGAGAGGCCGAGCAGATGGAGGGTAACAAATACCTGATCACATGACACCATAGGGTCTGCAGCAATGGGCGTGGTTACGAGGCAGTAGTGCAGTGGGGTAGGTAGGGCTAAGGACGGGGCGGGATGAATAACTAGGTGTTTAGTTTACAGTAATTTCTATAGATTTGAATGGAGTGAATATTAAGTGAGATAAAACTATGATATATTCAGATATTTTAGGTTTAGGGTAAATAGAGATTTTATTTTATATATTCAGAGATGACAAGATAGGGCGATAAGAAGATGATTCCTCGATTACCATGATTTCTTCATTAACATTAACAATAAAAATGCTTTTCACTAGAGCTTCGAAGAGCTGTAAAGGGTTTTAAAAATGCATTAATTTGTACATGTGCATGGCAAATGAATAAAACAGATGATCCTCATCTGCTTTATACATGTGCATGGCAAATAAATAAAACAGATGATTCTCATCTGCATTTGATTATAAATTTATTTTCATTTTTTTAAATTGAATATTATTACATAAATAATTATTTCAAGAAAATGGAAGAATTAAATTACAACAATAGTAACAAATTATTTTATTTGCAATACATTTTCTGGGTAGATAAAAAGGTAGTAATGAAATGCAAACAAAATTATACAGACTCACCTTTGCGGCCAGAATCTGGACATGGTCATCGCTGTAGAAAATTAGTCTTTCAGCTATTTTCATAATATCAAAACGCTTATCTCTGATCAAAATTTGGAGATTTAATAATTTAATATAGTATTGTTTAATGACATTGATAAGTAATTCATTATTAATAAAACATCTTTGTAGTCTTTTGAGAAAAATATGATTAACATTTAACATTTAATAGAGTTTATAAATTGAATTGATTATTATTCTGATCTGTTGTCATACTGTTAACGAGGTGGTACCAACTCAACTAGACAAGGGTGTTGGGAGCAAATGCTACTGAGTATTGTCAGACATTCGTTGTGAATCCTGTATGAACGCTCGCTATCTGAACCAGTGTTAACACAGATCAAACCATTTGCATACAATTACAGTTTATTTACAATATCTCAATATAGCAAATATTTTAATTAACTATTTAATGGATATAAATAAATCAACATATTATTTAAATAATTTAATAGTTTATCCATAAAAACTTAACAATTTAATAATAATAAAGAAACTTATGTTCAAATATGGCCGAAATAACAATTCTTTATTTGATATGAAATGAATTACTAAATACAAACCATTTGATGTTAAACCAGGTGCTGTCTCGAGATTATCTAAGCAAAGATCATAGATCCAAAAAGAATTAGCCTGTATTGTTCAAAGATTATTAATAATTAATTAATTCGCTATAATTTAAAATAATATGCTTATAGATCATATGTTTTCTAATCATATTAATTAATATCTACCACTTAAACTAGAATTACCGACGTCTTTCAGCGATGTTTGCATTAACGAGCTTCCTTTGCAACTAGTGATTAGAGCGGATAAACATTTCAAGGCGGCAGTTACGATAAAGGAAGCTGTAAAGCAGATGTGAATTTAGGTCGAATGTAATTTAATATAAAATTATAATTTTAGAAATTTATAAATGATCAAATACATTTTTAGCATAATTTAATAAAATATATAGAAATATTAAAGGGTTATTTAATATCACATACACTTACAGAATATAGATAATAAATGCATATATCTATATAAATTGCGAGTTAATAAGATACCTACATTTATGATTTAGAAAAATCCTAATTCTTTCTAGCATGTGTAGTGTACAGTTGTCATGTAAACTAGAGTAAGGCGAATTGGTAGCGAGAGTTGCCATTAACTGTATGAGAAAATGGTCAGAAATTAATATAAATCGAAAGAATAAGTAGATCTAGATGTTAGTAAATACGTGGTGTCAGTAATTGAGTGTCAGTAATTAAGGGTAGTAGTAATTGAGTGTCAGTAATTAAATGTCAGTAAATGAGTGTGTGTCAGTAATTGAGTGTGTAAGTGAATGAGAGTGACAATACATTTGGGTTTCAGTTAATTATTTTAAGTTGATAATTATCAAAAAATTACAGATTATTGATTATTGGCGGCTATAAATTGAAATGACGGTAGCAATAAGAAAGCAACAAATACGATTGTGAATGTGTTTCAGTCCGTTAAGTATTGTTATCAGTGATTGGTTAGTAATTAAATGAGGTATCTGTTGAATAGTCCACCAGGGTGCGAGTGTTTTAGTTTAGTGGACCTAAGAAAACTGGTATCAGTAAAAGTCAGTGCATATAATTGTTAAATATTTACATTTTATATTTCGAAATCAAACATTCAATTGAATATCTTAAAGAGAATTGGAAAAACTTTCAGAATCTGAAGGATATTGTAAGGCAGGTTTTCTTTCACCAGACACTCGAATACAGTGTAGTGTAATTTCTTAAGCATGAGAGCCAAATTTTGAGAAAATGTATGAAAACTGCTTGGCTTATTTGGATTCCTGTAGAAGGAAGAGAAATGTGTTGATTTATAGTAAATTAAAGACATATCTTACTTTTCACTTTTACCATCGACTGTATTACTAAATCATTATTACACCTCGACAACTATGTTCATGACTCATAGAGTTAATGTAAACTTTACGATTACAGAAAATGTGTAAAATATTGCAAATTAAATAAAAACAGCAACAAGTCAAATTGAAACTAGTTTATAATTTGTAAACGATTGTTCCGCCGAGGATAGGAAGGTTTTTGCGCCTTCGAGCATACCGCCAACACAGTAGATGGCCGAAAGTCTGACCTGAAGAGTGGAAAGGTGTAAGAGACTCGATAGAATGAGTGAAGAGCTAGAATAAGGGAGTTAAGGTACGGATAAAGTTGTATATGGGTGAGGAGAGAATGGTACGATTTAAGTAGTGTAAGGATGGGCTGAGGATGTAGGGTTAGGAATCATATAATGTAAAGTGAAGAATCAGGTAGGGGTATAGATGAGGTATTGATACAAGTAACTTGAAGTATAAAAAAACCAAGGGGAAGAAAGAAAGTCAAGTTTAAAGTATAAAAATAACAATATAGGGAAGTTGGATATAAAGATTGAATTCAATATGTTTAATATATTAGTATATATTAGGCTGATAAATTATATCCAAATTCAAAGTATCAAAAGCCAAATTCAAAGTATCGAAACCGTATCAAAATTTAAAAAAAAGTATAAAAAGATATCAAAATGTATTACGAAAACCAATGTATCGAAGTTGTATTATCGTTTATATTTAAATCCATATATTTGATATATTTTTGAATTATTCTCTAGTATAATATTACACTTATATACTATATATAGATTTGATCTTTAACCCATAAAGGCCTAAAAGTATTTAAATTGAGATACGTAAATGTACATTTTTAAAATTTATTTTTAATTTCAATATAAACATTAAATATAAATTTTTATAAAAAAACTTATATACATTATTAAATACACTACAATAATAATTATATATACATGCCTATATAGTGCTCTAAATGTTTTATCTTATAAATTTAATTTTATATAAATTATGAAATAATATAATAATTATTAATAAAAAAATTAGAATATAAAATATTTCATAATTTATAAATTAAATAACCTAATTTTGATATCATTATTTAACATAACTATTTTATAAAAAAACTATAAAAAAATTAGAATATAAAATATTTCATAATTTATAAATTAAATAACCTAATTTTGATATCATTATTTAACATAACTATTTTTAATAATCATATGTATAATACTTGTAATTTCCACATGATATATTTAACAATTTATTTTAAAAACATGTATTTTGTAATAACAAATGTTTTAAAATAAAAATTCATTTAATCATGTAATTCTTATAATGTATATAAAATCATAACTGTCTTAAAAAATATCGAAAACGATATTTAAGTGCATTAAAAATGTATTTAAACAATAAAATATTTTTTTTAATTATAACATATTTTTAAACGGATATATCACTAAATATACATATATCTCTATCTCAGTAAATAAGATTGTAGGGGCACTTTTTGATTCGCTATGTAAAATAAATTGGTTCAACCCAATAAAAATAATTATTGAATTTGTTGATTGGGCTTTTGGTGATATTTTCTTTTTTGTCAATCTGTTATTTATAGATATTAACATATCTATAAATAACAGATTTTAATTAAGTTTTATAGTTTTTTATCAATATCAACTCATAAAATACAATAATCAGCAAATATGGAATACAATACAATACACCAGTATATGTTTGTTTACCTTAGCGACAGGTTCATCGCAAAGACTGTAGAATAGATCGTCCGGATAAGGAGATATTGGTGTGTGGGGCAGGAAGCACGACCAATAGGAATACAACATTTTCTTATCAAGGACCTATTGAGTTGTGTAACGATGAGTCACTATTAGTATGTTATTAGATAGTGTTTGCATGGAAGTAGTCTTTGTATGGTAGTAGATATTCTTTGTATGGAAGTTGATAGATTTTCAATGTCAACTAGAAACTAATTTAAGAATTTCATCAAAATTATAATAGATATAGAATTGCTGTTGATGGGAGACAGCATTAATCAAATAATTACAAATTTTTTCAATTAATTTTATTTTTATTTACTATTTAGATTTCAGATTGAAAAATGCAATTAAATAAATTGCATATTTATAAGGGTTGTGAAAACAATAAATATTGAACATAATAAATTAGTGAATAATTTAATAAATTATTAATATAATTTGTTTATAAAACCGTATATATAATGGATTGTCTAAATATTAAAAAGTGATTATTTGAATATCTAGGGTTGTTTATCTAGTTGTAGATATCATATGTACGTTATCTATACAACCAATACAATCATTGCAAACAAAACAAACTCTTTTTTTACTATACATAATCAATTTATAAATCATAATAAAAGTGAAGCTTTTATTATAATTTGTAATTGATAAATTACACTTTGAAGCCGGTTTTCTCAGAATAATTATTTTCACTTGTTTACTAATTTCATATTTATAATAACTCATTCAATATAGAAAATAATTAATTAATTTGTGTGTGTGTATAAAGATATTATATATATTTATATAGTTACGTTTTGATATTTATAAATGACACAATAGTTATACAATAGTAAAATATAGAATTTATTCACTTCAAATTGTTCTTTTAAATAAAGTATACTTCATAGTGATATATAAACACATTTAGAATGAATTGCTAAAAATTAATAATGTAACTATATATGTCTATATATTTCCTATAATTAGGTCAAAAATCTTGGTACAGTACCAAGTTTTAAGTACAGTATTCCATTTTATATAGAGCTATATTTCCATATCATTTACCATGTTAAACACGATTACTGCGATCTGCCCTTAATTTTAAATAGAGCCAGTTGTAAATATAATTTATAAATATATATTTGTACTTGTTGCGAGATAATGAAAAATAATTAATTATGAAAAGTTTCTAACAGAAAAATAGTATGTTCGGTTAAATATAGGTGTGGTCAGCAGATAAAGAGTGTGGTCAGTAGATAAAGTGAGAGATTAGCAGATAAAGAGTGAGGTCAGTAGATAAAGTGAGAGATTAGCAGATAAAGAGTGAGGTCAGCAGATAAAGAATGTGGTCTGTAGATAAAGAGTGTGATCAGCAGATAAAGTGAGAGATTAGCAGATAAAGAGTGTGGTCAGTAGATAAAGAGTGTGGTCAGCAGATAAAGAGTGTGGTCAGCAGATAAAGAGTGTGGTCAGTAGATAAAGTGAGAGATTAGCAGATAAAGAGTGAGGTCAGTAGATAAAGTGAGAGATTAGCAGATAAAGAGTGAGGTCAGCAGATAAAGAATGTGGTCTGTAGATAAAGAGTGTGATCAGCAGATAAAGTGAGAGATTAGCAGATAAAGAGTGAGGTCAGCAGATAAAGAGTGTGGTCAGCAGATAAAGAGTGTGGTCAGCAAATAGAGGGTGAACACTACATATAAAGGTGTTAACGACCTTGATGATTTCATTGAATGCATTCAGAGTATACTTGCGTAGAAGTTGACATTTGAATTCCAGACAATGCTGCACTGGTTGCCAATTTTCAGTATCGGAACTTGACAGCTCTCCATCGGAACACATCGACTCATCGTAACGTGTATTTACACCTATTGGCGGGTCAAGACAATAGTATTAATTTCATTGTTCATTTATATCATAAGTAACATGTTTTTGAAATATAATTAATTATTATTAATTACTTATTATTCTTTTATGATTATGATCCTAGAAATTAAATTTTTCTTCTTGAATAAATTAATTTATAATAAAGTCTTGATTATTTACATTTTAAATAATTGGAGTTTATAAATCGGAACACCTACAAACGAAAGTAGATAATGCCAGCGAACACCAGCCTATCAGACTAACCCACGCAGCTATTGAGTTTCTGACGTCGGCTTCGAGTGTTCGCTTTAGCATTCGCAGCTTCGGGTTGGGTTCTCGGCAAGTCGGTGAGAATGTACAACGGGATAGCGCTCGGACTCAACGGGTTATCGGCTTCCGTCGCGTTCCTCAAGCCGATGAACATGCAAGTCTGGGAGCGGAAGGGAACGAGACATTGTACGGGGCCGATATTGTCGAATATACCGAGGAAAGTCAATTAAGGATTGGTAGTGGATATGCGATGGAGTATGGTGACGGAATCTGTATGTGTAGTAGATATGGGGCAGATATGTGGGGATATGGGGTAGATATGGGGTAGATATGGGGTAGATATGGGGTAGATATGGAGTAGATATAGGGTAGATATAGGGTAGATATGGGATAGATATGGGATAGATATGGGGTAAATATGGGATAGACAATGTCTATTAGACATGGGGTAAATATGGGATAGATATGGGGTAAATATGGGGTAGATATGGAGTAGATATGGGGTAGATATGGGGTAGATATGGGGTAGATATGGGATAGATATGGGATAGATATGGGGCAGATATGGGGTAGATATGGGGTAGATATGGGGCAGATATGGGGCAGATATGGGGTAGATATGGGGTAGATATTGGGTAGATATAGGGTAGATATGGGGTAGATATGGGGTAGATATGGGATAGATATAGGATAGATATGGGATAGATATGGGGCAGATATGGGGTAGATATGGGGCAGATATGGGATAGATATGGGGTAGATATGGGATAGATTTGGGGTAGATATGGGGTAGCCATAGGGTAGATATGGGGTAGATATGGGGTAGATATGGGGTAGATATGGGGTAGATATGGGGTAGATATGGGGCAGATATGGGATAGATATGGGATAGATTTGGGGTAGATATGGGATAGATTTGGGGTAGATATGGGGTAGCTATAGGGTAGATATGGGGTAGATATGGGGTAGATATGGGATAGATTTGGGGTAGATAAGGGGTAGCTATAGGGTAGATATGGGGTAGATATGGGATAGATTTGGGGTAGATATGGGGTAGATATGGGATAGATTTGGGGTAGATATGGGGTAGCTATAGGGTAGATATGGGGTAGATATGGGGTAGATATGGGGTAGATATGGAGTAGATATAGGGTAGATATAGGGTAGATATGGGATAGATATGGGATAGATTTGGGGTAGATATGGGATAGATTTGGGGTAGATATGGGGTAGCTATAGGGTAGATATGGGATAGATATGGGATAGATATGGGATAGATATGGGGCAGATATGGGGTAGATATGGGATAGATATGGGATAGATATGGGGCAGATATGGGGTAGATATGGGGTAGATATGGGGCAGATATGGGGCAGATATGGGGTAGATATGGGGTAGATATTGGGTAGATATAGGGTAGATATGGGGTAGATATGGGGTAGATATGGGATAGATATAGGATAGATATGGGATAGATATGGGGCAGATATGGGGTAGATATGGGGCAGATATGGGATAGATATGGGGTAGATATGGGATAGATTTGGGGTAGATATGGGGTAGCCATAGGGTAGATATGGGGTAGATATGGGGTAGATATGGGGTAGATATGGGGTAGATATGGGGTAGATATGGGGCAGATATGGGATAGATATGGGATAGATTTGGGGTAGATATGGGATAGATTTGGGGTAGATATGGGGTAGCTATAGGGTAGATATGGGGTAGATATGGGGTAGATATGGGATAGATTTGGGGTAGATAAGGGGTAGCTATAGGGTAGATATGGGGTAGATATGGGATAGATTTGGGGTAGATATGGGGTAGATATGGGATAGATTTGGGGTAGATATGGGGTAGCTATAGGGTAGATATGGGGTAGATATGGGGTAGATATGGGGTAGATATGGAGTAGATATAGGGTAGATATAGGGTAGATATGGGATAGATATGGGATAGATTTGGGGTAGATATGGGATAGATTTGGGGTAGATATGGGGTAGCTATAGGGTAGATATGGGATAGATATGGGATAGATATGGGATAGATATGGGGCAGATATGGGGTAGATATGGGGCAGATATGGGGTAGATATGGGGTAGATATTGGGTAGATATAGGGTAGATATGGGGTAGATATGGGGTAGATATGGGATAGATATAGGATAGATATGGGATAGATATGGGGCAGATATGGGGTAGATATGGGGCAGATATGGGATAGATATGGGGTAGATATGGGATAGATTTGGGGTAGATATGGGGTAGCTATAGGGTAGATATGGGGTAGATATGGGGTAGATATGGGGTAGATATGGGATAGATATGGGGTAGCTATAGGGTAGATATGGGGTAGATATGGGGTAGATATGGGGTAGATATGGGGTAGATATGGGGTAGAAATGGGGTAGATATGGGGTAGATATGGGGCAGATATGGGATAGATATGGGGTAGATATGGGGTAGATATGGGGTAGATATAGGGCAGATATGGGGTAGATATGGGGTAGATATAGGGTAGATATGGGGTAGATATGGGGTAGATATGGGGTAGATATGGGGTAGATATGGGGTAGATATGGGGTAGATATGGGGTAGATATGGGGTAGATATGGGGTAGATATGGGGTAGATATGGGGTAGATATGTGGTAGATATGGGGTAGATATGGGGTAGATATGGGGTAGATATGGGGTAGATATGGGGTAAATATGGGGTAGATATTGGGTAGCAGCGGATATTAGAGAAGGAGATAATGGAAGAACACAATGTAAGATATTGAGATTATGCAATAGCATTAGAATACATACTTTGATCTTAGACAGTAAGATGGGAACTTGATCTTTAAAGGTATTTGGATCATAAGCTACTAGATAACGAATAGTCTTCATGCAGTCAGACATCATCTAAATGATGAATTAAGATATTCTTATTTTAATAATTTACTAATATATTATATATTAACAATAAAATGTATTATATAATTATATTGGTATATATATATATAAATATATATATATATATATATTATAAATCTGTAATAATAATTTTGTTAAATTAATCTTTTAAAATTATATTTTCACTTAATAATAATTTTTTTTAGCACAGAACTTGAATTTATGAATTTATAGGAAACAATAGATATAAACAGCTGTCACACATTGACATACCCATCCATTAGTACAATAGCGGCCATATACATATACACAACGATAAACTGACACACCGAGAGACTGAAAATGACTACAAACGTCAATATAAAGGGGATTGTTCTTTGAGTCGTTGATTTGAATAGCCGTGATAACCAGCTGAGCAATGTGTTTACGTGTGGGGTAATCGATGTACGAATCATCTGCATCTAGTCTGCGGTGAGGGGTTCGGATTAGAGTGGCGGAGAGGGACTAAAACATAGAGATGTCGGTGGTTGAATATGAGCGGTGAAGATTCTAGGTTTAATAGCGTAGGGACAAAGTTAGAGAGGTAACAATACAAGGATATTACGGTGGAAATACAATTGTAGTGATTCAATGATAAAGTGGAGATATTTCAGGGAAATAGTGAGTGTAAATTAGTAGTAAAGGTTATAGGCTAGAGATAGTGTAAAGTATAGATTATAGCTAGCGTCAGGACGGAGGTTTGGAGTCAGAGATTAAATTAATAAAATATCATTGATAGTAAAATAATACAAAAATAAATTTATAATTTAAATACTTTATACTTTAAAATTGAACCTCTAAAGCAAATTATCTGCTAAATTAATAGGAATTCAAAATAATTCAAGCGAGAAAATGCATTTAAATTTGATATATATTGACAAACATTACTGAATAGGAAGCAAGAATTTTGACAGCGCTGGAGAGTTTTTCATCGACGCAGTAATTTGACAATCTATAGTTGTCTTCTATCATCGACTCACAAACGTTCATCACATTATAAACCACAGGAAATTCTAAGCGAGATGCCTTTTAAAACAATATAGTGTAATGTTAGTGTCAAGTTAGTGTCACGTTAGTTATAACTATAGAAAATTTGAACTTTATATATCACAATACATTTTTTAAATCTATAAAAATAGAATTTAAAATGGATTACATCATATTAGATAATCAAAATATATAAGTTACATGACAGTATAGTTTGGAAATATTAAATAATAAACCTGTCCAAAGATGACACTAGGCATTGTGATTAGAGCATCGAGAGAACATGAGTTTGTATCATTAGCAATAATACTCACCAACATATTCACCAATCTTTTGACAAGCGTCTCTTCACTGAATATAAACTAGAAATCAATATAATTCAGGCATTGAAGACTAATTAGTGATTGTTTTCATTTTATAATATGAATCAAATATATGTCTATAATATATTACAAACTTCTACATTAATATTATAAATTTATATTTTATATGATGAGTATATAGTACTATGTATAATGATGTTTTTGTGAAGTAAAGTAATGTATTAATAATAATAATAATAATAAGAATAACTTAGAAACTAAAGTGAAAAATAACCCCAGGATAAAAAAGAGATTTACGTAGAAATGAACAGAAGAGTTGAATAGTTGTGGCATCTGTAAACTCAATAGAACTATGTGTTTCCGAAATCAATGTTTGAATATTCTGGAAAATTAAATTTAATTATATAAAACTTATTAATTTAATAAATAATATTGTATTATTAAATAAATATTGTAATCATAATTAAAATATTATATACTTGAAATTAAATATAATTTATATCTGTTTTAATGTGTATAGTATTATCATATTCTGGTTATATTTTTATAGCCAGAATAGTATTGGTTTATATAATTCTTAGTAATTGAATTATATTGATTGATAAATATAATAGAATATACTTGGACATATATGCAATAGAATATTAAAAGTTATGTATTATAACTTAATAAGGGTTTAAACTATCTTAAAATAATAGTGTAATGTGTTAAAAATATATATGCTACCATAAAATAATAATTTATTAGAAAGTTATTTATTGACTATTATTATATATAAATGGTATAATATTAAATAAATTATAAATACATCAAAATATTTTATACACATTAATGTCTATAATTAATTAAATAAAGTTTCATTTATAATATTACAATCATTCATTTATATACAATAATAATAACATATATAAAAAGTATAGTATATTAATAGTATGTTACAATACTATGCATATAATATATCATTAGTAATATACATTTTATAATAATTCAGTCATATCTACATATGGTTGTCAATAGTACAAATATGATTTCCATGAACAAATATAAGGAATATTGCAACATGTTAAATATTTAAATGATTTTAACAATATATTTGTTATTATATAATACTTTGATACTTTGATATAATACTTTACAGTGACATGAAAATTATAATATTATATTAATTAGTAAGATAGTTATATATTAATAAGATAGTTATATGTATGTAAATAGTTATATTATATTAAATATTGTCCAAACTATAACTGTGAAACTAAGTCATAATCACTTAATAAGATAACTCTATGCAAGTAGTATTAGAAAAAAAATCGAACAATTTATTTCATATTTTTAAAAACTGTAAATGTATATGTATTTATATTTACAATTTTAAGTATAACTTAAGTGTAGTTTATCGAAGATTTATTAATTAATACCCATGTTTATAATAGTAACAAATCTGCTAAAATAAATAAATTAATTAAACCGTATTTATATATTATTTGAAATACATTCTACTATTAAGTTATTTCTAATGAGATTTTGAAAAAAAAAATGTATACCTTAAAACATATACACGCGGGGTTATAATTTGCATCATTTAGATATTTTAAATATCCATATACGTTAGATAAGTGATCAGGTGATGAAATATCTAGTCCATATTCATTAGGAGTCATATAAGACATTTTAATAAATCAATTATAATATTTTTTCTAGAATTATAGGCAATGGCTAGACTATGGAAAACATGCCGAATTGTAAACAACTTTATTTATTTACATAATTATTTAACCAATGATATAATCCCTAATTTACAAATCATATTTCTAATATTTAAGACCCATTAAAGCGTATTAAGACCTTTTAGGCTGTAGGGCTATAGAATAATACTGTGCGTAAAATACAAAATTATAACATGGAACAAATTATAATAAAATAGACACTTATAATAAAATGATACGACATCTGATACAACAAAAATTGACTAAATATTATTATATTATAAATATGTTTAATATTATTATTTAAAAATAACTTAATTTAATATATCAATAAATGATATATATTATTTATATTAATTAATTGAATCAACTAAAATAATAACGAATATCACCTATAATATTTGATAATACTTGGATAATTAAGATAATATCCAAGATTTTGTAGTCTTGGATATTATTATGTAATATCATTTATATCTAAGGTATTGGTCGAAAACTATTATATACATAGTTGTTGTTGGATGAAAATAATGAATTCATAACAATCAAACATTAATAATTACAACATATATTCAAAATTTAAAGATGTATTATGTGTATGGAAATAAGAGTTAAAATATAATTAATGAACAATTTAAATGATTGTAATCCTTAAATTACTGTGTAATTAGTTTATATATATATGTATATATATATATATATACATATAGTTGTTAGCTCAATTGTTAAGTTATTATGAACCTATGGGACTATGAATAGATATGTACATTTATTTATATTTGGATTATTTGATTGGTCAAAAATAATAAGGTAAATAAATAAGGTTCTTTTTACATTGCTGCATTAAACACTACCAGAATTTTAAATATTTATTATCTTCAATAGATTTGATTATCTTCATAGATTTGTATTAGGAGTAATTATAGATTTGTATTACCTATTATATAATATTTATATTATATATTTAAATTAATAATAATAACCACGTCATAAAAATTATAATAAATTGGTTATTGTATAATGGGAATACATACAATAATAAAAAAAATTAGTTTAAATTATGTACTATTGATGATAATCATTCATAAATATTATATATATTTATATTACCTATTGTTAATAATATATGGTTAAAAGTCGATATATTCTTCATCACGTATAGATAGCATTACATTTAATTGGTAAAATTGATTTACAATTTTCAATTCGGAAAATATAAATCTATGGGTTTGGTAACTCTTCCCACGTATTCTTTGGTATGACCTTGTAATCTTTGGTATTACACTTCAGCGTGTTTCCCAGCAGTTTATTGCAGAATGTGTCATTACGACATTAAGTTTGATATAATAGTATCATATTTTAACAGCATATAATTAAAGCTTATTTTTGATTACCGTCGTAAATATCCTAAAAAGTATTTATTTTGAATATAGTCTAATGAACTTTGTTACCTGATTCTTAATTTCTATAAAATTCCCAGTAAACATTTTTATGGAACATTATGTTACGCATTGGAACATTTTGGAACATAATAGCACATATTAGAACATATAAAATATAACAAATAAAACTGATATGTTTTAACACATTTGTTCCGAAACGTGCCGATGGTAAATTTTATTGGAACATATCATCACATTATGGCACATTTGTGCTACAAAGTGAAAAATATTTTAAAAGGAAAACTTTTGAGCACACTTTAGAATACATTTTATAAAGTGTGCTAGTTTATTCAATTGTATATTAATAGTAAATTATTATATATTATTATAAATTATATATTAATAATAAAATATTATTAATAGTTAATATTTTAACTGATTACATTTAAATAAAAATCATGAATATAATTTCTATAACCTATGGTATAATTATGAAATATTCTTTAATGAAATATTCTTTAATGAAATATTCTTTAATGAAATATTCTTTAATGAAATATTATATGAAATATTCTTAAGGGTTATATTTAAATTATTATTTATTATTATAAATTATATATTAATAATTAATTATTATTAATAGTTAATGTTTTAACTGATTATATTTATTAATGTTAATAAAATAAAATTCCTGAATATAATTTCTATAACCTATGATATAATTATGAAATATTCTTAAGATTTACATTTAACATATATATATATATGATTATAAAGCTTTACAAAAATATATAATACAATTATATTTATATCGACTATATTTAAATATTCATTTTCCAATAAAAATAAAATATTTTTAAAATGGGTTAAATCTATAAAAAATATTTATATATAATATAAATAAAAATTATTTTAATTTTGCTTTATTTAAAATATTTGTAATTCCATACATAATATGTTACATAATACATACTGTTCATAATAACATTTATTTAACAAAAATTGATGTCATAATAAAAGTTAAAATCGAATAATAATAGTAAAATTGCAATTAACAAATTAATAAATGAAATATTATAAAAATAAATGTAACAGTATATTAAATATTTATATGGTGTACAGAGAGTGTTTTATCTAGTATACCATGTTCTATCACACCATCTACTAAACGAAGCAGACTATGCACATTATATATACAATATTTTTCACCAAGAAAAAAATAACCCCTTTCAACGAAATATACAAGTAGCTTTTGTGCAAACATCATATCAAGTTGATTTGACATTAGTACAGGGTTATATAATATTGATATAACACTACAAATGTTGATAATATTGATGATATATTATGTCTTTCAGGACAATCTTTCCGGTATAGAGGATAAACTGTCTGGGATAAATAGTTCTGTGGGTTTATATCTGTCAACGTGTTCTAATGATCGTACTTTCCTACAAAATTGGCTTCTAATATGTGTAATCTTAGATTAATTTCTACTATATTGACTTGGCTAAGTTTGAATATTGTGGTTATAGCTTTATCCTTAGATAAATAAATATGTATATTTTTTTGGTAATTCCTAGCAATACGCAATGCGTATAATCTACATTGAAGGTGGTAAATTGTTATTAAAACAGTTATTATTTGATATATGAGGTGAACCCCAAATATTATTAATATCGATTTAAATATAATTATATAAATACGGGTTCTAGTGTTAATCTGATACATATTTAACTAATTTATTTAATAATTACATTAGTTTAAAACTTTAAATTAATTATATTCTTAAAAACTTAATATTTTTTGTTTGCATAATAAAATTAGAGTCAATAAATTGATGTTGTGTTTTTTAAAAATATAAATTACTAAATCATTATTATTAAGTTTGTATGTAAGTCATCACTTGATGCTTCTAAACTAATTAATGTTTTTCTTAATATATATGCTTGTTTACTTGGGTGAATTAATTAATAATGAATTATTTATTAACGCTATTTTGAAGTATAATATTTAACAGGGTACATTATTATACTGTAATTTTATGTAATTGTAGTATAAATTCCAGGATAAATTCAAATATTTATTTTAAACTAACAAATTAACTTTAGAAATAATGTTTCCATCATAGATTATACAGGAAATATATTCATTAATATTATTTTTATAAAATAATTATCAATCAATGTATTGGAGGATAGTCTAGATAGTTTATTGAAATAGGGGAAATAAATACTATTAAAAAAGTTTCAATAACATGAATAGTATGATTCTATCTCTTATGCAACAAATTAATATTAAAATCAACGGAGAATAATATTTTCTTATTTTTAAAGTTTCTAAGTTATTTATAATATAAAATCATCATTATTATTATTCAGAGATATATAAAAATACCATTTATTATAATTGTACATCTCCGACTACACAAAGAAAATATTAGAAGAGGATTAGCATGGAATACATATGTATATACTATTGTTATTAATATATAAAGAAACACCATATCTACGCTTATGAGATATATTGTATTCAAGTGGTTATAACCATGTCTACAAATATTTTAGATTTGTTAACCAGAATTCAGTGAGAATATATAAAATTATAATTGCAGCTAATTAATTATAAGAGTAATTTATTAAAATTATTAATCAGACTTCTAAATTTAATACGAATTATGGATTAGCCAAATGCTTGATCAACTTATAATTATTGTTAAGTGAACATATATAATATGTAATTAAGAGAAAATATATACTTGAATAAACGAGAATATCTACATATATAGTGTTCATAAAGAAATCATAAATTATGATTCATAAGAAATGTAATATATAAAATATGATTTTTTAACGTTAAAAAGTAAAGAAATAATAAGATTTAATTATTATAACAATTATCAATGGTTATTGGTTAGTTTAGTTTTGTTTCTTCATTAAATAATATGCGTATTAATTTGTTTGAAATTATGAATAACATATTGGTTTTAATTATAGTTTTGTATATTACTAGATATCTAGTTTGGTATTATATAAGATATTGTCGGTTTAGGTTTAGCTCTAGAAATTTATGAACCGAGTTATTCAAATAGTTTGTTATCTTCATATTTCCATTTTCACAATCTCTATATTAGAATAGAGATAAAAGAATATTATAGCAAAAAGCATGCACTAATGAATTGTTGTGGCATTCTATAGAATATATACAGTAGGTTAATGTAATACAAATAATATAATGAATTAATATAACAATTATTTATTTAGTAAATATGAAATCATATTTAGTGAATATATACAAACAAAATTAAAATATAACAATTTGATATATGCACAGCATTTTACTTTTGTAATAATTAATATTTAACAATTGCATAAATGAAAAGAGTTGACGACTTTTGTAATAATCAATAACAATATATTAAAAGATACAAAAGTTACAATATATGTAAAAAGCAACATTATTTAAAACTTGTAACATATGACATACAACTTATTAGTTAATAAGTAAATAATGAAATGTAAACAAACAATAAAACTCATATTTTATGAACATTGATTTAAAATCTATATAACAAATATTCGTGTATAAAACATTTGTGTATAGGATTATATTCACATAGGATTATATTCACATAGGATTCACCATTATACATTCGACAGCCTCGTTCCTAGTTTTATATCTCTCTGCAGGTGGGATTGCAATTAAAAGAGTTGTATTCAATACATTAACATCTACACGGTCGTACTAGTATTGCCAACCTCTAGCTAATGCCTATTGTACTCCTGACCCTGTCCATGGTATCAGCGGCAAGGTCACTAGCCCTGATGGCTCCAGACCGTAGAACTGCCAGAACGTATTCCCTATCTTCACTTATACGCATGTACTCTTCTCTTATGGGCCTAACTCTCCGGATCAATGCGTCCGCTACACGCGACTTATAGGAAACGCTGTCCATGAACATTGCCTCTTCAACCACCTAGTGGTTAATAATGGGGTTTAGCGTGGGGTTTAGCGTGGGGTTTATAAGGGAATTAGATATAATAAATATGTATTATATTGCATTTTGTGTTTCACATGAGTTCTATAAAATGGGTGAAATATTACATTAGAACATGAGTTCAATATGAAGTTTGTGAACGTTGTTTAATATGGAGTATAAGCATGCAATCAAATATGGAATGTAAAGTTTAATATTAGTAAGATTTAATATTAGTAAGATATCACTTAGGCATGGGTAGTTATTCCATAATGGGTCGTCATGTTTAGTATTTTGTCTAAAATGGAATTTAATAATGAGTTAGATATAATATAGGGAGGATTTATTATGTAGTTAGATATTATAAAAAGGCAAGGAGTATGTGGCTATATATTGGGTTTAGAAAAGGTTAAGTGACATAATATGTAGTTTAGCATATGTTATAGGATGAGGTTAAGTAAAAGAATAGATATGAAACTGAATCATGGATTTTTGAATAGTATAATTAGTACTTAACTTAGGGGCTTTTCATACTGGGTTTGGGTTTAAATGATATAATGCACAACGAATGTGGTATGAATTGTAGTGTTCATTTAGCTTGGGTTAAGCGAGTAAGACATATTACCGCGATGTAGTTTATTATACTAGCGTGATTAAAAATAGCGTTTAAACTTATGGAAGGTTTTGGTGATTGTGAAATTAATAACCTACCTCCTCGGGCAGGCGGTCTGTACAGGCGCAATGTAGATCCACTAAAGAAGCAATGGCCGGCCGAATCGCTGGTTCGTAAGTAATGTGGTTGACCTAGGTGCAGAGGAAATTAGATAATAATGGGAATTTTATATTAAAATAATAAATTAGATAAGATTGGGAAATTATATATGAATTAAAAATTTGATAAAAATAGATATTACATAAAACGAATAATTATGTAATAAAGATAAATTACAAAAGAATGAGTATATTATTTTAAAATGAGAACATTATATAAAAATGAAAATCAACATAAAAATGGGAATATTATATCAAGGTGAAAAATTATATAAGAATAAGAAATTATATAAGAATGAGAATATTTTATAAGAATGAGAATATTTTATAAGAATGAGAATATTTTATAAGAATGAGATAATATTAGATATTAGATAAAAATAAGAAATTAAAAGGAATGAGAATATTATTTACAGTTATAGAGTATTGTAGAAACTATAATCATCATTATTTATTAGATGTTAGGATTTTTGGAATATTTTCTAAAACATGAAACTGTTGATCTGTTTAGAGTTTAGTTATTCTACTCAATGATCCTATCGCAGTTACTTCTTACTAAGTACTAATTATTTAAGTACCCGGCTTACATTCAATATTAAAGTACATTCGGCCTACTTATTGCCCGGTAAGATACACCACCTGATGAGATGGTACGACGTCCGTGATGGCTTTACGTAGCTTGAACATAATCTCCTCGTCGCTGTCAATCAAACCAATACGTGACTTCTCATCTGGGTCGGATTTGCTCATCTTCTTTGAGGCGTTCCTCAAACTCTTCAGTCGTTTGTGTTCCCCTGGCGGCAGCAGTACACATTATTATCGAGTTTAAGACAAAAGCAAAACTTCGGTGAGGAGAAATTGAACTATTATATTAGTTCAAATCTTCGGATACCAACTTTCAGAAGAAAAATTGTAATAAGTTTCTAGGCCAATTTCCCATTCAAATTTGAAATCAACATACAAGAGTTTAACTTTATTCTCATTATATTTATGAAACATAATAATGGTAAATTCATGATTAGAATTTCTAAGGAAATCCTAAATAATGTAAAACTTACGAAATAGTGAAACCTATAATCATATTCGGAATTGTGAAAATATTCGATTTGAACTTTTTGTTCATAATCTTAGCAAGTGACCTACATAGTTCAATGTGAGTAATCTGATCTTCTCCAACTGGCACATGTGTGGTGCTGTGTATTGATGGACTAATGATACAGAGGTAAGGGAATAAGGAAGTATTACCCTATGTGTGGTGCTGTGTATTGATGTACTAATGATACAGGGGTAAGGGAATAAGGAAGTATATACCTTATTATTAATTGTCAATTACATATATACATATATATATATATATATATATATATATATATATATATTTATTTATTTATATATATTTATACTGACTTGTATAAAAGTATATCTGCGGCTTGAAGAACAGGATATGTGAACAAACCCAATGGAGGTTCCTTTAGGTTGCATGACTTCTCCTGTTTAAATATTTATATTTAAACATATTATAATCTGGTAGAAGGATATTTATAAGGATGAAAGAAATAGAGAGATGAGAGAAATAGAGATGAGAGAAATAGATAGATGAAAGAATTAGAGAGATGAGAGAAATAGAGAGATGAGAGAAATAGAGAGATGAGAGAAATAGAGAGATGAAAGAATTAGAGAGATGAGAGAAATAGAGAGATGAGAGAAATAGAGAGATGAGAGAAATAGAGAGATGAGAGAAATAGAGAGATGAGAGAAATAGAGAGATGAGAGAAATAGAGAGATGAGAGAAATAGAGAGATGAGAGAAATAGAGAGATGAGAGAAATAGAGAGATGAGAGAATTAGAGAGATGAGAGAATTAGAGAGATGAGAGAAATAGAGAGATGAGAGAAATAGAGAGATGAGAGAAATAGAGAGATGAGAGAATTAGAGAGATGAGAGAAATAGAGAGATGAGAGAAATAGAGAGATGAGAGAAATAGAGAGATGAGAGAAATAGAGAGAAGAGAGAAATAGAGAGATGAGAGAAATAGAGAGAAGAGAGAATTAGAGAGATGAGAGAAATAGAGAGATGAGAGAAATAGAGAGATGAGAGAAATAGAGAGATGAGAGAATTAGAGAGATGAGAGAAATAGAGAGATGAGAGAAATAGAGAGATGAGAGAAATAGAGAGGTGAAGAGGGAGTGTGAATAACCTTCCATTGTGGGAGATGTTGAAGTTTAGGAATTGTAGTTATGCATGATAATATCCAAGCTAATTCTGAGTGCTCCTTGACCTGTACAAATAAATAATTGATTAAACGCATTTACTGTATATTATGAGGTTGTTATATAATTAAAGCAGTGATATTTAGTAGCAATAGGTACTAGTACATGGTTATTATACAAATGTTAGTGATATAGCAGTGCAGCATACTGCAGGATAACTATACTATTACTATTGATGCTACTGCACCATGACTACACTATCATTACTGCACCTTGACTACACTATTATTACTGCACCACGACTACACTATCATTACTGCACCATGACTACACTATCATTACTGCACCACGACTACACTATCATTATGGCACCATGACTACACTATCATTACTGCACCATGACTACACTATCATTACTGCACCATGACTACACTATCATTACTGCACCATTACTACACTATCATTACTGCACCACGACTACACTATCATTACTGCACCATGACTACACTATCATTACCGCACTCTGTTGAAACAGTACAGTCTTCTCCGGGTCGATACCGCACGCCAACAGGATACACGTCGTCTGATAGATTTTTTCCCTGAATAACGAGGGGTCAAAGGTTAATCGCGGCGTACGCTCATCGAGGGGGCGTAGTTACGAGAAGTGCGATCCCGGGGGCTACTTCACCTGAGTATCGCGGGAGACTGCGGTATGGTGAGGGCGTGTAGGTCAACGATACTGATCAGCTGTTCGTCGACGCAATCTACGCGTCCGCTTTCCTTTAACCGGTCGTTTGTTTTCTGCGAACGGAGCAAACGCAATGGGTTCAATATCGCTATGGCCGCCCCCGAATCCCAGGATTGTAACCCGCGAGCTCGCTTCAATAAAGAAATAACCCCGCGGCATCGTACAACGGAAACAAATTGATATGATACTAAATTTAGAACCTGAATATTCAGCCATTGATTGATGGCACCGAAATAATTGCCTACGTGAGGAATTCCCGTTGGCTGTATTCCGGAGAAGATCACCCTCTTTACGTTTGGTATCTGCTTTACGCTCGCTTTACACTGAAACACATATATATAGTAGAAATAGCTGCGATACAACTGCGGAGTAGTAATATAACTATATGTATATATTATGGCTCTACGTATTGGCTGTATTACAATATGTTTGCCTACCAAACAGTACATATACGAATTTCATATAAATATAAGCAAAATATATTTCATTATAGGTAACTAATTACTTGGACCAGACTTCACTATAATGGAGAACAAAGACTAACTCATAGATGAAACCTAAAAATTAATTACGATTTTACATATAAATACTCCTTTAATAAATAATTGTTCAGAAAGGACTTACAATGGTGAATATGTGAACATTGTCAGTATGAATGCAACTTATTTTAACATGACTAATTATAATAATTCATTAAACTAACTAACTATCTGAAAACATTATTCATTGGTAAAAGAAAATGCTAGTATCCCTTTTGCCGAAAAAATCCAAACTCGAATTGTAAAATTATAATCAATTATAAAATTATCATTTTCTCAATCTGAGAGAATTCATAAATAAGGACTATACCAACTTAACCATTATAAAATATATTATATTTTATATATATATATATTATATGAAACTGCATTACTAAAAATCGATTCAAACATCATTTATTCATCATTAATGTGAAGTATATCTTCTTATTCTAGATTTGAGATCGGATATATTTGACGATGTTAAACTGATATCAAGTTTTAGAGGTCATTTGAGTTGAAGTTACTTTTCTGAATTAGTCAGTTTGCTATATAAAAAACAGAATTTACTAAATGTAAATAAATAATTAATTGTTATAACCTAGTTAGATACTACGATGTATGCCTGTAACTGACTTGAGGCTTTACTAAATCTTACATGAATATAATAATCATAACTCACCATCTTTATTCAATATTATACTTTTTCCTTAAATAAAATAATTGAAATCAAAAGTGAATACAAAAATATAATAATTAATATTGTATACTATAATACAATATAGTGTACATTATTGTATTATTATCATATCCTGGTCCATTCCCTCATTATATATAGAAATACATATCGCAATTATCAATTTATTTGAAACCCCAATACACTAATATATGATATACAGAGCAAAAAGATAAAAATATGACTTATTTAAATATGTAAAGTGTTCTGATTAATTTTTAAAATATATTTTACGAATTCACATTGCTTACTGTATATCTATATCTACCTACATTGCTTACTGTATATCTATATCTACTCACATTGCTTACTGTATATCTACATCTACTCACATTGCCTACTGTATTTCTACATCTACTCACTTGTAAAACTTATTTGAATTCTACAAACTCTTTGAAAACTTATAATTAGCTAAAAAAATAATAGCATAATTTACTGGAAAAATATTCAATGAGAACAGGAACATGGAGAAATCATTTTCAGGATTAATCGACATCGACATCGACATCGACACTTTAATCGACATCGATTAATCGACATCGACACTTAAAATTCTTATAAATAAATACAAATATAATACAAATTGTACGAAGAGAATTTAAAACTTCTTTATATTTTAATTTAATCAGTTAGACCTTTTAGTTATCTTAAATCACAAACAACACTATATGTTATTATTAATAATTTTATAATCTTTTAACTGATTGCGATTATATATATCATACAATCATAATACTACTACTTTATAATAGTTTAAAATTAAAAATATAATACTATAAAAGATTAACACGGTAATCATGAATAGTTAGCTTTATATTTTACCTGAAAAGATAATTACACTGTTTTATATTTAAGTTTAATAATATATTTAGTAATATGTATATTACAAGGTAATCATGAATACTAATTAGCTTTATATTTTATTTGAAAAGATAATTATTTTGTTTTATTTTTAATACATATTTATATTTAAATTTGTGTTTAATAATAATAATAATATATTTAGTAATATGTTGTATAGTACAATAAGTTTTTGTGAGGAATACACGGGTGTTAATATTAGGATATCAATATTTGACAAATAATTACATAATATCTATATATGTATTTAAAATATAGTAATGTGATCTAGTTTAAAGAGACTCGGTCCTTATAACACTATATGAAAAGGCGGTCGCAGAAATTATTTTTCTGATAATCACTGAATATAGTGAAGGTTGCAGCGAGTTTTTCGCGCTGGATTTTAGTGTACCACATTCTTGACTGTATCCCAATAAATATATAGTTATATAACTAGATACATTTCTCTATAAGTATAAACTCTGAATTAGTTAAATATCGCAAGCAAGGAATTAAATTAATTATGTATTACCTTTTCATACAAATTTAATTAAATTTACATACATATTTATTTAAATTTATATTACATTTTATAAACCATGAATCTGAAATGTATTGTCACGTGAATCGGATAATTCACTTTGAATATAAAATTAGATAATATATTATTTAATATCATATTTCGACGATTAAATAATTATATTAATTTAAAATTTATATTAAAGTCAAATATTTGAAAATATTCTCTAATATTTTCTATTAGATTCAAAATATTTGTAAACCTAACCGGAAGCTTTCTTTTACAATTGGAAAATGTTAGAATGAGTTCTTTCATTTTACCTAAAATTAATCTTTAATAATTCACATTTTTAAAGAATTTTATTTGGATTAAATCAATTATTGGATATGATGAATTATTTATTAATTAAAATATGTTGATGTTATATGTTAATGTTATATTATAGCCATAATAAATAATGAAATACAAACCCTTTCAAAATATTTCAATAATAATAAAGATCTCAAAAATTTAAATTTCAAAATACAAATATATTTTTAGAATGGCTCCAAAAGGAGACACAAAGGCTAAGCCTGCTGCTAAGGCAAAAGTTGCCCCAGTAGCTAATAAAATAAAAAAGGTAGTTCCCAAACCACCCACTCGTATGGTAAAAAAGACCATCGGTGGTGAGAATAATGGAAAAACTAGAACAGTACGAGTAAATCGCATGGTTTGTATTGTAAGAAATTTATTATAAATACAATGTCTATTAAAATTATATATATATTTTTATTTTGAAAAATTTATTTTTACAGCCTAGGTATATACCAACTGCAACAAAACCGAAACGTATTGCGAGCAGAAAACTTTGCTTTAGTCAACATGTTCATAAACTCAGAGATTCAATAACCCCTGGAACTATTTTGATTCAACTGTGTGGTCGCCACAAAGGAAAGCGTGTTATCTTCCTTAAACAATTGAAATCTGGACTTTTATTGGTAACTGGTTAGTCATCAATATATATATAATAGAAATAAACATATATTTTGATTAAGTAATTTATGATTATTAATTTATATTGTTGTGTATTTATAATATAAGCACTATTTTATATAATTATAAATTAATATTAATCTTAATAAAAAATGGGTACAATAAAATGTTATTATTTGCATAAGTGTTATTAAATTGATATATAATTTGGAGTATACAATTTTTACTCAATGATATCTTAAAAGTGTACAATGTTTATATATTCTAATGGCCATATTTAAGTAGCACGAGTATTTCTGATTTAAACTATAATTCCACCAAATTGTATTACTTGTAACTAGGAATAATGCATTATGTAATATAGCTGTTAGTCAACATGTATTTGAAATTTTTTCTCAATTTTTAACTCAAATAGTGGGTGATTGGTTAGGAATAGATGGCCACCATAATCAATATTTGCATGATGGTAATGGAGAAACAGAGCTATATAAAATGTTATTAATGATTTCATTTTTAAACGTCATTATAAACGAATTCTAATGTTTTTATAATTATTTTTCATTTATAAATACTCTAGTGATATTTATTCAATTATTTTAAAATATTTTGTTTAAAAAAATATTCAAATAATATATTAGAATTATATAATTAATATAGAATTAATATAATAGAATGTAAGCATAATTCTATTGACATTTTTTTAGATTACTAGATAATATAAAAATTGTTTACACAATTATTCAAATTTTGCATTAGAATTTGTTTTAGAAATTTTCTAAGAAAATGTGGAAACTAGTCAATTCTAGTACTATTATTATTCTGGAAATGTATTCTATATTATTTATTGTGTGCAGATATAGGGAACATTAGTCCAATATTTGTGTAAGAAACTATTTATTTAGATATTTTCCGATGAAATGTGAACACATTTCTTTATAAATTTTAGTCCTATTATTAAGCCGGCAATTTATTCTCTATAATAATTTGTGTGCAAATGTAGGGTACATTATTCCAATATTTGTGTAAGAAACTATTTATTTAGATATTTTCTAAGGAAATGTGGACAAATTTCTGTATACATTTTTGTCCTATTATTAAGCCGGCAATTTATTCTCTATAATAATTTGTGTGCAAATGTAGGGTACATTATTCCAATATTTGTGTAAGAAACTATTTATTTAGATATTTTCTAAGGAAATGTGGACAAATTTCTGTATACATTTTTGTCCTATTATTAAGCCGGCAATTTATTCTCTATAATAATTTGTGTGCAAATGTAGGGTACATTATTCCAATATTTGTGTAAGAAACTATTTATTTAGATATTTTCTAAGGAAATATGGAAAAATTTCTATAAAAATTATTTAATTTATTGTATGCAAATGTACATTTTTTTATTGTGTAATAAACTTTATTTTAGATATTTTCTGAGAAATATTGAAACTATTTATTTTACTTTATTTAAATTATATAGTATATATTGATATTTAAATATTATTTCACAGGTCCTTATCATCTTAATGGATGTCCTCTTCGACGAATTAACCAGATCTATGTTATTGCTACAAAGACCAAGGTTGATGTTAAAGACATTAAATTACCTGAACATTTAGATGATGAATACTTCCGTCGTATAAAGTTAAATAAGCCCAAGTATTCAGATGGTGAAATTTTCGACAATGAGAAAGTGGTATGTATATTTTGAATTGTTATTTTGATAATAAAATGTTGATATAATATAAAAAATTAGATATCACAACATTATTAGTATATAACGTTTTAAACTTTTAATACATAAAAATAGGTTTTAATGCAATAAGTAAAATATATATTCTAGTGGTTAACATATTAAACTAATAGTTTTGTTATAAATGCAATCTAATATATTTTTTGATATTCATAAAAATGTCCTTTTATAGGAATACACTGTCAGTGAGAAGAGACGTGAAGATCAAGTTACTGTTGACAAGCAAGTTTTAACAGCAATCAAGAAACATGCTGATAAAAAGTACCTAAGTGTATACCTTCAAACTATGTTTAAGCTGGATAACCATCAGTATCCACACAAAATGACATTTTAAATATTATGTATTTGTTAAATAAACGAGTATTGAATATTATATATTTATTTACTTTATGAATAACAATGGGATAATATATATTAATTTTAGTAGCAGAATTTTGTAATGACCACGGGCATTACACATAATACTGTATTCAATAATAAAACTATTGCAATAATTAAGCAATTGATGAGCATAATCTTTCCTATTGGTATTTTTCTCTTTAGTCCAAAGTGACCGGATAATTGTGTTGTTTCTATCTTTTTCGGTACCATTGTAATCACTTTATGTGTTGTTGTATTTTCTGTTTCAACTTTTGTACAATAGTCTCCTGTGTATTTTCCAGCTTTACACGAACACACATATCCGTTATGATTAATGTTTAATTGACAAATTCCTCCATTATAGCATATATCTTTATCATTATCGCAAACATTTGGACTATTGGCTTTACATGCTATATTTTTAATCTTGCATATACACATGTATCCCATTTTCAAATAATTTTCTTCAATTTCCTTACATTTTAATTCGTATCCGCAAGGATATTCGTCACATGTATTAATAGTCTCGTTAAATAGCTTTGTGCAAGAGTAACCTTTTGTTGATTCTTTGCATTCTTCGTTTTTTCTGCATATCTTTTTATCACAAAATTTAATTATTGATGCCGATTCTTTCAATAAAAGTAATATTATTAGAACGTGAAAATTCATTGTCAATGAATTAATATAAACACTTTTGTTTTGTTATTAATTTTATTGTTCATATTTTATAGTTGCATTTAAAATTAAATATTTATAAATAATAAAATTTTAATAATAACGATTTTTATGTTATTAATTTTATGAATAAGCTTTATATAATCATTTAGGGTAGATTAAAATATATAAGTATCGGTACACTACAATCAATTAATTTGAACTTTGACCATGCGAAATAAATCTAAACCCAAAAAGAGTGATTTAGTTTATTTAAATCGATAATCCAAATAAAAGTACTATGTAATAACTAATAAGTGAGTATTTTTATAATTAGATTGAATACATACTTATACAAACTTTTATTAAATACATACTTATATTGTCTATTTACTTTACGAAACATAAAATTTCTAACTACGATTACATAGTTAATACATATTCTAAATATAAGAGAAAGTTTAATTTAAGCGAAACGAAAACGATAATTCTAAATAAATTGGTAAATATAAAATTAACATTACTTATGATAACTATTTATATAAATGGCTAAAAAATATTTGTTTGATAAATATGATTTTAATTATAAATAGGTTAAGCTTTTGTATTTTAGTTTTTGAGTAGAGTTTACTGTTATGTTTTGGTTTTGTTTTTAGGTTTTAATTTGATTTAATTTGAGATTTGTTTGGCTATGATTTAAGGTTTTGTTTTTGACATTTTTTGTTTGGATTTTAACATGGTTAGATTTTGTTTTTTTTTGTTAATTTTTAAAATTGTTTATTAGTTTGGTTTTGATAATAATTTTAGAATTTGATTTTTGGTTATATTTTGGAATCGGTTGTATGTTTAGTTTCTGTTTTATATTAGTGATATCGCAACATATATTGATAACGATAACAATGTAATGAACTATAAATATAACTATTTCTATAATGAGAATTATATTTTATTTCAATTTTCTTTTGAGTTTGGGTTTAGTATTTGGTTTTAATTTTGTTTTGGTTTTGATTAGTTTTAGGTTATATTGTTAATTTAATTTAATTTTGGTTTTAGTCTTGGGTTTGGTTTTGTTATGGTATTGACGAGCAGACATATAAGATACATAGATTGAGGGGCCAAGCTTTAACAGTTTCCTTTATAAAAATTTCAATTTGTTAGTTTTCTAACAGCCAGTACACATTACATAGGATGTTATACATAGGGTGTTATTAAATATTTCATTTCTTCTTTAAAATGTTCTGAAGAGTGAGATGTTTATTTCAGTATTTTTGTTGATATTATCCTAAATAAATTATATTATATTTATGTAGAAATAAACCAAGAAATTTAGAAATCAAACCACTTCTTATAAAAATACCCTTTATAATCTATTAATTTAATAATATATATATATATATATATATATATTATATATATATTACAGAGTATTTATCATTACATATTAATATATACTATCATATATAAGTTTTTTAACTCTTAGAAATATCCATTGGTTTAGATGTTTTATTTATCGTATGTCAAAATAAATTTACGAATAAAAAGTATTTAAAAAAAAGTGACCTTGTTTCGATATCCAATAAACCATCCAGTGCATTTCAATATTTGTATTATATAATAAAAGAAAATATATACATATTTTATTAATATGTAAATTTCTTACTTTAAATTTATTGGCGTTATAATTATAAATAAGTATAATACATAATAGCGGTTATTTTTCATTTTAAAAATAACTAAAACACATCGTGATAATAGATTATTGTATTTGATAACATTTTCTAACTTATGTATACTATATATATATATATATATAAATATATACTATATACAATATAAGATTAATTTTTATAAATTTATAAAAAATACACAATAATGAGTAGATCTACTCTTTATTATATCATTGAGACATGATAAATGAGTTAATTGGTAAATTCAATTTATAATATAATGAATTATTTTGTTAGAATTTGCCGTATGTTTAAAAAATGATATATAACAGATTATATTTTTGTTTGAAAAAATATATTGCAGGATATTGTAGCCTGATTTTAAAAATAAAAATAAAAAAGCAACTAAGATAATTATTTTTGTCATAAGATATATATTATTTATTATCATAATAATATTGTTAATATTAAGTTTGTAAATTATTCTAATATAACATCAATTTACGTGCAACCAGAATTCTACTCGGGCAAAATATAAATGGGGTGAAAAGTTGAAGTGTAAATTACCAAATAATAATCGATAATGTGCGGGTATTTTTATTTCGTTCATGCATGGTGTAACTATATAGACACACACACACACACACACACACACACACACACACACACACACACACACACACACACACACACACACACACACACACACACACACACACACACACACACACACACACACACACACACACACACACACACACACACACACACACACACACACACACACACACACACACACACACACACACACACACACACACACACACACACACACACACACACACACACACACACACACACACACACACACACACACACACACACACACACACACACACACACACACACACACACATACACACACACACACACACACACACACACACACATATATATATATATATATATATATATATATATACATATATATATATATATATATATATATATATATATATATATATATATATTCAATCATTCTAATATAAAAATCAGACAATAAAAGTTTTAATTTTCATATATATTTAATGTATATATATATATATATATATATATATATACAATTATTCATATATGAATAATTGTAAATTCATCACAATCTATATCTATAACGATTTAATCACCTGTATCTGATTTAGTGATTCTCTAGAATTTCTCTGCACATTGAAGAATCATTCTATGACTTGTTAGCATCCACAACTTCTTTTAAGTGTTCTTATTGTAAATTTGAATGAACATGTTATAGTTCTATGCAGCAATGTATTAATTACTGATTAAAACTAATTATAAATATGTTTATTGCATTTTAATGGTTAGTTAAACTAATATATGAATAATAGTATATACATATATATATATTGAAATATATTAATGGATAATCCTACTTCATATATAAATGATTATATTTATTTAAATACAATTTTAAATACATAGTATATATAAATATATATAATATATAACATAAACATAACTCAATATATAATTTTAATATATTTAATATAGTTATTACTGGAAATAGACCATTAAATATAATTTTTAACAAATGAATCTAACTAAATAAAATAACCTCAACATGTAATTAAAACAAATTAACATATCGTTATAATTCTAAATAAATAAAATAAATTCAAAATGTAATTAAAACAAATTAACACATCGATATAATTTCAACGCATATCATAATTGGCTATATATACATATATATATATATATATATATATATATATATATATATATATATATATATATATATATATTATTGAGATTACTTGCGATATATTATTAATATAGTAGTTACTTTAGAAAGTTAATTCTCTAGTATACAATGTATAGTTAATATATCTAATTACTACTGTTATACTACTATTATAGTTTTTATAACACATTACTATATTAGTTACAATAACAAATTACTAATATATTAGTTACTATAATAAAATACTACTATGGAGTTACCCTAGAAAGTTACTTCGAATGGATTAAATATATTTCTCGAATTAACAATAACAGTAACAATGAGAATATATCGTAATATTATATATTTGACCATGCAACACGAAATATGAGAGAGATCAATTTATATAGAGTCAAGCCTAGTTACATTTACATCATAATACAAAATCAACAAAACTAGCTGAGTATAGATTTTGCTAAATTTAAATATATGTAAATTTACATACTTATATGTTTATATATGATGCTTATATGAATCGTATAGCATATATACACTCATACACACATATACACACACACACACACACACACACACACACACACACACACACACATACACACACATATACACATATATATATATATAAGTTTATATTTGGTGATTCAAAATAACAACATTATTATTATAATATTTAACTGAAGATAAAAAAACTATATATGTAAATAAACTATTTATTATAAATTATATGTAGATATACATACCGCATTTTCTGAATGTAATGCCTATATTGATTATATATTATAACTTAGTAACGCGTTGTCAGATAACTAAATTTGTTAAAATGCGTATAAAACGTATTAAATGCGTATAGTATTATTATATATAACTTAAACTTATAATCTTAATTTCTTCCTTTCTCTAAATTTGTAACGCGAGGCCACAAGACATTGATTATTTTTTTCCTTGACTTTTCTTCTCGCAATTTTTCTGTAGTTCATTTCACTATTTATTATCTATATATTAAACTACGCAATTTACTTACTCTGAGTCTTCCGATTAACTCCTGATTTTGTATTTAATTTTAACAGATATTATCTCTCCCTGTATTTGAATATATACACATAACTTCTAATATATATATATACCATTAAGTTAGAAAAAGTGTATAGTTGTACATAGTATTTGTGTATGAATAAGAATGCTACTATTGTTTGCTATTTGCTTCAAGCGTTACTATACAACAACTTTCCAATTATCATTTTCGTAGAAACGGAAATGCACGCAAATAGTTATAATATCAAGTGCAAATAGTTATAATATCAAGTGCAATTGGTTATAATATCAAGTGCAACTGGTTATAATATCAAGTGCAAATAGTTATAATATCAAGTGCAATTGGTTATAATATCAAGTGCAACTGGTTATAATATCAAGTGCAAATAGTTATAATATCAAGTGCAAATAGTTATAATATCAAGTGCAACTGGTTATAATATCAAGTGCAAATAGTTATAATATCAAGTGCAAATAGTTATAATATCAAGTGCAACTGGTTATAATATCAAGTGCAAATAGTTATAATATCAAGTGCAAATAGTTATAATATCAAGTGCAACTGGTTATAATATCAAGTGCAAATAGTTATAATATCAAGTGCAAATAGTTATAATATCAAGTGCAACTGGTTATAATATCAAGTGCAACTGGTTATAATATCAAGTGCAAATAGTTATAATATCAAGTGCAAATAGTTATAATATCAAGTGCAAATAGTTATAATATCAAGTGCAAATAGTTATAATATCAAGTGCAACTGGTTATAATATCAAGTGCAAATAGTTATAATATCAAGTGCAACTGGTTATAATATCAAGTGCAACTGGTTATAATATCAAGTGCAACTGGTTATAATATCAAGTGCAACTGGTTATAATATCAAGTGCAAATAGTTATAATATCAAGTGCAACTGGTTATAATATCAAGTGCAAATAGTTATAATATCAAGTGCAACTGGTTATAATATCAAGTGCAACTGGTTATAATATCAAGTGCAAATAGTTATAATATCAAGTGCAAATAGTTATAATATCAAGTGCAACTGGTTATAATATTAAGTGCAACTGGTTATAATATCAAGTGCAAATAGTTATAATATCAAGTGCAACTGGTTATAACCAGCTTCAACGATCTTTTAACGACCTGAAGCTGTATTTTCATAGAAATGTATATTTTTTTTAATAATAACTTTCATCATACAAACAATAAATTAATATTAATTTCTTAAGTCCATAAGTAATGAATAATATTAATAATTATAAAATGAATATTTAGATTTGAAAAAGTTAAGTCTTAAAATCAAAGTATTATCATCGTCCATAAGTTGCATTACATGGCACAGTCTAAAAGTGTAATCATCTTATGTAATAGTAATATACATGTACTATTTACTTATTCTGTAATATAATTGTTATTAACTTCGTTAATATGTTAGAATACGTGCATTGTACATCGTACAGTGTACGACGTACAGTGTACAATGACATTGTACATAGTATATATTGTACATTTTATATTGAACAATGTATATTATATATTGTATACTTGGATCACGATAAATAAAATTTACGATTTAATTTAATATAAACTTCGGTACAATTTTCTATAATTCTATAAATCTATATTTTTTAATATATTCGTGAACAATTAAATTACACCCTTTCATTCATGAATAAAATAACAATTAATATAATTAATTATATTGCTTGTTACAGAATACATCTATACAGTTTGATAGCAAAGTCTCCATATCCACTCTATAGAGGGTATACCACCTCCATATCCCCTCTACCCCACCTCCGTATCCCCTCTATCCACCTCCATATCCCCTCTACCCTCCTTCACACCCCCTTTACTTCATCTCCATATCCCCTCTACCCATCTCCACATCCCCTTTATCTCACCTCCACATCCTCTCTCTCCACTTCCACATCCACTCTGCTTCACCTCCACAATTCCCTTGACCATACCGGGATAATTTCCTTGACCACACCAACACAACTACCTTAATCAGACCAGGGTAATGCCCTCTATCTCACCTCACTAATTACTTAACGGATTCGAGTATAGCTAAATTGTTTCGTACACTTGGATCGGATTTGTCCGATATCCAAAGATCTGGTGTCTAGCGATACGTATATCCGGTACCTATTATGTGCTCATACATAGGCGCCTTGTTCCCGTATAGCATATGACGTACACTCAGTGTACACTGTACACTAAGTGTACACTGTACACTCGATGTACAGTGTGTACTGTACACTGTACACCGTACACTGGACACCGTACAATCTAATTCAGATAACTGTCACTATATACAGACACTATGCCCTGCAGTTATCATATATCAATGAGCTTTATTCTTTAGTACAGAGTTACCTTGTAAATCCTCACATGTATGTATACACATATGTTAATATATACTTACATTCTATGTAATCCACGTAGCTTACAATTCTTGCAATTTCAAGTTATGATTTAATATTTATATATATATTAATTTATTTACGCAATGGCAATTGATATAAGTGAAATAAAATATAATATATATACCGCCTTTAAATTATTAAAATGAGTTTACATAATTATATAAAATAGCTATTTATAATAAAATACTTAAGTGATAATTAAATATACTAACATTATAAGTAATTACGTAAGAACACTAATGAATACCTATATATATATATATTTATATTTATATAGACGGTAATATATATATGAAAAACAAAAATATGTGTATAATTATATATACAATTATTTTATTATGCAGATCACGATTGTAATTATAATGGGTTCTAAATAACTAATTGAAAATTAGTATTAAAATATTATGCAATAATAACATGTAAAAGAAAGTGAAATGATAAATTTAAATAATTCAATATATTTAGTATTTGCATATTTCCTGTATAGTTTTTCACATTTTGTAATACATTTTCATATTCCAAGTTTAAACTTATTACAAGTGAAACTTAAAATATTTTAAAATATATTAAACATATTTTGCAATGATTTGATTGGCTCTTGGTATGATGACATATGGAAATATTGGTAACAATTAGTTAAAATGTTCGTGCAACTCTTTCATAATAAATAATTATTATATTAATTATTCCAATTATAATTTAGTGTATACACTAAATAGATAGACTATAGTCTATCTAAGGAATATTACAATTTAGTACATTCATTATTAAATAAATATACATATATATTTTAAAAATTAATGTATTTATAATTATTTTATAGAAAAAAAAGAAGTTTATTTTTCTACTATTTAAAAAATTAATAAATTATTATTGATATATATAATTATTATATCGATATATATTTATAATAACTTTATAAACTTATATTATATATCCGGTAATTGTCTATATTTATAATATTATAATATACAATGACAATATAATATGCTAATATTACAGTTATTAAACAATGATACAATGATTTTTATTTGGTGTAATATAATATATATATATATATATATATATATATATATATATATGTACTATACATATATATATATATATATATATATATATATATATATATATATATGTACTATACATATATATATATATATATATATATATATATATATATATATATATATATTATAATAAGTTATCACTCAAATTCCTCAATTATCGCCTATTTCCCATGATCGACCAGACGCATATTATCTTGCCAATGGGATTATCTGAACGCAGAGTCCGTTATAGTTTCAAGATAAGGTGCCGAGACACTCCACTAAACACTAACATATGAGTCATGGTTGCAATATTCAGCACATGCGCGTTTTTGATACACGCTTACAAATACACTCACGTATACACGTATATACATAACCTTTCACTGTATACACGTATATGCACATTATGGTTATGCATATGCACTGCATATATACAGAACCTCGCAAACACAGATACTCGCACACACAGATACTCGCACACACACACACACACACACACACACACACACACACACACACACACATACACACACACATACACACACACCCGTACACATACCTACACACTCAAATATATATATATAATAGAACTCAGTATGTTTTTATATTATATTATTTATATAGACTAATATATAAATATAAAATATTTATATATATATATATATATATATTGTTATGTATTATGTAACTTTATGATTATTATGTAAGCACTATATCGGTTTAATTTTGAAGATTATATAGTGGTCAATATATATTTTGGGGGCATTTGTTTTATATGCCTTGGCACGGGACATTTCATTCATCAATAAAACATAACTTTATTTTATTTGGTTTTAGATTGAGGGTCGAACATTATTGATTAAACTTCTAAAATATTTAGATATTGTAATACTTGATGTGTTGACTACGGTATGCATTGTTTAAATTCAATAGTCTATAGTATATCAAAATAGATTAGATATAACCATATATATATATATATATATATATATAAACACACATCCACACACACGCACACGAACACATATGAACGCAAAAAAACACTCACAAACACATACACACACACACACACACACATATATATATATATATATATATATATATATATATATATATATTATCCCTTATATATAATTGTGTGCGTTGTTCAGAATAGAGCTATTGTATATTTCAATTAAATGTGTATGTTTTTATAATAGAATGACATCTATAATTTACTATAGGCCATACAATGATAAATGAAAGGGTACAGATGAATATAGCAATTAAAAATTGAAGGAAATAAATTTCATAAATTTATAAATATTATAGATAGGTTATGTAATATATATATATATATATATATATATATATATATATATATATATATATATATATATAACCTAGGAAAACTATTGACTATATTCAAAGATGATTTAATTGTATCCTTGATGCTTTCTAATTTGAACAAGATTTATTGTTTATCCTGAAAGTTATGCTAATAAAGTATTCGTTTCCTTGGTAACATGAACTCATAATGATTGCAAGAATTCTACCACCAGAAATAAGAATTCCATTCAATGTCCAACTGTTTCTGAGAAATATATTATTATTTTCATTATATGGAATAGATATATGCAACACATAGCATATGTTACCTTATTATATTAATACCATTGCTATTAATCTATTATACAGTCTATTATTTTCTTATACAATAAGCTGAGAATTATTAGCTTTCAAGAGTGAGACGTATTTTGATTGAACCTTATAACGTATTATTGAGTATTCGTTGACCTGTACACGAGTTTAAAACAAGAATGATGATGTCTATGATGCACGTAAAGTAACGAAAAGGTAAATCACTAGAACAATAACAATTTGATCTGTAGAAATAAGTAAAATCTAATTATATGGAAATATTACATTAAACAAAAAGCGTTTATTAGTGAGATTATTATATAATAACTTATATACTATAGTTTGTCACTCTTCCTTATACTTGATTTGTTAGATTTGTACTTACAATATTGAATATAGGACAATGCACATTATCAACAATAATTATGTAAGTTTATTTATTTGTTGGTAACATTAATGATTATGTATATCATTGATGGAGCATTATATATATATATATATATATATATATATATATATATATATATATTTATATATATATATATATATCCTAATGATGTTAATTTCATATTTATTTTTGTTATATTTATAATTTCATTAAACGCAGTCTAATTAGAAGAATCATATGCCATAGGTCCCAAATTAACAAGTCCATCAATATAATAAAAAGTTCATTCTAAATTATTTATTTTTCTATATTTCATTACAAATATACCATATTTACTTCATACTATATTTATTTGAATTTATTAAAATATATCGATTTATCAATTTTTCTATTATAATAATTAGCAGATATTTGAGCACTGTACGTATATTTAAATATATTTAAATAAATATATAAATAATAATAATACAAATATTAATATGTTAGTATTTGTAAACAAGGTTTTTAACGACAATGTGTAATGTTCTCCTCCGTAGTAATACTTATGACAATTCGTATAAATAGATTACAATATCTATATCTATTTTACTGCTATTTCATTTGTGTTTCAAGTATAATAACATTCCTAGAATTCCAGATGGCGGAATCACGTAGCTGAAATAATTTTAATTTGTACGTTCTTGACAATGAAATGTTTACCTGAATTACATGGTTATGAATCCTATTCTTCATCTATTAGTAGCCAATACTAGCTTTTTTAACAATTAATTCTGTATATACCATATTTGTACAGAAGTATAATGTCTTTATTTAGTCTTCGGAGCTCAAAACATTTTAGGCCAAATTATATATTCCATCCAGCATTCGTAGTTATTTCGTAACATACTATTCGAATATCATTCATCCTCAAAAGGCGATTTATGAAGTTTCTTAAGATTATCTGGATTCTGAGGCAATGACCATGACTTGTCCAGTAAACCAGAAATCCATACATATGTACTGAATTATTTATTTTATCGAGCTTAAATGACATACAAAATTAGGCCTTACTTAGAATTTAGAAATCATATATAATAAATACATAAACAGTTTATTAATAGTAGCATACTCCAACAAAACTAGAATATGTGCTTTGAGGAAAATAAAGGTAACATATACTATTCCTAGGACCTTATAGTAATTGTAATTTTGAATTGTCATTATATCAATGGTAATTGTACTAATAATCTTAGAAGTAAAATACAGGGATGCATATTTCTATATATGACTAAATGTCATAATTTTATGCGTGAATTGAAGTCAACTATGGTATTTTGGATTTTTATTTTTCCGAAACTTTTATAAAACAATTTATAATAAATGTGTATTTTTTGTAAATAATTCTATATGAATTTCATATTAAATAAATTTGTTATTATTATTATATACTACAAAAACATATCCGGCCTAGTATAAAACCCTTGAAAATATCTAATATAATTGTGTTTTGACTAGATAATTATCAAATTTAAACTTTAATATAACTTAACACGTGGCTAAACCAAAAGTTATTTATTTATTTAAGTAGATTACCGTGGATACCATTACATTTTAATTCAAGAAAGATTTTAGTACGTAACCCTATCAAAAGCTTTATAAAATCAAGTAAAGTAATTAATGTTTACAAAATTATTAGCTTTTATTGAGGAATGTAAAGATTTTTAATATTATTATTATATAAATTAAAATTTATTTTATTTAATTGACTAATAATATGTATTGAAATACTCTTTCCACGTCTCACAAGACACAACATTATATAGCATTTAGAGATGGAAATTAAATTTAAATTGTATATATTTTATGAAACGGGCAAACAAAAATGGAATTATGTCTTGAATGGAATATTGAGAAATCAACTTGAGCCAACATCAGAATCTTTGGAATTTCATATTGATCAAATTCGGATTACAAAGGAACTCACATTTGATTTATTACGCAATGCTCGAGTGGACATTTTGTTGTGTCTATCTCAAATAATTGAACAAAGAATTATCGGATAATCTTGCATAAATACATTATAAAATATAGTACATACGAATTAGGTTATATTAGTATTTGTCATAATTAATTTTTGTTAGGCCAAATGTGGTTCTTTAAGGATTACCCGATATTAGGAATTACTTCGCAGTTGGCATCTCTGTAAAAGTCTACAAATAAAATATCTCCATTCATTTAAATTTGTTATGATAGAAGATTATTAGGATGGGTTATACATAATGCCAATTGTCCATAACGAAGAATGCTAACTAAGTTATGACTAACATAGATTAGGTAAGTATTTGCAACAGTAATCAGATCTCTGAATCTAGATGAATTATTTCTATTTTTTATATAAATATTGTTGTGGCTTAATATATAAGATGTGACTGACAGGTAGTAGGCCATAAATTCGAATACCTGTATGGAAAAAATAACTATACAACAATAGAAGTTATATATAGATTTGAAATGATGTTATGTTATCTGTTGATGGCTATAAGTCTCATAAGAAGTAGATACAATACGATATAGTTTACATGTTTACAATATTCAACTATATGAACAGATAAATAATATGGAAAAATATATGATTATAATTATTATTCCATTTACGAAACCAAATTATGAGGAAGTAAGTATATTATTGCAGCCATGGCATATCTTATGATATTAATATTAACTCTAGATATAATATATTTAATAACTATATAATTATAATAAGTATATATTTATATATATATAATAATTATTAACATTATTTATCGTATTCAAAGTATATATGTATATATACGATATATAATATTAATTATTATTATTATATACAACACTATTTATATATAAATGTGTTGATTATATATATATATATATATATATATATATATATATTAATTACCAACAAATAATAGCATCACCTCAAAACTAAATTTCAATATTGCATTAATGATTCTATCTCAACCTATAATAATCTAAGATAATTCCATATCGAATACTTCGACCCCCTATCGATATGTTTCGTGTGATTCTACTGTTATATAAGATACGGATGATTGCGAATCCAATTACAGAATGCACACAGCAGTGCAACGTGCCCCCGGGTGACATGTAAACTTGTATTAGGAATTCTAAAATAAATATAGGTCAAACCCCACATCTTCTCTATTATATAATGTGCCTTGAGAAATTATATTATGTACTTAAACGTATAACATCTAAACAGGTATATATATATATATATATATATATATATAATGCATAATATACCGATTAAACATCTCAATGCAATATTTTTATATCATTTGCAAAAATAAAAAATAATATAAATAAATTATACACTGCAAAAAATAAATTACCTGAATTGTTTATTGTGTATTCTATTTATCCAGATAATGCAAAAGTATGTTAAGCGGTGACACTGATAATCTTAACACACATAACATGCATATATATATATATATATATATATACATATATATATATATATATATATATATATATATATATATATATGTTCTATTTATATAATATGAAAAAACATTTTACCATAAGAGATATGCAAATATACTTACAATTCAGCCTTCACATGTTACGATTAGCACGTGTTAACTACGCAGTGATGTCATAGTTGTATAATATAACTCTATAGCGGTTATGATTACAATAGTCAACTAGTGTTATATAAAGCTGTTTCCGCCCCGTTGGGAACTATCTTATTTATTATTAACTATGCTAAATACCTCTATAAAGAAAGCATTATGTTCAGAAATTATTTATTCATATATATATATATATATATATATATACATATATATATATATATATATATATATATATATATATATATATATATATATAGATATATATATATATATCAAAAGCTTTGTATACCTATATATTTCTTAACAGTTATATATTTTCATTAATAGCTAATCAATACTTATTGATGATCTGTTATAAATCGCTTCTTATATAATAATTTCAGGGTGTTAATCCCAATTATATTATGATTTTATATCTACTTTATTTTTAAATAATTAAATAAATGTATTTATATAATTATAGGAATTTATAATTAAAGATTACAAAGTTACAATTATGAAAATATAAATGTTACACGATAAAATAAAAGATAGATTATTAACAGATATATTAATATGTGAATATGAAGCTAAAATAAAATACGTATAATATTAATATTTCATTATTATATAATAATGATACATAAAAATAAACCATAATTCCCATATTCTATTTATTTAACATATTTGAGATTTAATGTGTAACACATTTCTAAATAATGGAATTGTATATCCTATTCGCTCTGATTTATAAATACAATTTTTAATATTTTAATATATCATATTCTCTCTTTAGAAAATTAACTATTATATAAACCATCTATTTTAATATCATTATTATTTTTATATATGCAATTATGTTAAGATATGTTAATTTTATGTTTAATTTGGCATCGAGTTTTATCGCTATTGAAATTGAACTAATTTATAATTACTGCATTTATTACCTTACTAAGCTAAAATTCTCAAGATATAGACCCTGCTAGATATACAATAACAGATATTCACCAAAAATGAGTAGATAAATAAAAGAAGTCATAAATTAACAAAAAGTTACAAGTTAAACATGTTGAAGCTGTGCAAGAAATAGGTATTTTAGCATTTTGGAAAAAAATATGTTTTTATTAATTCATAAAATGTTTCCACCGATATGCAATCTGATTTTTTGTGAATTTGTCTGTAATCGATATAATATAATGTCAAAGCAGATACTTTATCTAAAATATAGAGTGAATTTACTATATAATATAATCGGCCATCTAAAAAAATTCATTCCCGGAGTAGAGTTTATTCAAGATAATACGAACATACTAATATATATACTTCATTCGGCTCGACTTAAAGAAACTTTGTCTAGATACAACATACTTTATTTTTCACAATATTTTATTTACTACATATATATTGGTATATACCTGATACGAAAATATCCTTAAACATATATATAAACTAATTCAGCAAATAATCATTCTTATTTACTATAAACTCGGCAGTGTGAAAAAGGGCGACTACATTTCACTCATATTATTCAATCTAGCTTTATAACGGTTATTAAGGTTAAGAAAACGGTTAAGAAAAGCTTTATTAAGCTTTATAACGGTTATTAAGAAAATATCTGTAGAATATCTATCGAGTAAAATAGTTCAAGACTGTCTATTGAGATATTTGTTTTAAGGGAATTGTTTCTTTCTAAGCTCTTTGATCATGTCAACAAATGCAGCTGATGTATGATGACCTCTTTATCGTATGACCTATATTCAGCTAAAGTGGAAAAAGGAACATTGATCTTAAAATTAAACATTTTCTTATAAATATTACGAATACACCGCTAACTCTGCTACTCACTTCTTCGATGACGAAATATTGCGGGCATGCAATTGCATAATTATTACGGGAGGTTGATATAAGAAAAATAGCTTAAGATATACAATTATTGAATTTCAAAATACTGAAATTGTTAATATGTATGTCAATGTGTCAATTATCAAAACATTATCTTCAGCTTGAATTTCTCTCCGGAATTCAATCCGTTGGTTTCTATGAATATAAATACAATAAGAAGGTGGTGATGCTTCGATCAATATCGAAGACTCGCGTTGATGTATGCGATCAGTAAAATAACCACATGCTCACCATGGACAGACTTAGTTGTCCCCGTCTAAGCCGTAAGAATACACCTTTGATGAATCACTGGTCAGATAGGCCCTTAAGTAATACTTCTCAAAATTACGTCGCCAAATACATTGATAATTATTGTTTACAATATGGTAATACTCAACACAGAACTTGTGTACTTCCCAACAATATCTTACGCGCGTAGAATTCCTAGACTCGTCTTCCTTTCAAGAAATGGTTTGGCTGATTGCACATGTTGTAAGTATTTTAGCGCTGTTGATATATCTACGCAAGTAATAAGTTGCTGTAAAGCTCAACTATAGTTGCTAGTCATAACTAGGCAATATAGAAGGCATATATATATATATATATATATATATATATAATATACACTGTATATTGTATAATGTATAATATATATTATGCAGTTTATGTTATTTACTCTTATTTACATGGTTGACATGTACGTACAATATGTATTCTCAATATTAAACCCGACCAAACCTAGAAATCAACATTAAACACAATAGTAATTTGATTTAGTTCCTAGTTACATTAGTTAATACTATTGTGATATGATTATATAAATTGTTATTGGATAATAATAATTCAAAAATTTATAATACCTATTTCATAAAAATATAATCTCAAATTAAATTAAATCATCTATACAAATATTTATATATATATACAAATATATATGTATACATATGTTTATATATATAATACATATATGAATTAAACTATAGTTTAACATTATATATATATTCAACATATATCACTCTTCGCTATATTTGTGCATATATACATTCCCACATACCAATAGCCTCGAGTATATGTAAAACCTAGGCATTGTTGCGGAGGGATGAGGATATTACATTAATGACCAGCATATTGTTTATAGCACGGGTCAATTAGCAACGCGTTTTACATTTCAATCAATAGTAATTAAGTATGCTATCCAGTCTCAAGCATAACGTACAACCTTGTATAGAAATGAGTCCACTTTCTGCAATTTAACTAGCTTCAATCGTATGATATCAGTTGAACGCGAACCAATAGCAGATATACTACCTTGCCTCTATATTACCAGCTATTGCATACACCTATCTTAGGGATCCACACTTCTAATATATCTGAATCAAGATCTGAAGTGCGAAGGTATGGTATAACATACATATATATATATATATATTATATGATATAATATATATATATATATATTGTACAATCGTAAACTTTAGATATAAACCGCGATTGTTTTATATCTAAATATAATTAAAAATATATTTATATATAACATTAATAATTCACAAAATAATTTAACTAAAGTACAACTAGTAGTATAGTTAGTATAACAGTATGTTACACCATAATGCCGTTATTAGATTAATGCATGTCATATTACAACTGTAATTTTTTGTTTATTTATTTCAAATAAAAAGTAAAGAGGTTCGAATTCCCAAAAATATTTTGTTACTTTTATAGAATCTTATATAATTATTTTAAATAAAAACTAAACGCAGTATATTTTATTTGTATTCAAATATATTTTTACTTTATTTTATACAACAGATATAAAATTATATAAAAAAACATTATATAAAATACTCATTTGCCCCAATATAAAAGTTAATTGCGTAATATATAATCGACAATTGCGCAAGTGGAAGTTCAAAGGTCATCGGGCATCAGCATAACCTTAAAATTAAAAACTCGTCAATTATCCATTACGAACGTTGCTTACGATACAATTGCATCTAATGTCTGGCAAGGGTAATAATACATGGCGTATATTTTCTATCGTTATATTTTCTGCCCGATATCGGTATCGCTAACACATAAATCGTGATGTATTTCCTGTTGGTCTTTAGTGTTTGCCTAGTTTCGTCTATATAAGTGATTATTTCGGATCGAAGATAATTGGCCTTATTCTCAGTCTGACGTCACGCATTATTTCTTGTATTGCGTATTATCGACATTGTTACGTAATGACTACTCGGCTACAAGCCTTTACACACGCGTATCTGACTTAGTCACGCATATGTATCTTTAGATTTCAATAATATAATTCTAGATGATTTATGAAACCACTTGAATGTTATAAAGTA
>OZ038313.1:18488914-18556791 GCA_964035775.1 Osedax frankpressi
ATGCGCCTCCATTACCGGGCGAGGTCTCACACTTCTCTAGCATGTTACGCTTATGAACACATGTATTTTATAAGTGACGTGAGCATTTGCTTCGTTATACGTAATATTACATGATATTCACAATTAACACTGACCTCTGAACTCTGCCTCGACCTCCAATACCGCAGTTGATAGAATTCGCTAGCTTGTTCTACGCTACACTGACTCCTGTGATTATTATATTCGGGTTGCTAGGCAACTTGTTATCACTGAAAGTATTCACTTCCGGTATGATGAGGAAGATCGCCGCGAGCAAGTACCTCATGGTTACTAATTAATATTGGACATTATTAACGATTAGAATAATTATATAATACAAGACGAATATGTATATGTAATATATTAAATATATCAATAACTCTCTCACCCATTCACTAACTCACTCATTCACTCACTCACTCACTCACCCACTAACTCACTCACTCACTCACTCACTCACTCACTCACTCACTCACTCACTCACTCACTCACTCACTCACTCACTCACTCACTCACTCACTCACTCACTCACTCACTCACTCACTCACTCACTCACTCACTCACTCACTCACTCACTCACTCACTCACTCACTCACTCACTCACTCACTCACTCACTCACTCACTCACTCACTCACTCACTCACTCACTCACTCACTCACTCACTCACTCACTCACTCACTCACTCACTCACTCACTCACTCACTCACTCACTCACTCACTTACTCACTCATTCACTCACACGCTGACGACACACAAATTTACACTTCCACAACCTTTAATGAATTACCGAATACACTAAAAGAAATCAATAGCATAACGACGAAATTAGAAAATTACTTTAATTATAATTACTTGAAATTTAATTTACAGAAAACTGAATGCATCATATTCCATAGTAAAAGTCATACGCCACCACCCATCACACATATTAAAATTGCAAATAAAGATATACCCATTAAGATAACTATAACTACTTTAGGTGTAATATTAGAATCTGACTTAACCTTCGACAAACATATTTCATTAATAACTAAGCAATATTACTATAAAATATTTAAAATAAAACAAATTAAACACCTTCTCAACCAGACATAACTCAAAATACTCACATCTGCCTACATTCTATCTAAACTTGACTACTGCAACTCACTTTTAATTAATATACTTAAAATACAAGAAAAACGACTAAACAACATTATTAACCACACTTGCAGACTTATTTACAAACTCCCTAAACGAACACACATCACATTACACATAAACATATACAAACACACACACACACACACTCACTCACTCACTCACTCACTCATTCTCTCACTCACTCACTCACTCACTCACACACTCACTCACTCACTCACTCACTCATTCTCTCACTCACTCACTCACTCACTCACTCACTCACTCACTCACTCACTCACTCACTCATTCACTCACTCTAAACTTGACTACTGCAACTCACTTTTAATTAATATACCTAAAATACAAGAAAAACGACTAAACAAAATTATTAACCACACTTGCAGACTTATTTACAAACTCCCTAAACGAACACACATCACATTATACAGAAAAAAAATTAAATTTCTAACCTTTAAACACAGATCCATATACAAAATTCTAACAATAATACATACAGCACTGAAAACTGATATCCCTAAATATATGAGCGACTCAATTAAACTAAAACTAAAAAGCAATATAAGGTCATCCAATAAAAAACTGCTTAAACAAGACATAACAAACAATTTTCCACAACTTTGGAATAAACTACCCATAACTGTTACCAATGAAAATAATACAAATACTTTTAAAAGCAAACTTCACAAATACTTACTTGGTCTAGACTGATATAACCTGACACACCCTTATAATATTCCTACTGCTACTGAATTATCAAATTGATTTACACTGTACTTTTACCTAATACAATACCCATTACTCAAAAACCAATACTCAACTACTTTATTTTCTACAGCCTATATTATTTTTCCACTTTTACTACTTACTTCTTACCAACCTCATTACCATACTTTACCTCCTTTACGTACATTTATATCTGACTTATTTTCTCTATATACTATCCCCTATACAGTTTTCCCATATGTATAATGTACATTGCACACTTCCCTCACATGCAATTCCCTTTCACGTGACTTCCTTACACATATTACCTCAATTATTACCTCGATTTTATTTATTTTGAAAAACGTATTTACTATATTAATTGTGTTGTATTTCGTTAATAATACTTACACTCACCTTCGAACAATTTAAAAATTGGATTTTCGTGAATAAACATATACACACACACACTCACTCACCCACTCACCCACTCACTCACTCACTCACTCACTCACTCACTCACTCACTCACTCACCCACTCACTCACTAACTCACTCACTCACTCACTCACTCACCCACTCACTCACTCACTCACCCACTCACCCACTCACTCATTCACTCACACAGTCATTGGCCACTAGTGATACTATAGCTCTATTAACTTTTGTGATGATGGAATGGTTCCAGAGAGGTCTTCCTACAATTAAAAGCTCATTCCGTTAGTGACAAATAATTTGAAAATAACATTTAAAAAGACATTAAATGTCATTTGTTATCTTTCCTATAAAATTTGAATTATGAGTAAATTGTAATATAAATTATATATTGTGTTTGTTATTCATTATATATATATATATATATATATATATATTATAATTAATTATAATGATCTTGTATACCAGATTACTATAGTAATTTACTACATTTATATTTATTGTAAGCCTAATTTTGTAAACCGACTAGATATTCAATTCATTGACATAGTGCTTGGCGGACTCACCTTAGCTACTAATTAAGCCACATCCTTAGTTTATATATATATATATATATATATAAATCTAGATATAGATATAGATATAGATATATATATATAATATATATTATATATATATATGTATATTGTTAAAAAATGTTTATTTAAGAGAATATTAGTTACATATAGAATGTACAGTGAATTGTATATTTATAATTTATAGATTTAAATATTTGTTAATAGTTTGGTTTACATATTTTATATAAATAGAAAATGTAAATTTCGTGTTAACTAAAATCCCTAGATACAATATCCAGGTGATATTCATATATTTGTGGTATGTTTAGATGTTTATTGTTGTCTCTAATTAAACCTTTATATAGGATCCTAATGTACACATACAAACTAATATATATTACTTAGTAAATCGAGGCTAGGAACTTAGAAAAGTTAGGTGCTTAGTTAATGAAGAGGCTTAGTAAATATATGGCAGTGATTTGTGATATTTGTACAGAGTTTGGTGTAGTTCTATTTATAGGATTAAGAGACATTTGGTATGCTCTTGAAATTTGTTGACATGTTTTTGAAAGATTTTTAAAATATATATTTTAAGAAGCTTTTGAGAACAATATATATTTTGACAAGCATTTGATATATGACGAATTTAATAATAACACTTCGCGGTTTGCATTTGAATTAATTAAACAATATATAATCAAAATTTCCAACTGTACACTGTTCGTATATTATATAATAACTTGTTCACCACTTTCACCCTACATAATTAATTTTGCTTTGTGATTGCATAATTGTTGTGAATAAACCTCCCACATACAAATGCCGTCACGTGTTCTCTCCAATTAGTAATTTATTAGCAGATCAGGTGCCATACAATGTGCATTGTACAATGTACATTGTACAATGTACGATGTACAGTACGATGTACAGTACGATGTACAGTACGATGTACAGTACGATGTACAGTACGATGTACAGTACGATGTACAGTACGATGTACAGTACGATGTACAGTACGATGTACAGTACGATGTACAGTACGATGTACAGTACGATGTACAGTACGATGTACAGTACGATGTACAGTACGATGTACAGTACGATGTACAGTACGATGTACAGTACGATGTACAGTACGATGTACAGTACGATGTACAGTACGATGTACAGTACGATGTACAGTACGATGTACAGTACGATGTACAGTACGATGTACAGTACGATGTACAGTACGATGTACAGTACGATGTACAGTACGATGTACAGTACGATGTACAGTACGATGTACAGTACGATGTACAGTACGATGTACAGTACGATGTACAGTACGATGTACAGTACGATGTACAGTACGATGTACAGTACGATGTACAGTACGATGTACAGTACGATGTACAGTACGATGTACAGTACGATGTACAGTACGATGTACAGTACGATGTACAGTACGATGTACAGTACGATGTACAGTACGATGTACAGTACGATGTACAGTACGATGTACAGTACGATGTACAGTACGATGTACAGTACGATGTACAGTACGATGTACAGTACGATGTACAGTACGATGTACAGTACGATGTACAGTACGATGTACAGTACGATGTACAGTACGATGTACAGTACGATGTACAGTACGATGTACAGTACGATGTACAGTACGATGTACAGTACGATGTACAGTACGATGTACAGTACGATGTACAGTACGATGTACAGTACGATGTACAGTACGATGTACAGTACGATGTACAGTACGATGTACAGTACGATGTACAGTACGATGAACAGTACGATGTACAGTACGATGTACAGTACGATGTACAGTACGATGTACAGTACGATGTACAGTACGATGTACAGTACGATGTACAGTACGATGTACAGTACGATGTACAGTACGATGTACAGTACGATGTACAGTACGATGTACAGTACGATGTACAGTACGATGTACAGTACGATGTACAGTACGATGTACAGTACGATGTACAGTACGATGTACAGTACGATGTACAGTACGATGTACAGTACGATGTACAGTACGATGTACAGTACGATGTACAGTACGATGTACAGTACGATGTACAGTACGATGTACAGTACGATGTACAGTACGATGTACAGTACGATGTACAGTACGATGTACAGTACGATGTACAGTACGATGTACAGTACGATGTACAGTACGATGTACAGTACGATGTACAGTACGATGTACAGTACGATGTACAGTACGATGTACAGTACGATGTACAGTACGATGTACAGTACGATGTACAGTACGATGTACAGTACGATGTACAGTACGATGTACAGTACGATGTACAGTACGATGTACAGTACGATGTACAGTACGATGTACAGTACGATGTACAGTACGATGTACAGTACGATGTACAGTACGATGTACAGTACGATGTACAGTACGATGTACAGTACGATGTACAGTACGATGTACAGTACGATGTACAGTACGATGTACAGTACGATGTACAGTACGATGTACAGTACGATGTACAGTACGATGTACAGTACGATGTACAGTACGATGTACAGTACGATGTACAGTACGATGTACAGTACGATGTACAGTACGATGTACAGTACGATGTACAGTACGATGTACAGTACGATGTACAGTACGATGTACAGTACGATGTACAGTACGATGTACAGTACGATGTACAGTACGATGTACAGTACGATGTACAGTACGATGTACAGTACGATGTACAGTACGATGTACAGTACGATGTACAGTACGATGTACAGTACGATGTACAGTACGATGTACAGTACGATGTACAGTACGATGTACAGTACGATGTACAGTACGATGTACAGTACGATGTACAGTACGATGTACAGTACGATGTACAGTACGATGTACAGTACGATGTACAGTACGATGTACAGTACGATGTACAGTACGATGTACAGTACGATGTACAGTACGATGTACAGTACGATGTACAGTACGATGTACAGTACGATGTACAGTACGATGTACAGTACGATGTACAGTACGATGTACAGTACGATGTACAGTACGATGTACAGTACGATGTACAGTACGATGTACAGTACGATGTACAGTACGATGTACAGTACGATGTACAGTACGATGTACAGTACGATGTACAGTACGATGTACAGTACGATGTACAGTACGATGTACAGTACGATGTACAGTACGATGTACAGTACGATGTACAGTACGATGTACAGTACGATGTACAGTACGATGTACAGTACGATGTACAGTACGATGTACAGTACGATGTACAGTACGATGTACAGTACGATGTACAGTACGATGTACAGTACGATGTACAGTACGATGTACAGTACGATGTACAGTACGATGTACAGTACGATGTACAGTACGATGTACAGTACGATGTACAGTACGATGTACAGTACGATGTACAGTACGATGTACAGTACGATGTACAGTACGATGTACAGTACGATGTACAGTACGATGTACAGTACGATGTACAGTACGATGTACAGTACGATGTACAGTACGATGTACAGTACGATGTACAGTACGATGTACAGTACGATGTACAGTACGATGTACAGTACGATGTACAGTACGATGTACAGTACGATGTACAGTACGATGTACAGTACGATGTACAGTACGATGTACAGTACGATGTACAGTACGATGTACAGTACGATGTACAGTACGATGTACAGTACGATGTACAGTACGATGTACAGTACGATGTACAGTACGATGTACAGTACAGTGTACATAAGAATGGCAATTTATTATTCAGCGATTATTTTCTCTAAACACGAATCTAAATAAGTGAATATAAATTTTATTTATACTATAAATATTTTAAGCCTATTTTTTATTTAAAATGATTACATGAGATTGCATAATAGTTTCATGGTCTCAGTTTATTTGGCACCAATCAATCATTAGCGCCTTTATCTAATCGATCGCCACGTTCGTTGTACAGAGTTGAATTTGATTGACATCAGAGGGATGTGCCAGATGTTCATGTTAGTGTCATATACGTCTCGACTGGTGTCAGCATGGCTAGTGGTACTATTCACGGTGGAACGGTACTTCGGCATATGTAGGCCACTAATGCAGGTGTGTATCCGCTGATTTCATGATATATTATGCGAACAATAAAAGGCAACCATGCTACTTAACACTTAGACGCATATATATATATATATATATATATATATATATATATATATATATATATATCCCTACTTCTACTTCTGTAGTGTATCCAGATACATACAACCCGCACACATTAACATTAATACATATTAAGACGCATCCACACACACACTCATATACATACCAACACGCACACACACATACTCAAACATACACATACATAAACATACACACACACATACACACACACATACACACACATACACACACACAAACACACACATATATAAGCAATATGAATTTCCTTCGTTTTTTTAAAACACTTAAATCATTTTATAAATCTGAACTTAACTTAGAAATGACTATTTTTCCAGTATAATAGAAAACAATACCAATAATTAAAAATTATTTTTAAAATGACATCATCTTTGATGGTTACCAATAATTATCTAAACAATTTTCCCAAATTCTTAATAATATTCGTTGTGAATAGTTATCTAGTAAATTTCATCAGAAATTGTGTAAATTACTTTCATAAATTTCAGTAGACTTCTCATTATTATTAAACATATCCAACAAGTTACATTCAATACCCACCAATTAGATTATGAATTAACTAATTCAGATTTACTACTTATTTTCCAACTTAAATATTAGCATTTTTTATCTTTCTTTCTAATACAAAGTCTACTTAATTTGTTTCCAATTCATTGCTATTTTTCTGATTTCCAACTAAATAACACTTAATTAGTAACTTTTAAATTACCTTACTTTAAGCCATTATTAAATAAACATAATCTTCACATCAATATGCTGACCAATTTAATACTAATTTCTTAACTACATATAATATGCAAAATACTGAAACTTATTATATTAAAACAATTACCTTTTCAATAATAACACAAAATTAGACCTGTATCAAAGTTCTTTTGGATATTTCATTTTATAAAGACTGCAATAAATATCATGATATATGTTATTCTTTCAGAAGTTGATAAGAGTTTTTATATACAATTAGTTATTCTTGAGTTCTAATCAGTTTTTGATGCAATTTGTCATACAAATATATTAACTAGATTATCTGAGATATGAAAATCTGGTATGTCTTTTGATTGTTTATATTCTACTTATCTAACCTTTCTACATATCAAAGTTATCTAACTTATCTACATAACTATATAAATTATCTAACTTATCTAACTTATCTAACTTATCTAACATATCTAACTTATCTAACTTATCTAACTTATCTAACTTATCTAATCTATATAACTTTATAGCTTATCTAACTTATCTAATCTATATAACTTTACAGCTTATCTAACTTATCTAACTTATCTAACTTATTTAACTTATCTAACTTATCTAACTTATCTAACTTATCTAACTTATCTAACTTATCTAACTTATCTAACTTATCTAACTTATCTAACTTATCTAACTTATCTAACTTATCTAATCTATATAACTTTATAAATTATCTAACCTATCTACATATCAAAGATATCTAAATTATCTACATAACTATATAACTTATCTAACTTATCTACATAACTGTATAACTTATCTGACTTATCTAACTTATCTAACATATCTAACTTATCTAACTTATCTAACTTATCTAACTTATCTAACTTATCTAATCTATATAACTTTATAGCTTATCTAACTTATCTAATCTATATAACTTTACAGCTTATCTAACTTATCTAACTTATCTAACTTATCTAACTTATCTAACTTATCTAACTTATCTAACTTATCTAACTTATCTAATCTATATAACTTTATAACTTATCTAACCTATCTACATATCAAAGATATCTAAATTATCTACATAACTATATAACTTATCTAACTTATCTACATAACTGTATAACTTATCTGACTTATCTAACTTATCTAACATATCTAACTTATCTAACTTATCTAATCTATATAACTTTATAGCTTATCTAACTTATCTAATATATATAACTTTATAACTTATCTAAATTATCTAACTTATCTAACTTATCTAACTTATCTAACTTATCTAACTTATCTAACTTATCTAACTTATCTAACTTATCTAACTTATCTAACTTATCTAACTTATTTCACTTAACTTACTTATCTAACTTATTTAACTTATCTATCTTATCTAACTTATCTAACTTATCTAACTTATCTAACTTATCTAACTTATCTAACTTATTTCACTTAACTTGCTTAGCTATTCATATCAACAATATTGTGTCAACTTTATCTCTAGTTGAAAGGGGAATTCCACCAATCTGTTCTCAGTACATTATTTTTTAAATCTATATATTCCTATAAAAACTATAATAAAGTATTTATCTTTACTATATACATGCCGATGAAATTCAACTTTATATTAAATTCCCATTTACTCATCTCCAATTTTAATACTCAACTATCTGACTACATCCATTCCATAAATCGCTGATTACATAATTAATAATTTTCTTTTCTAATATCTTTTTTTCCTACATTTTATATAAATATTGACCCATACATTATCAATAACAAATCTTGTCAATATTTGTAGTATATTAATCCATGCCCTGGTTTATTATCATCTTGAGTATTGTAATTATTTGTTATTTTCAATTTATTTTATTCCGTCTTCTGCACTAAACTATATATGTTGTTCCAATAAATTAATTTTAATATACAACATACGATTATACCACCTTCGTAACTAATGCAGCATACCACTTATCTTAGTTTTCTTTGTACAAGAAATGTATACTTATATTTTTGATCCTTATTAATAAATGATTACATTCTAGATATACCTGTAATCTATATAATCAAGTAATTCCAATCCTTACTTTTTTCTCCGATATCAGTTATCAGAACAATTTGACTCAATTCATTTGCAACTAATGTTATATCTCTTGGTGTTTCTCTAACATTGTTTACCCCAATTGCTCCAATTATAAAATTGGCATATATATTTATCTTTATTTCTTGATACAATTTATGTAAAATTTCTACTTATTAATCTATTATTATTATTTTATTTTGCCGATATTGGCCAAACATTCTTGAGATATGATATATATATATATATATATATATATATAAATATATATATATATATAAATATATATATATATATATATATTTAAGTGTATAAATAAACAATTATATTAAATTATATACAATCATACACACACTCATACACATACAATTCCGTACTCCCACTTACACATAGACATACACACACATACACACATATACACACACATACACACATATACACATACATACACACATATACACACACATACACACATATATATACACACACACACATACACACATATACACACATATACACACATACACACACATACACACATACATCACGTACATCAATACACATACTTACTTACTACATCTGTTATTGCATACTTTCAACCATTAATCTCATCAATTATACTCTCACTCTTGCATATCACTCTCTAACAGAATTATCATCCTCATCTCTTCAGATCTACCACCTTAACATATTTCCCATGATATAAACATTTCTTCTAAAGTGATGGGCATCGATAATGCATACACACACATACATACACACATACACATACATACACACACATACACACACTCACACACATACACACACTCACACATACACTCACACACACACACACACACACACACTCACACACATACACATACACACTCACACACACACTCACACACACATACACAAACACACACACACACATATATATATATACATAATATACAACTCATTATTATACCATTATACTTCCTATCCTACTAAAACCTAACCTTCAGTGATAATATCCGTGACTAACACTCCCATAAATCGTATTGCTCTTATCTCTGCTTTCCTAATCAAACCCAACCTTATCATTAGAACTCCTCCTTATGTAACCACTTCATTAGAATATCTGCTTCCTATAGTGCAATTATTCATATACCCTTATCATAGACCTCCTCATCCCCCTAGTATCATTCTCTAATCATCTTTCACTCTCCGATTAATCTTCCCTTAAAATACAACCCGATTTTATCTCGGTAACCACCCTATCTATTTACCTCCCCCCGCACTCTCCATTCATTGGCACAACAATCCCTCTATAATAAAATTGCCATTATACTCATATACACCTTGAAAGTCAATTAAATACACATTTCAATATGATACTATACTGTGTATATTGTACAATTTATATTATACATGCAACTGTATTCGCCACGCCCACGCATTCACAAAACACGCCCCCTGGGCGTCGTACTCTCCTCCCTCTTTAGATAATGCGATTTACTCTATTGAATGTACGTATACGTCGCGCGCGGCCTATAACTGCGAAGCCCCGTAACATATTCCCAGCCCCGCCCCCCACAACGCCCACAACGCCCACAACGCCCGCAGAGACACAGACTTCTTTGTCCCGGTGGCGAATTCGGTAAAAGGGGATGGTCAATGTTTCTAGGCATTTGTACGGCCGCGTGCATGTACAAGCCGATATTAAGCGAAGTAAGATCCAGCAGTTAGTGGTTATCTAATGCGATTCCAATTTACAATGTGTAATGTAAAGCGTACACTGTACAGTGTACGACGTTCACGTACACTGTACGTCGTACAGTGTACGCGTACATTGTATATTACATTGTACATTGTACAATGTACATTGTACAATGTACAACATATACATGTACTGTATAATGTACAGTACATGTGTACATTGTACAGTATATATACGCCCCGATACACCTAGGCGATGACATAATATAGTAGTAAATACTATTTACTAAATAGTAGTAAAAAATTCTATGTTGAGATAACGAAAATTACTAATTATATTAATTACGCAATTCAAATAAAGAAGTTAATAAATGCAAAATATAAACTGAACTGAATACATTATATATACAATGTTAACGGAGTGAGATTAAATTAACAAATTGATTATATATGCACTGATATTATATATACACTACTTATGCCTGTCTAGGTGCCAATAATAGCAAACCTCTTGTACGCATGAGCAATGCATATATATATATATATATATATATATACATATATATATATATATATATATATATATATATATATATATATATATGTACACATATATGTTATGTATTATAAACATAAATTTAGATTATATATAATTCAAATATATTGATTATATATAGCATAATTATTATAACCTTAATTTTAATATTACTATTTTTCATATAATTCCGATATATAATATATAATTTTAATATATATCTGATATAGTTCTGATATATGATATATGATGCAAAATAAATACTATTGTATTAAATATTAATTTCAGTATTATAAATGCATTTTCCGTTATAATTATTTTTAGTAACCTAAACTTTCAATAAACAGATATAATACACCAATGGATGAGTTATTGACCATACTAAATGATACTACTGTTTTCTTAGCTCAACATATGTATATACTTCTATAGCTGTCAGCTAAACTAACAATTCTATAAATAACGTTCCTAGACAAAGATTGACTAAAATGTACTTAATAGACTTAAATGTACGGCGTACGTAAAATGCTGGCATATATATGTAACTATTCCTCTATATATAGAGATATATACTTCTACTTGAACTACTCTTGTAGAAAATGCATAATTAAGCATTTTTATAATATATGCATTCAATTACATATTATTTAATATAATATCATATATATATATATATATATATATATATATATATATATATATATAATATATGTGTATATAAATCGATATAAATATATATATATATATATATATATATATATATATATATATATATATTGTTATATGACAGTACCTCAATATTGCAATTGATTGCATATATATTAACAAAATGAAAATAAAACGTAATATGTTAGTCATACTAATTTAATATAATACATTATATCTTAAACTCCATCGTAAATATAATCATCTGAAAAATTAATAAAATAATTATAAATCTATGAAAAGAAGAAATAATCAACCCAGTATTTTTTGCATAATTCTATTAACCAGACGTCTATATTTATATATTGTCATATAGAACAGGTAAACTTAATACTATAGAAATGTACATACATTGTTCCCCAAGCTAAATACTAGTATTACTAATGTTTTCTTGTAATCTTATAGTGCATTCCTCCCAGGGGCGTACACGTCCACTATGACAATATAGAATATATTATTACTTATATGCCGCCATTAATGTTAAGTTATCATCATTATGAATCAGATGTGTCGTTCAATGGAATTGTAATCGTTGTATTCACCGATAATATATGATATGTTATTATACATAACTATAGTGTTACTATTTAAATATATATATATATATTGTTTAGTTTTTTATTTTACTGCAGTATTCACATGAATTGACGAATTAAATAAATAATGTTATATAAAATGTTTTATAAAATATTAAAAATATTAATAATGAGGACTATAGATCTGATATTTATCATATATGTTTTATATTATTGATATCACCTTTGGATGTTCATAACGAGCTGTACGATGTTATACATATCTTAGCAAACATAAAAGACTACACCGCAAATCGGGTATGTAAATATGGAAATATTTGTTAAATCTTGTAATAATGCGCTTATATTTTAAATAATAAAAACATCGTAAATTAATCTTACATATAAGATTTTTTTAAATATAAATATGGAATTATTATATAAATGTTTTTCAATATTTATAGTTTATATTACAAAGATTAAATGTACGGTAAATATTACAAGTTTATCTTGGTTCCTAGTTATACTAGTATACTATACTACTATAATATTATTATACTATTTCATAAGTACAATCAACTAATATGTAACTTATTTAATATATATTTTAGAATTGGTATATAATATTACTATTTTAAAATAATTTTTATTATATAATAAATATGAAATATATATATATATACACACATACACACACACACACACACATACATATATATATATATATATATATATATATATATATATATATATATGTTTGTGTAATAGATTTAAACTATATTATAATATGTATAATTTCTATTATAGTTATTTCACTTTAAAGTCTCACTAGTTTTTCTTACATAATATATATTTGAACTAATTAACATTTTTACTTAAAGTAAAAGTACATCGCCCTGCCAACCTTTATTATCTTTGTCAATTATGAACGCAGACGGTGGAGACGTATGTGTTCCCAATAACAACTACGCGAAAGAAATCCTCGTTTTGGACATCACGTACGGGGCTTTCATTACCGCAATCCCATTTACCGTGATTGCAACTCTTAACGTACTAATTGGTTGGTATTGCGAGGTCGGAGAGATTACAACACTCTTTATATTCGGTAATATGTATAATTGTGAGGATGTAGTTGTACAGATAATCTCTGTAAATATATTGTTATGAAACTATTACTGATATTATATATATATATATATATATATATATATATATATATATATTTGGAATTCTATACTGAAATATGAATACTATATAATATTAATCATTATATCCTGCAATTATAAGATTAAGAATTCTTTAAGACATGTTATTAAATTACCTCCAAGTTGATTTTCAGATTAATAAATGTTATTAAAATTAATATTCCAAATATCTGTTCTAGCGCGTACTTTGCGGAGAACTAAACGAAGACATGCTAGAGCTAGACTAGGTGTATCACCGGATGTCATCGTTAGATTTGAGCTAACAGCCACACTTCTTCTTGTTTCTACTACATTCGTAATGTTGAATCTTCCGTATTTCATCGTTTGGTTCGTAGTATAGATACACGCGATGTAAATAAAAATAACTAAATTTCATAGATAATTACATACAAGTAATAAACCCATTATCTTAAATATACCTTGAAAAGATAATGAAATATATATTAATTTCAATAGCGTCACTATATATAGCTAATTATGTTATACATTTAAAATGTTTACTCTATAATACTAGTTACATCATAACACAATAATTAAACTAGAAGTAAAGATAACATGTAAATGTAATCGATCACATTGGAAATACTCTGATTCTATCCACATGTAGGTTAATTTACATAGGTCAGCGTCTTAGGATTTCTGCTGACGAGGACTATCTGAGTCATAAAAATGATTTCACGATACATAACAATTTAAGGGCTTATCTGCAGATTAGTAAGACTATCTTCTTCCTAAACTACTGCTGTAATGTGCTCTTGTACAGGTTCGCAAGTCTTCGATATATAGCTCTTTAATTATAGACATGTATAGATATATAGCTCTCTAATTATAGACATGTATAGTCTATTTAGATCTAGGTACTTCGATCTTAAAGTAAATATTTGAAAATATTATTGTTAGAAATATTGACTATTTTTTATTTAATTTCTTAAAGTTTAAATGTTTAATTCTTTCTAAATGTAACTATAGCCTATTTACGAAATTGATTGTAATTAATAAATCAATAAACGATATTTTATAAATGAATAATATATTATTATATATATTACATGGAAGATTTATTTAGATTCGAATATGTTACATATAACTATATACTGAATATAGTCACTATAATAAATACACATTGAAGTATGGTAATGTCCAATAGCGTATCGGGAAGATATTTCCGGCGAGAGCTGGTTAGAATCATCAAAAGAGGTTCAGCTTGCGGTAAAGGAATTCCAGCAAAACGCAGTAGCTGCGGAGGATATAGGGGTGCTGGTACACGGGGATTTACTGCTCCCCAAACTGAAATGGGAACTACTCTAACAACTCAAGCCTACTGCCAAGTAGGTAATCATTTGGATATGACACCAGTAGAAGAGCAGAGGAAACTATTACTGAAAATTTGAAACATCAATAAATACTTACAATAGATCCAATATAATCAAGAACAAAATAAGTGACATCACATAATAAATATCTAATTATTTGTCTAAAATTACACTTAAGATAAAAGTTATTATTTGTTGTTAAGGAAAATAATTTGTTAGTTATCAAAAATATAAGGTACACAATTGAATGTAATCTACAATAAGAAAAATAGATTCCATTAATAGATACTGGTAAAAGTTGTCAATTATAATTATAAATGTTATACTATTTAATTCATAAACAATTGTATTAAAATGTCCTTTTACATCAACATTTCCATTATATATATTACCTGCTAATTAATAATTTATGGATTATATAGTATTCATACGATATTCTATATATAATTATTATATAAAATAAATAAATAATAAAATTAATTTTATTTATTGAAAAGTGTAAGATTAATATTATATTATTCTTCGGTCATTTCTACTTCATCTTTAACAACATCTCCATCTTTAACGTCATCTCCATCATTAACATCATCTCCATCATTAACATCATCTTCATCATTAACATCATCTTCCATTGGCTCTTCCAGATTAAGACCATCCAACATCTCAGATAAAGAAATTTTAGGAGCATCCTCATCGTCAGTTGTTGTATAATCGGTGTGGAATTTGGATTCATCTATTTTATTTTATAATATTAGTCAATTAAAGTAGTTAGGTTTAATTTAGAAATGTAGAATTAATATTTTTTATAATCATCAAATTAACACGCTATGTATTATTAATATACTCATAGTTATTACCTTTGTAAATATTGACATTTTGTCTGTAATCTACATCCTCTTCAAGATCTTCCAAAAATTCGTTGTATTCTTTACCATCTTTATCCTTGTTGACATCTAAATGCTTCAATTGCCACTTCCTCTTTTTTGCTCTCTTACGACTATCCGTTTGATAAACTTTACGAATCAGTATCTGCGATAGATTATGATTAATTAAACTAACACTTTATAAATATATATAATATATCGTCATATCAATCAGCGTAATAAATAAATCAAGATGGTTATGTATTAATAAATATTTCCATACTAACAACATCGGGAATTCTCTCGGATTTGATTAAATCTAAGTTCACGTCATTCACATTTGCCGATGAGATATCAAATCTGGATGAAGTCGAGGTTGAGATGAACGTACGGATATAATAAATAACTAAATGTGCAACTGATATATAATACACATATCGTATCTAAACCAGTTTGAAAAGACAATAGAACTAACCCCATGACGCAATCTCCTACTCGGACTAAATGGCCGAGATGAGATCTACAGTGGTATTGCTTAGCTTGAGTCTGCCCCAACTCACTCGATTTCACTACCCACATATTCGATAGTAAATGCTGTGAACGAGTAAGATAATGTCATCAATGATAGTAATGTATTAAGTTATTAATTTAAACAATTCAGTTTCAAAAGGTCTATGTACGGTTTAATATTATATTATATATTTAAATTCATAAATTATAATTGATAGATACAAATTAAGATTTTTATGATAATGCATGTACATCTATTTTAATGTAATATATCATTAATGTAAAATAGGCATACCACTTTATACAGGGTTAATTTAGCTGAGTTCAATATTTAAAAATAATAAGCAATAATCTTTTGGCATATTATTTATCAAGACACATAGTTTCAAATATTAATCTTAATGTGATATAAAAAATTATCTAACTATAAGTGAAAATCAATATAAGAAATTCACATAATTTGAAAAGAACAATTGATTATTATTGGAAACTAAATGTATAGATTTAATTAGTCTAATAATTTTGTTGTTAGAATTCAAATCTTATTTTATATCAAATTTCAAAGGTGCATTATTGGTTATATTTTGTATCTATGAAGAATTATAATTTATTAATCAGTATTATTCAAATATACTTAAAATAAACATCGGAATACGAATAACCTTTTTGGAGACACTTCCGTGTCCAGAAACGTGATATTTTTCTTTGATGTCGATTATTTCCGTTTCCATGACAATGTACTCCGTCAATTGGTTACGGGTGCAGATGGAGTCAAATGCATTCCTCCAATATACTTGAGATGTAATTTCAGCAACTGCGTAGTTTATGAAACTATTATGTAATTTACTAATGTAAACTAAACTACTTCTACTAAATTTATATATTTTATTTTGTGAAATATTTCTAAATTTAACAATTATACTAAAAATAGTATTTCCCAATATAATAATCAATTAAGAAGTCTATCGTTCAACATAAGTTTGATGGCGATCAACTATATAGTAAATTGATTAGCTGACCTTGACATGAAACAGGATCGATGATGTGCATTGTTTGCGTAACACGCCTGACAACTACCAATTGACCGATGTTTCCAAATTGTCGGGCCATAGATACGGGTAAACAAACCACATCGTCTTTGCACAACGGGGCCAACTCGACGGAGTAGGTGGTCTTATAGTTATAGACGTTGCAATGGGCGTCGTGGGATACCAACTCCTCGCCGGTCTTGTACCTGTACTCGGAAACAAAAGAGAATAAACCATATAAAATCTATTGTAACCGATTCAATAATAGTATTCAAACATTATTAAAATGGTAACAAAATATAAATACCGTTCAAATGAAGCATCTAAAAAGAATATGAATATTGTATTCAATTATAGAATATCTGAAATCATACAATTATATAATTAACCTGCAGGGAACCATGGACTGTAGAAACTCTACAAGCTTCCTAGCGTCTTGCCTTTGGGCATAATAGAAATCAAGACCATCTGTGATATAGTTGATTTTTAATTTAAGAGGTGACAAAACATTTTATTTAAATGTCTTTGAAGGATGTCGAAGTAATTACAAGTAGTTCAACTTTAAAATCTAAACATAAGCATGTCAATTAATTTCCGTAATAATATGGCTTTAAATTATTAATATAATTGTTATTTCAAACAAATTAAAACATAGTAAGTTACAAAGGTAATAAGTGAGTTGATATTTATATTATATGTGTATAAGGAATAGTTAATGATACGAAAGCATTCTATTTCTCATACATATTCATTTTACTTTCGTAATTCATATATTAGATTTTTTTGTAATTTTATATCTATTACGGAGTGTTATATTTTGATCCAATTGATGATTCTATATGAAATAGAATAGATATATAATATATAGATAAATATGTAAGTTACATTTGAAGTATAGATATAATTACATTATAAAAAGTTTGTAAAATAAATATATTTTATAAATAAGTGTCTATTAATTAATCTCTTATAAGATATATTCTATCTAGTAGATCATTGTTTTCCCTATCTGTTACATATAAACATACGAATGTTTCACATGCTTTAGAGTAATATCAATTAGATTCTATTCTATATTAAATAATAATATTTTATATAATGTAAACCTGTCATCTGTTTAATATTTGCTGCTTTAGCATGAGCTTTATATTTCAGAATCATTTGTTCCAAATAAAGCAAAGTTCTTCTGTGACTGGTCTACAATATAATTATATTGAAATAATAAGAATGTGGATATTGATAGCCAATTCTATTTAACATATGAATGATTTACAAAATTTACCTCTAATTTCAGAGTATAACTAATTTAACTTGCAACCTTTTGTCTGACTTGGACACAAGCTCTCCAGAAATCTTTTGCCTCGACTCGGTGACAATCATCGCACATTTGATTATGAACTACGAATTCGACAACAAAGGTTTGTTGTAAAAGCGCTCCGTTCATCACTTCCTTCTGTATAGTAAGCTTCACCTTAAGACGTTTCGAATGCGGTTCGGTCCAAATGAATCCGGCATCCACTAATCTTACCTGTAATGAATTAGGTGACACTTATCATTGAATGTAATTATAAACATATGTATCACAATATCCACAAATGCTGCAATAAAATGTTACATATTCAAAGTAAATTAAGAAGAAATTATTTTTATTTTAAAAATTAATAGTACAAATACAAATAATAATACAATATTTATAATATTTAATTTTAAATTTCCCATGTACCAATATAATTAAACATTGTATTCATTAAACCAATTTATTAAGTCCTTTAATTTTTTTCAGGCAAACTGATAATAGTTCTCTAGATTCAAGGACAGCCTTCACCCAATGAAATGGAGGTTGTAGATATCTCTCGCAGCTTCTGCAGAAAAACATAGTACTTTGTTTTGCAATACCTATAGTAATTGATAGATAACATTTAAACGAATATAAATAATTAATACTACTATTAAATGTATGTATTAATTAATTAATAGTTTGATATCATAAAAATATGGATAAAAATATAATGTAACAACTATTTTTTAATTTTATTTCATTACACAAAAGTATAATTTAAAATTATACTACATTTTAATTTTAAATTCTTCAATTAGACTAAAATTTACCTTCTGTGATATCAACTTCTGTTCTTAAACAAGACACACACATGTTTGCAGGATTAGGCTCAATTTGAAGTCCACACCGACAACATAATCTATATAATTAAAACAATTTAATATATAACTTATTATTTTTTAGAATAATAATTAAAATTGGCAATTTTGTAATGTTCCCATTATGGCAAGACATTGCCGATGTCAATATATAATAAATATTAGTTTAGGCGGTAATACAGATACTTATATAATAGATATTAACAATTATAAGTAGATTGTAAAACGATCGCGAAATAGTTTCATAATTCATAATATGCAACTCGAGCCACTCATGAGTTGATTGGTCGACACGTTAATTACATTTAAGACACGCCATCTTTTATCCGCAAATCGTAGTTATCGAATATTTTATGTATATATTTATTATTATATAAATTATAAATCTATGGATATCTATAATGTATTTAAATACCAAAATTTAAACTAAATCAAATTGGACCAATATAATATAACATATAAATAAAATGTATTATATGATGTATTCGTATATCAAATATTATAATTACAGTATATGAACATAACCTAACATCACATTTATTCATTATTAAAAAAAAAACATATATAATCGAACACAAAACCAATTAAAAATCCTAAGTTCAAAAATTCTAATTTAACATATAAACATTGCCTGGCATTACATTTATTTTTAAAAATGCATTCAGAACTATACCCACACACTGATATTAAACCATGCCTCATATAATATAACAAATTATCCATTATATATTTAGTAAATTAGTGTAATTAGGTAACCATGCTTTGATCGTTAGTGTAAAGATATAGCGGCCCAGTAAAGTCTAACCTATACCAACACTTATAACCAAACCCAAAATTAAACCTAAATATTATAATTATAGTATATAAACATAGTCCGATATCAAATTTGCATACTTTATTCAAAAAATGACTTATCTATTAAATAAATTGATCTCACTAAATATTATTTATGATAAAAAAGACTACCAAGTGAAAATTAGTAAAAATAAGCCACGCCCATAAACCACTGAATAAAATTACTTTATTTTCATGCATGATTTTAATATAAATCAGAATATATGTTCAAATAATCAAATATATGTTTTTAGTTAATTTTATAGATATGAATATCATTTATTAATTTATTATATATTTTTACATTTTAATTGATATATAATTAATTATTCTTATATACATGAAAATAATTTGTATGCTTTAGTATATGAAATATGTAAATTAATAACAAGTATAGAAAGCGACAAGATCGGGTCGGGTCTGCTTCGATACTTGTATTAAATACAAGCGCACATTCACATTAAAATATGTTAAAAACGATATACATATTATATAAATAATAATATTTATATGTAATTATATAATTATATATGTATAATATATTACAATATGAAGTAACATCATATTTTATAGTCTGATAAGCGACCGGGTTGAATCATACAAATAATATTCACCAAATATAAACATAATTAATTACCTATCAACAATGAAACTAAAAACATATACTTATCATGCATACATCTGGTAATTCTATTCAATGGTTTATGGGAATGACAAACTTTGACGGATATTTACCGGATTATCTTCCATGTGATCATATTTGTGAATATATTTTTTATATTTTCTCATTAATTTTCCTTTCATGTTTATATAATTAATATTTATTTTATTGAATTATTCTTTTATTTAATATTGTATTGGTATAAATATTACTATATATAAAACATATAAATGTATCCTTGTAATAAATCCCAAGAAATCAATTTTATTTTATTTTATTCATTCGATTATAATTCAATTATAACTTACTGATATGTTTCAACAATATTATTTTTAATTCACTTTTTAAAAATTTCATTTAGAAGTTTGCATTGCACGTAATGCATACACAATTTTAGGCATTTGATCAACATAATTGTGAGATAATCGATTACTCTAATTTAGTAACAGAAATCTAATTTGTAAATGTATTATAGCCTAATAGATAACTAGTGGGTATCTGAAACTATGTTATATTACTTGACATAACGATCCGATAATATAATTATTATATTATATGTTTTATAATATTCGACATTGCGAGATAATAAATATATTCTTTTATGTGGTTTATTATTGTACTAACATAATTCCCGGGCCTGACCGAGTTGATTCTGTTACATACTCCATAATTATATATATATTACACTAACTTATATTATAGTATTAAAGAACATGTGGTATTATTTACATGAGATATTATTATTTACGTATAGTCTTTGTAGATTTTAAATAATTAAACAATATTATTAAAATAAAACAAACAAAAATTACTATTTTTGACAATACTAATAATCGATATATTTAATAATACAAAATAAATTTCATATTTGTAATAAATATTAAATTTAATCCTTGGTAATATCATAATTTGTATTATAAATATTATGAAACGAAATATAAATGTTCATTTCCGTTTATAATAAGTTTTTATATATCACCTTAATATTTTGTAAAATATATAAAATATTAAAATAAATATACAATTCATATATATATATTACTAAAATTATAAATTGAATAGTACACATTTATTATATTTTTATTTTGTAGGGAAATTATTAATTAGCTTTTATAATATAGTAATTACAATGATTTTATTACGATTGTGTTTGAAATTTAAATAAAAAAAAAGTGAATACATATCATGAAATCAAAGATACAAAAGATATGTCAAATAATTCCCCTATAACTTTAAATTCATTATTCTCTTTCACTTCTCCTGCCGTGAAACGTTTACTTGGTTGGAAACAAGGCGATGAAGAAGAAAAATGGGCTGAAAAAGCTGTGGATTCACTAGTAAAAAAATTAAAGAAGACCAAAGGTTCATTGGAAGAATTAGAGAAAGCTCTTAGCCATCCAACATCAGACTCGAAATGTGTAACTATTCCGAGATCTCTGGATGGAAGATTGCAGGTTAAATATTTAGTTCATAGTATGTCTATATTTTTCATAGAATCCATAATAGAAGTATAATAATATTTATTAATTTAATAATTAAGTATTAACTGATAATTAAGTATATAATTAATATAATATATACAATTAACTTTATATATTTTTAATCACGTATTATAAAATAATCCATTACATTTTTATATGTATATTTATCATACAAATAAACAGCTGAGATAGAATATCTTATAATGGAAATAAGTCAAAAAATTATTTTTGATAAATGGATTAGTGTTATAATTGTTTAATTAATATAAAGTAAACATATACAAATTAACCGTAAAAAATTAATATTTTCAAACGCCGACTAATTTACATGTAGTTAAAATCTAGAATTAATACATGTTGATCATACATTAAATCCATGATTTATTATTATAATTTTGGAATATGTGTTTTAGTGACCAACTTCTCTTCGTAGTAAATTATAATTACTTAAATATTTAAAATTCTACTAATATTACTTATCAGAATAATTACAGCTATTTCTAAATTATGGATACAAATATATTTAGTTATATGTGTGTCATTAATTATCATAAAACTATTACAATGTTTTAAAAAATATATGCTTATGACATATATATATATATATATATATATGTATAAAGGTTACCTATGTATTTCATCATGTATATGTGATATATATATAACCTATATACAATATGACTTAATATATAATAATATATATAGTCTCATGTTTGACAGTCAGTTTTTATATGTTGTTGGAAGTTGTTAATATTACATACATCTCAATATCTATAAACAAGTAATTAAATATTATTTCAATAAATATAATTGATTGAAATAATATTTAATTACTTATAATAATTAAAAGTTAATCTTGAATAAAAATTAATCATTTATTGTCATAACTAATTTGTATGTTCCAATATATATTAATTCAATATTATATAACTAAATAATAAATTATAAATTTATTTTTATGTGCTAAATATTTATCCATTTTTATACAATTTCATTTTATATATTATCACAACATTTATAGAAGCTGACTTGTATGAATATATAATTCTATAATTTTAAAACATATTGTAATACTATTGCATATATATTATTGTATCTTATATACCTAGAAAACAGAACAACTTAATAGTTTTGTAAAATCTTTTGATGTCAACAAAAATGAAATAAAAAAACCATGTACTGCAAAAAATAAAATTATCTGAATTGTTTACTGTATTAGTTAGGAAACAAACCAGATTATTTTACTTTTTTTTATATAATAAAAGTTAAAATATATTTTATTTGTATTACAAATATTTTATGTTTATTTTTTTAATAATAATTAATAAGAGTAGATGTATATAATTACCTCTTCTAGTTTCTTGAGTATTTATTAAATTTATTTTCCTTATTAGTGATGAAATAATTTGAAGAATAACTTTAACTTAAATACCTTCTATTATAATAAATCTTAACATTATTATAATGTGTTAATTATCTAATATTAGACAGAGTCAGAGAGAATGTGTGTGGAATACATGTTTCATAAACCATTATTTTTATTAATATAAGAATACATATTAAACCATATAATTCTATTATAGTGTTATTGTATTTATGTACATGGCTAATATAAAATTATCACAAGGTTAACATCAAAATGTGATCCAAAATTATTTTCCCTTAAAGTACAACAAATAAACAAAATATATTTAAATAATACATATATATAATACATTAGTTTTAATTACATTCAAGTTAAATTACATTAATTCTGTTTATACTAATGTACTTTAACGTATAATAAATTAATTTACGGTATAAATAAGCATAACACATTCATCGAAGGTATCTCATCGGAAAGGTCTCCCTCACGTGATCTACTGCCGGGTTTGGCGTTGGCCTGATCTGCAAAGTCACCACGAACTGCGAGCCCTAGATATCTGCAAGTTCTCATTCAACGCAAAACACAAGGACGTCTGTATCAATCCCTACCACTACAAGAGAGTTGAGAGTCCAGGTTCATATGTTTGTTTACATGTTCGATGTTGTCGGCAATCGTCGATACATCTTAATCGACGCCTCCAACTAATTCGTTATTATTGATAACCACTATAAAAACCTATCTGCTCTCGATATCGCCACCTACGTTTGTTCTACAATATATCGTGTACAGTAGATACGTGCGCGTATCCTGAACTACCCTTTGCGAGGCAATCCGTAAGAGTAATTCGCACATTAAATACCCCGCTCCGTGTTCAGGTCATAATCATGCTTTAATCCTAACCATTCGCTGCTGCTACCCTAGCCCCTTAGTGAGCTCTATTCTCTCATACACCATGACTTTAATAATCTCCTCACTTAATATTAACATCCTGTTTATCATACCTTCTATTGTAACCTTATCCCCCCTTTACACTCAATGTTATATCATTATATCCCAACCTTAACTCTAATTACCTCTGCTACCTTTATTATAGTCGCACTTTTTATTTGATCTGTCCTTGCCTTCCCTGTAATTCCCAAGTAAATATATATTCAATTGCTTCAACTTCTATGTTAAAACTTAAGCTGTGGTGAAACTGCCTTTACATGTAAAGATAAGGAAAAAAGGTGTCTATTAGATATACCATCAATTATTTAAGATTGATTACAAAAAAGTGTTTATATTTATATCTATATATAGTCTATACGTATAATAGTAAGCTAAAGAAATGTTATGTATAATAAAATAATTACTGAAAAATGTAAAATCTATTTATTTAACTAGGTTTTTATAATATAATAGTATCTTTAATATATATTTAACCTGTGAAATATAACTATATATTAATTATCTATTATGAAAATGATATAAAGATTCGGAGTTGTTCAAAATTTTATTACACTCTAAAAATTATAAATTTACAAAAAATTCTGAGATATCAGCATTTAAAATCTGAAAAGAAAGCATTTATAAACAAATAAATGCTTTTATTTCATTGGCTATAACTCATGATCAGTGGCGAGACTTTTTATATAAATATTGCCTCACTTATTATCTTTGTAAATTTAAAATAATTATATTTATAAGCTATTTATCATAATAATATACCCATATTTTTATGAAAATTTATTTCCAGGCATGGAATTTATATTTATAAATAAAAAAATTGAAATAGATTAATCGTTGCCCCTTAATCCTACAAAATATTGTCATCATTAGTATCCAGCTACATTGAGTGGTCAAGCACTGCATGACCAACACTAATTAATCCCTTCACCGTACCAAACCTAAACTCCTCCTCTTATAGTTCTACCACATGTTATAGTATCACTGCCCCTTACAGCCATCCAGCTATACTAATAGTCTCGCCTCAAATTCTCTACACCGCCCCTAATTCCCTGCCCCCGCCCCTAATTCTCTGCCCCCGCCTCTTCTAGTGCTGCCACCTGTACTAGTGCCCCGGTATAGTGAATATCCCAGCAGCATGCCACCTTTCCAACAAGTTGCTGAACCTTCGATGCCCTACAACGTTTCGTTTCCCCATGGTTTTCCCCAATCCCTGCCAGTTCCATCTCAGACTTCTCCCGGGACAGCCTCACCAGCTTCCCAGGCAGACACCCAAAGTCCATTCAGGATTCCAGGTAAATAAAATGATGTATATTGAATGAATGTATTTTATTCTGTATCAGTTTATTTTGGTGATATCGAGATGCAATGTCTACCAAAATAATGTCAAAATAATATCATATTATAATTTGTTTTAATGTTTTATTTTTTTAACAAATAAGATTTTTTAATTAATTAATGAATTGAGTGATTATAAGAAAATTAAATTTAATATATTTATATAAATACATAAAGAAATATGTAATAATATTTTCCAAAGTATGAAACACCCCAACTAATAATTACACCTTCACTTTATCTAACATCTATGCACAGCCTCCTCACCTTTAACCCTACCAACAGCTGACACTCCACCACCAGCCTACCAAACCGCCCAGCACTCATCGCCCCAACAACAACAACATGTTCCACCGTTGCCTCAACAACAACCCACCAACCAACACCAAGTTATGGCCGTCCATCAACAGTCTTTGGCTGCTCCTCCCAGTCACCAAATGAACACCGCCGGACACCAGATCACCCCCACACCCCAGCCGATGGATACTTCTACTTCTCTCAATTGCATCAATAGCCCTATGATTACAGGTTTATACGAGTTTGAGAAAATTTTGTTTACTCATCTTTTAATATTTATTTTTAAATTTCATTTTATCAATTTATGTATTTAACATGCAATTTCTTTATCTTTATTATTGTACAAAATGAATGTCTCTTTTATATGTAATTACATATAAATATGTGAAGTATTATCTATTTCTTTAGTTAAATTATAGTATTAATATCTTTATAATAAAATATTAAATTATATCACATAGTAAGATACTAAGAGAATAGTGGAATCAAAAATTACAATATTTATTGTACTCAATAACTAAGTCCTTATTGTTCTCATATGGTAACAAAGTGAACATAAACTTTTAACTACATTATAGTAGTGTTTCAGCATCAAACTATATATAATATATAATTAACTAAACCCATATCCGTATTACCCATTGCCTTCCTATGCAACTTCTTCCTCACCTAGACGTGGAGCCGGTCAACTACCAGGAGCCGCAGTGCTGGTCATCCATTGTCTATTACGAACTGAACAATCGAGTCGGGGAGCCTTTTCACGCAGGCCGTAGTTCTATTGTCGTCGATGGCTTCACTGACCCTTCGAATAATTCCGAGCGCTTTTGTCTCGGATTGCTGTCCAACGTGAACCGTAACAGTACGATAGAGAGCACGAGGCGGCACATCGGCAAAGGTTAGAGGTCGTGGGACAATGGAGTTATGTCATGGGAAACTCTAGCCCGGGGACAATGGAATTCTATTGACAATTACATTGAGACAGTTCCATTTCAAGATGGTGAATAGAGAATTAGTATTGACTTGGAAATATTTGAAAATGTTGTTTTAAATATTGTATTTTATTAAAATTATTATAAATGTATACAAATTACAATACACACAAACAATACGTCACAAGGTATATGGATATGTTTCTTTTGATAATATTGTAATTAATCGTGATTTAATATCTATATATGCACAATACAAAACTTTTCCAATTTAGACAGTATTGATTTATTAGGAATCACTTGTAAATAATATTTATATGTATTATCAGCATTGCACACACATAAATATATATATATATATATATATATATATATATATATATATATATATAAATAATTATATATATATATATATATTCTTAATCGTAAAACATGCATATAATATAAGTGTCTAAGTAAGTATTGTATTACAAACGCATGTGATCTGCGGTACTTACACGTATATTTCCTCTGACGATGACTCATCGCGGCTCCCATTGAGCATCATATGTAATTATGTATCTTCGCTCGTTTGTAATGGTATGTTATTATGCGGTGTATCCTGTAGGTGGAGTATAATGCGACCATCAGTTATTCGGAGGCTGCGTGAGTGCCTCTCCTCCGAGATGAATAATTATGCATTTATATTTCATATTGATTTTAGTTGTAGTCATTTTATAAATAACTGAAAATCGTGAATTATTGATAGGTATAGAAATAATTTAAAATCGGCTCTTACATTATCTATTCTTTGACATATCCTTCTATTATAAATACATATTCATATACAATTATTATATACATATTAAAATTAATAACCCGAATTAAATAAATATAATTTTATTTATAACGCATTTGTTTTTTTAACAGGTGTCCATCTTTACTATGTTGGTGGAGAGGTGTTCGCGGAATGTTTGAGCGATAGCAGCATTTTTGTTCAATCCCGCAACTGCAATTACCATCACAACTTTCACCCCACAACAGTTTGCAAAATTCCACCTTCGTGCAGTCTCAAGGTGACATTCCAATACTTTGGTGTAAATTTACTTTTAGCTTTTCCTCTAATTTAGATTATAAACACATTGTATATAAATTGTCTGAACTCTAGATTAATTAGTTGTCATTAATTAATGAGCAACTATTTAAAAAAAATTTTATTTTTTTATAATAAATAGAAATTTTAAATAAATGATAAAAATATCAAACTATTTATTTATGAATTATTCATTTCATTGTTTTGTATTTCAGTTTGCCAATACTCATTCCTATATCTATAACTGCATCATCTAATTATATTTACAAATGTATATTTAATACCGAATTCTTTAACTTCTATAATGTATACTGAAGGTATACTGAAGATATATTAATTAATTCAAAACGATTATCCTGTAGATTTTTAACAATAAAGAATTTGCTGAATTGCTCTCTCAATCGGTGAATCATGGTTTCGAAGCAGTTTTCGAACTCACCAAGATGTGCACAATAAGGATTTCATTTGTTAAAGGATGGGGAGCGGAATATCACCGACAGGTTAGAGAGTGAAGGTCAATATGCTTTATCACCTAGCTGACCAAATTCATAACCAAGTTAGATTTATATATTTATATGTAAAACTCGCAGGTTTATTATTTAACTGGACGTGTCATTGTCATTGATTATTTTACATGTAATCAAGTATAACAATGATATTTATGACATTCAGATATAATGTTCTATTAATGTTTAAACGAACATGATTTATTATAGGCTTGCGGTACATGTGTACATGTGTGTTAATACGATATTTTGTATACAGGATGTCACCTCTACTCCCTGTTGGATCGAGATGCATCTCAATGGACCTTTACAGTGGCTAGATAAGGTTCTCTCGCAGATGGGCACTCCGATGCAACCTATCTCTTCAGTCTCCTAGCAGCGGATTTCCACTGCACTACTATTACTTCATTCTTTATTGCGATTCTGACCAGAACCGTTGTCTAATGGATATCGCAAACTTTATCCCCAACGACTCCAACATCGTCCAACCTACAATCTAAGGTCCATTAATGCTTTTTAACTTTATCCTCGTTACATCCAATTGTTTTTACATATTGAATAACTATTCTTTTGTGATAAACTATCATATATTGTTCCAAAGTCATTCTACTGTTCTCCTTTTTCCTTTGTTCGATCCTAAACTGAAAATGATTCAATTCCCTCGATTTAGAGTAAGTCTTAGTAAACTAAATGCTACTCCTTCCTCTATAAATACAGCTTACATTATCCTTTATTTGTTTGTTTCACATTCTTGTAAACGTTATTTACTGACACGAGCTGCACGATACATTGTTTCTTATTGTTACGATCATGGGGTATTGTTAACCCCAGAAATGGTGACAGCCCCATGAATAGTACAGTGAAGCCAGACAATCGTCTTATGCTTTAAATGGGGATCTCAAGTGAAGAAAAGCACTATTTTCTTATTAAATACTACTACTACTATAACCACAACTACAACTTCTACTAGTACTACTACTACTACTACTACTACTACTACTACTACTACTATTACTACTACTACTACTACTACTACAGCTATAACCACAACTACAACTGCTACTAGTACTACTACTATATCTACAACTACTACTACTTCACCTACTACTACCACTACAGCTAAAACTGCTACTATTACTACAACTACTACTACTATTACCAATACTACTACTACTACTACTTCCACCACAACCATCTCTACCACCACCACCACTACTATTCAAAAACTATTTTTGTTCATTGCCTGTTGCTGGCTTCCAGAAAAACCCTATTGATATTATTATAATATGATATTATATGTGCCATTTTTTTGCTTATATTACAATTTTCAAAATATACACATTTTATAGATAATAAATTATAAAAACTAATTTATTTGATTAATATATATGTTATAATCTAATAATATTTACTGTATGGTATGGTTATGTCTAAATACGTGTTTATATCTATTGAATTAAAATCGAATCTAGAAAATCTGATGACTATTTTTAAATGTATTTTCGATAGATATTAAATTTCTCATGTATTAGTAAAATATTTTAAATATATTCATCAGATTCAAAACGATATCAAGTTATTTTAATAATTATCATATTTAATAAATATTAAATTCAAATATCACCTAATTTTATAATTGAATTTTAAAATATAATTTGTAATAATATCCTGTTACATATACAATAGACTATTATAAGATCCCAACAATATTAATCAAGATAGAAATAAAAAGATATCTTCTAAAAACTCAAACCAAATTTCTTGGTTTTCTATATAAATATAATTTTTGAAATAAAATAAGTTTGTAGATTAAACTAAATTCGAGACTAAATATTTATTCTATTTAAATTATAATTTCGCTATATTCCAATGCTTCGCTGGATCACTATCAAAACTATATTTTAAGAATACCTTCAAAAGTCATCTTTGAATATATATTCTAATCATCAATAAAAATATAGTATAAGAAACATTTTCTAAAATGTATATCCATGTTATCATGTTACATTATTTTATAATTTGTATTATTTTATTTTTAGCATTGTGGAATGTTTATATATTAATTATTTTGTATAATATATATTACTTTTATATCTAAACATATTATATTATATATGCTTATTAGCATAATTAAAATAAGTGAATCACATTGTATGGCCATGGGTGGCTTAAAGATACTTTATCATTGATGACAGATTGAGCTTCACTACAATTTCCAATAATAATAAACTATAGATAATATCTAATACTACAATAATAAAGTGTATTTATCTACAAGATTGTCCATAATTTATTAATTTAATATGTATATATATATATATATATATATATATATATATATGTGTGTTTATATATATATACGTATCGTTAAATAATATAATATTAATATTATTGTGCGATGTCCCATAGTAATTCATTCTATAATATATAAACCATATATTTCATAACAAATTACTCGAGCAATGAGTAAACCATAAAGCAATGCATCGACTATTATTACATACAATGATAACTATAGTTAATAATGCTAGTGTTATTATTCCTAATATATATTATACGTAAGTAAATAATACCAGGACTGTATGCACAATCCCAGTTTTAACTTAGATTAAAGTAATACAATAGGATAGTAAATGTTAAATATTTGTATAGATAATTGAATTTATTGTATTAAATAATTTCTTTTATAATATTATTTTTATAGTTATTTTATCGAATGTGAATATATAATATCAGTATTTTATTATAATTAAGATATATATATATATATATTTCTTTGTTACGTACGTATTTATCAGAACTTTCTATAATTTTAAATTACAATTTTCCTTTTTGGATTTGTTCAATTATAATGAACGTTATAAAATTTCTATTTATTTTATTAAAACCCTGCCATTAAACATATTAATTCAATTGTGAGAGGTTAACATTTTAAATATTTAGTTTATAAATGTGTTATCCTATTACCTACGAATACATTAATACAATTATAAAAATTTAGCTCTTCATTTAATTACGTAATAATTAATTACTGAAAAATAATTTTCGTCTCATATTAGATTACACCTACGATTTATATTCAAAATTGTATTATTTGAATTTTTCTAAATTGTCTCTGATATTTAATATATTGTGTTATATTTTTTAAAATTTATAATCTATTATGATAATATTTATATATATATATGCTTGTTATTTTGTAAAAGTATTAATAAAAAATACTAATTGTATTTCAAATAATTAAATATGTTTATATAGCAATATGCATATCAATTATTTGTTACATTGGTTAGCTATGTATAACTAATTTCAGCAAAATAGTTTATAAACATTATAGTAGGGTGTTTTTCAAAAATTACGCTTGTTAAAGGCTGGGACAGTGATTTTATGATAGATTAAAATTGTAAACATTAAAATATGTAATTTATGTAGAATTCTAATATATAATCATCATCACTCAATTTTTTGAATGAGGTATATAATGCTGTTTTGGGATGATTTTTATAAATTCTATAGCAATATTCAATATTGATTGCAACAGCGTTAAACGTGAGAATCAGAATTTTAACAATTATATCCAAAAAAAATAACGAAATGTTTATTTTCTATTCGTATATATTTTTTATATATTCCAAAAATAGATCATTAGATATAAGCCAAGATTATCTTGATAATCTTGGTATTCTTGGTAGTTATGGTTAAATTAAAAATATATCAGTCTTATTTGAATTTTGCTATTGTAATAAAAAGAAAAATATTCAAATTAGCTTTGGTGGTGGTAGTTGTAGTGTTAGTGGAAATAGTGATAGAGGAGATTGTAGTAGTAGTGGAGATAGTAGGTATGGTATTAGTGTTGGTGGTAGTAGCAGTGGTTGTAGTTGTAAAGGTAGTAATAGCTGTATTGGTGGCGATAATGATGGTGGTAGTGATAATTCTAGTATTGGTGATAACGATACTGGTGGAAGTGATAATAGTAATGATTGTATTATTAATGATTTGCATTTTGATGAAGAAGGCAACTTAAATAGTCATAATGATGGTAAGCACCTTTACAATACATAAATAGCATATGTTATCATAAATAATGGAAACATTAGTAGACAGTAATATAATTATTTATTAATACAACTTTTATAAATAAAATATAGTGATAAACAAAAAATAAAAAATGTTGATGTTTTTTATGTATACTGTGATATATGGTACACTTACTGTGTATATATTATCCATTTTTATTGTAAATACATTTTAAACAATTATATAAAAATATATTATATTTCTACAATGATTAATAATAATGTTATTAAACATTATCCATCATAATATATTTTTTAGAATCAATATTACATTTTTTGTTTTCATTTATAAAAATATATGTATTGGTGTGACTAATTTGAGATTCAAATTATGTTTACATAATTTTCAATGATATTAATTTCATTATATATTTCTTATATTTGTACAAGTAAAATTCATTATCATAAATTTTTTAATTTCAATTTGATTATTGATCATTCAACAAACAGTATCAAACATATTAAGCTACATATCAGCCCAGTAAACATTTTTATGATACATTATGGTACGTATTAGAATATTTTGGAACATACTAGATCATACTAGCACATACAAGAACATACTAACACAAACTAACACGTACTAGCGTAATATAATTGTTTATATTTATAATGTGTTGATAAGCAAAACCCAATGGGCAATGCCCAAAAATAGACATGCTCATTTGGCATGTCTATTTTTTAACAAACTGACACCCTGATAGCATGAATTTTTAACATTTAAAAATTCCAAATTAATTATATGTATTTTATTACATCATTGATTTATAACTTATTTATTAGTTTTAGAAAGTTGAAATAACCTCGCCGTCAATGAAATATACCAACGACGAATGCCAAATTATACACCACAATATCATATATACTTAATTAGATATTTATTTACTATTTCATATATAAATTCTAAATAATGGCTGCTAGGTATTTATAAATTATAATACAATTATCTAATAATAATAATATCATATATATTATAAATATTTATCAAATGTAATTCATTTATTTAACACATTTTATATACTTTTAATATATATATATATATATATATATATATATATATATATATATAATGTATGCTACTATATTATAATACATATATTTGCATTATATTTAAATAAATTATAATATATTTAATATCACTTATTATATATATAAATGTATACATTGTATTAAATTGTAATCATTATATTTTATTTTAAAATAAATTATATATTTTATATAACCTATATTATTTTGTTATATGTACTTTATATATAATATTCGTAATAAAACACATCATTAATATGAATATAATTATTAGATTTATTAATTCCTATAATATGAATAAACAGTTTAAATGGTATATTAAATATTAATTAATAAATAAATATTATTTTTTGCATCTAATTTTACTACGGCTATGTCCTACATTTCTATTATTATTGTTAATATAATATTTAATTATTTCATTATTAATTACTTTATTATTGCTAAAATAATCATTTAGAAATATTTTGTAAAAATATGTCAATTTTATTATATTCAAATAAGTTAATAGAATTTATTATTATGTAGCTATAAATTTAATAATTTGTTAATAATTTTTAAGAAAAAGTGAACAACTAGAAAATCATGTAGTTTGGTGAATATTGGATCGATTTCTAGAAAATTAACTAGATATATCTATGTCTAATATTAGAAATAGATAGAATTATAATCTATTAGATTATCCGCATCATCAAACTATTGCAAGATCACTTTCGTAGATCTATATATATATATATATATATATATAGGTATAGACATAGATATATATATATATATATATATATATATATATAGATATAGATATAGATATAGATATATAGATATAGATATATAGATATATAGATATAGATATAGATATATATATATATATATATATATATATATATATATATAGATATAGATATAGATATAGATATAGATATAGATATATATATAGATATATATATATATATATATATATATATATATATATATTTATATAGATATAGACATTTCACCATCATAGCTGGATAGTCGCCCCTTTACTTTTAAATCTCAAACATGTAGCTCAATTATAGTGGTTCTGGATATAAAGCTTTTTTCAGAATACCATTGTATTCACCAGGAGCTATAGTTTCTATCGTCTTTTACAGTTTTAGATATATAGTTGTACATGGAGGATAGTTTCTGAACTGATTTTTCCATAGATCAAATATCAGATTTTAGTTATCGCTAAACCACCGACTTACTGCAAGTATGGATGAAATTAGTCGTACAATTAGAAATATGTTTGCAATAAACATACACGAATGTTTATCAATCGAGAATATATTCTATAGTGAAAAATTCTGGAATCTAGCAGAGATGAGATGGTAAATATAGCTTTTCAGAAGTCTTAATTTTGCCAGAGAGAGAAATCTGAACTGGTGATGAGATCCTTTTAAAATAAAAATGTCTTATAAATATGTTATATATTCGCCAACTAATTAAATGCCACCTTTACACGATTGGTTCAGAGTTAACATTACATAACATAGAATATAGGTTATTTATTTTCATAAAGCCTGCTATTGGAGATATGAGGAATTCATTATAAACCCATACTAAGTTTATAATCATTACATATAAATTGATATTATCGAGAATTGTTGAACTTTTAAATAGCTGATATAATTTATAGAGTGAAATTGATCCAAAGGATTTGCTGAGATCTAACCAAGAAATTCATAAATTAGATTTGTTATTTTATAGGTTTTTGAATATTTGCTTCAAATATAAAATTATGCAATTGATTCGCTATATGCATGAGAGATAACTTTTCTGTTCCACAAATAGCAAATTTCTTTCTTTAGTAATGTTTATTAATTATTTTCAAGAATTCTAGAATACATGTTTGAAAATTTTATTTATGAGAAGACCTATGTGAAGAAAAATTAATAGTTAATCTGTTTTTCCTATTTTAGTTAAAGGATATTTTATATTCTTCTATTATATAAACTGCCGATAGATTTGTCTCCGGTAAATGGCCATTTTTTCAAATAACTTTAAATGGAGAATTATTCTTCTAGGTATATATATAATCTCTTTCCGACTTAGAGGGGCTAAGAGATATGCTGTCTATTAATAGATAATGTACAAATGTATCCTGCTAAACAGATTATATGATCGTCCTTTTTCTAGTATATTTTCTAGTATACTCTTTAATTTTGCCAAAGTGAAATTCTAGTTTTATGAACCATTCACTTTCCTTATAGATTTGTTCTTGAATCTTTTTAGCAATGCTTGTAAATTCACAGCCTTTGCATTTATATTGTATTAATTTATGATTTTTCTGTAGAGAAACACGTGATATACTTATATTAGTTTATTTGTATCTAGTAGAATATTTATTGTGGGCGTTGAAGCTAAACAATTTAGGTCAACATTAACGTTTACAATTGTTGTTACGGGCAATAATAAAAACTTCCCCATTATTCCCATTTATTAATTTCATTGGTTATTAGTTGATAAGAAGGTATCGCGGGATGTAGTTTTGTTGTAGATATTTTAGAATGTAGGTGGTGCATTAGAATAATAGGAAGTTTAGATGTAGGAAGTTTAGATGTAGGAAGTTTAGAGCGGAATTTGTATTAATTATATACAAATACATATTATTGACTGATGATCTATTAAGTTAATGAATACATATGTATTTATATATATAAGCATCATATTCCTATATTATAAATATTATATATATAATCAGATATAGTTGATAAAACCGGAATATTATTATACGTAAATATACTTTTATTTGTGTGGCAAACATAATTTATATGGCATGCTTTATATGTGTATCAAAGGCTTTGCTCCGACATACAATATATGATTATACTACGTTATACTACAACGACACAATTAAACTACGCAGTACATATAAAGTAACTCATTATGTAATACCTATATTAATTGATAATTATTATGAAATTAATAATGCATTACATTTAATAATTACAATTATACGAAATTGATATATTTTATAAAAGTGAATCTTTATATACTATATATATATAGAATATATATATATATATATATATAGTAGATATATATATATATATATATATATATATATAGGAGATAGATATATATAGGTTGTTAGATCCTATAAAAAATGTAATTTGTGTTATTCTAATATGTATCGGTATAGCAAATTCCATTCTACATATTTCTACTTATTAAGAAGGTCATACGAAACTTGCTGATATTGAATCAACGTCGTTGATGTGGTGGATGTTACGCATGGCTGAACACTGACGTAAACAAACTAACTACCGCACCCGCGAGCATGAGAATAGAATAGCAATACTGTTTAGTATTTAAATAACATATATTGCTTTAGTTGCTTGTTCTCCGAGTGTAATTATTGTGAAGTCTCAGTTTTCTTATCGAAATTAATAAACTCAGTGATAATCACTGACCCGTTGTTGCGATTTTTAGTTGTTGGTATAAGATAAAATAGTTTAAATAACAGTATATTTCCTACTCGGATAATAAGGTAATTAATATATAATAATGTTATATAATATATAACAATTATATTTATTTTCAAAATATAAATTTTTCACTATTATATATGTACCAATACTATATCTATTTTTTAATTGATATACATTCTTAAATATAATCTATGGATATTCATTAATATGAAATTTAAATATAATAATATAATACACATATTTCTACACGATATATTTAATAGTGTTTATATTAAATACACTTTCCTACGTAATAGTAAACTCTTTTATAATAATTATATTTTATATCTACTTTATAATAGATAATATTTTTTTAGATTAATTAACAAATTACCATGTTAATTTTCATATAGTTAACTAATATTATATATCTGAATATCTGAAATTAATACTTTTATATCATTCATTTCAATGCACCTCACATAAGTGATACACGTACACATTTAATTACTTACTTACTAACACATAATACATTATATTATATATTAAACATCATACTATATAAATTTATATAATCTAGACAATTACAATGGTATTAGGGAAGACAGTATATTGTATTAAAAATATTAAATTAACCAATCTATATAGTATAGATATACAGTGTCTATTATAAACACTTATATATGAATTACTTTATTTTGCAAATACTATAAACAATACTAATAAGAAAAAATTATCAGATAAACTTTTATTTTAGTTCGGAGCAATATAATTCGAATAAAGAAGAACAATGCTAGATTTAGCCAAGAAATCTCATCTAAAGTCTATTGCTCTAACTATCATATGTACACGTTAGCTACATACCTGCATATATGTTACTATATATATATATATATATATATATATATATATATATATATATATATATATATAGTTATAGTTATGACCACATTACATAATATACTAGTTAATGTAGACTACCAAATTATATATATATATATATATATATATTGATTGTATTCAATAACTTATTTATTTACAAAATTTAACTAAAATATTATTTAAATAAATCATTTTAGCTATTGATATAATCACATTGTATAAGTTTTTATTTACAAATGATTTATTACCTATGGAATTTACGTAAACAATTTGTTATCAAACTTAATATGTTTTAATCATATATGTATTTTATGATAACTAAATTAACCTCATTAGATGTTAATAGAATACGGTGCTGCTTTTTAGAATACAATACATTCAACATGTAGCTAATTATAGGTTTTACATATTGACTAGTGTGTATTGTCTTTTGATTTGGTTCTTGATTATTGCAGTTATATGCATTTATATTTAACCTAAAAAAATAATTTGCTTTGATGATATTTATAGATATCGCACTACAACATATTTCTATACGATTATGTCCGTGAATTACTTTTTTATGCTTTAGTATCTGAAGTAATAATTCAATTACACATTCAGAGATATTTATGTAATGGTTTGAACAAATTGGTTAGCTTACTCTTAAGTTTTATAAACCAGTGAACTTCCCACAACTATTTCAGTTTATTATATATCCAATGAATCGAACACACTACAAGAGATACATTATTTCACTCGTTTTATTATGCAATACAAATAACACAAAGTAAATTATGCAATGCTCTAGTGAAGTAAACGTTATATATTGTGGATACAGCATATATGTGTGCATATGTATCCATTAAATAATATATATATATATATATATATATATATATACACAATATATTATACTATTCATACATATAAGGTATATTTGAATTTATAAATAAATATATTAACATGACTTAAGATACGTGAACAAAAATATCCCGAATCCTAGTTCTTATGCTGATGTTTCTGCTAATGTTACGATTTTCCGACTTGGGACAAGTGCAGTTGGATAGGCTGGCCACTCGAGCAGACCACATCCCCCTCATCGTTAAAGTCATGGTGGACAATGGCAATGTGCCGTCTATATCAAACTCCTCCGACGTAACGGTTACTAGCTCTGGCTACCGGATTCTTTTAATCCTGTTACACTTGGCAATGCGATTACATATCCCTTGAGTCCATGCAGTAACGCAGGAAACTGGAACCTCGTATCTTTATAATAATATCAATCGTAAACTTAACCTTAACAAATTAATAAATCAATATAAACATATAATTATTACTATTTATGGTATTATTAGTAAAGGGAATAGCATTCAATCTACTAGATTACAAGTTCATTCATAAAGCCGATACATAACTGCTATACAAAAATCAGTTTTACTTACGGACTAGTATAAATAGTATAAACACTATAATTAAAATATATATTATATATCCATGTAACTTCTACTTCTACTTCTCACACCACTCAGACGAAAGTTATATGGGACTACGATTGGGATAGAAGGGCTGGACAGGTAAAAAGTCAATTTACAAGGACACTATACCTGGTTCGACACGGGAAATACGATTTCAACTCCGGGAGACTTACGCGATATGGTAGTTTATTATGTAAGGACGTGTTGCGCAATTATTCGAATATGCCTTTATATAATGACTACCTAGCGATATTACATAATATATTAAGCCTTCAGTACTCAATAATATAGCTGAACATCATAATGTTTCGTTTGTTTTAATGTAGTATTATTTCGTATAAGAATTACACTGAGAGTTTTTATACTAGTCAGTAATGGTATTTTACCATTTTTATATATTATATTATTAATCAGAAAAGTAAATGTCATCTGTAATAATGTTAATAATTATATACCATGTAAAGTAAATTAATCTATTAATGTAAAATAATTTGTTAACAGGCATCGAACAAGCTCAAATAACAGGAAAACGAATTTTTTCAATGGCTAGTGGCAAATTTAAATTCTCTGAAGTTCAACATTCATCAATGATTCGTGCTAAAGAAACCGCAAACATAATGTGTTGGTACCCAACTACCCTGTGAATTACTACTTAGTCCTTACTCTTGTCCTTACTCTTGTCCTTACTCTAGTCCTTACTCTTGTCCTTACTCTTGTCCTTACTCTAGTCCTTACTCTAGTCCTTACTCTTGTCCTTACTCTTGTCCTTACTCTTGTCCTTACTCTTGTCCTTACTCTTGTCCTTACTCTTGTCCTTACTCTTGTCCTTACTCTTGTCCTTACTCTTGTCCTTACTCTTGTCCTTACTCTAGTCCTTACTCTAGTCCTTACTCTTGTCCTTACTCTTGTCCTTACTCTTGTCCTTACTCTAGTCCTTACTCTAGTCCTTACTCTAGTCCTTACTCTAGTTCTTACTCTAGTCCTTACTCTAGTCCTTACTCTAGTCCTTATTCTAGTCCTTACTCTAGTCCTTACTCTAGTCCTTACTCTAGTCCTTACTCTAGTCCTTACTCTAGTCCTTACTCTAGTCCTTACTCTAGTCCTTACTCTAGTCCTTACTCTAGTCCTTACTCTAGTCCTTACTCTAGTCCTTACTCTAGTCCTTACTCTAGTCCTTACTCTAGTCCTTACTCTAGTCCTTACTCTAGTCCTTACTCTAGTCCTTACTCTAGTCCTTACTCTAGTCCTTACTCTAGTCCTTACTCTAGTCCTTACTCTAGTCCTTACTCTAGTCCTTACTCTAGTCCTTACTCTAGTCCTTACTCTAGTCCTTACTCTAGTCCTTACTCTAGTCCTTACTCTAGTCCTTACTCTAGTCCTTACTCTAGTCCTTACTCTAGTCCTTACTCTAGTCCTTACTCTAGTCCTTACTCTAGTCCTTACTCTAGTCCTTACTCTAGTCCTTACTCTAGTCCTTACTCTAGTCCTTACTCTAGTCCTTACTCTAGTCCTTACTCTAGTCCTTACTCTAGTCCTTACTCTAGTCCTTACTCTAGTCCTTACTCTAGTCCTTACTCTAGTCCTTACTCTAGTCCTTACTCTAGTCCTTACTCTAGTCCTTACTCTAGTCCTTACTCTAGTCCTTACTCTAGTCCTTACTCTAGTCCTTACTCTAGTCCTTACTCTAGTCCTTACTCTAGTCCTTACTCTAGTCCTTACTCTAGTCCTTACTCTAGTCCTTACTCTAGTCCTTACTCTAGTCCTTACTCTAGTCCTTACTCTAGTCCTTACTCTAGTCCTTACTCTAGTCCTTACTCTAGTCCTTACTCTAGTCCTTACTCTAGTCCTTACTCTAGTCCTTACTCTAGTCCTTACTCTAGTCCTTACTCTAGTCCTTACTCTAGTCCTTACTCTAGTCCTTACTCTAGTCCTTACTCTAGTCCTTACTCTAGTCCTTACTCTAGTCCTTACTCTAGTCCTTACTCTAGTCCTTACTCTAGTCCTTACTCTAGTCCTTACTCTAGTCCTTACTCTAGTCCTTACTCTAGTCCTTACTCTAGTCCTTACTCTAGTCCTTACTCTAGTCCTTACTCTAGTTCTTACTATAGTCCTTACCCTAGTCCTTACTCGTGTCCTTATTATAGTCCTTACTCTAGTCGATTACCCTAGTCCTTATTCTAGTATTTTCTCTTGTCCTTACTAAGATATAATAAGTAACTAAATTAGATTAATAATTTATAATTAATAACTTAAGTAGATTAGTTATTTATAATTAGTAACTTAATTAGTGAAGTAATTTATCATTAGTAACGTAATTAGATTAGTAATTTATAATTAGTAACTTAATTAGTGTAGTAAGTTACTAATAGTACCCTAGTTCGTAAAATGTAACTTTTTTTATCATTATATTTCAAATTTGTAACCAATGTATTCCAATGCCGTGCCGTAATCGTTTCATCGGTTTATTTATTCATGCACACATGGAACAGTAGATTACGATGAATCATTGATAAATAGCGGGTCAAATGATCTAGGTAGGTGTGAAGGGACATGCATAATGTAGGCTAGGCTGGGTGTATGATAAGGGTATTTTCTCTGAATTACGACATTGATCGTTTTGGTGGCTGAAATACTGTCAGCAATTAGCGATGCAAATGTAGATTCTTAAATACCTTCTATAGAATTATATTCTTCTCTGTCATTATGTCATAATTGTTATTGATACACTATATATGCATGTGTTATCTTTATTACTCGCATACATATATAATCTATCAATAGTATAGTATTATAGTAGATATATTTACTATAATATGTATACATTGGTAATTAGATTTTAGATAGTATACAATACATATACGGTTATTTATTTGTTAAATGATTGATTATAAATATTTTTATCAATAATTATATATTATTATTTATTTCTTATAATAGTTACAAATAATATTTGAATATTTAATTTTAAAATATCTATATATATATGTGTGTGTTTAAGCGCGCGCGCGCGTGTGTGTGTGTGTGTGTGTGTGTGTGTTTGTGTGATGGTGTCTACGTGTGGGATAATATATGTAAAGTTCTTAATATATATATATATATATATATATATATATAGAAGTATACTCGATATACGTTTTTTATATGCTAGGGTATAAATATCGTTATGGTTGTTTTTCCGGTATACATTATTTTATGTAATTAATTATACAAATATAATAACATTAACATATATATATATATATATATATATATATATATATATGTATATATATATATATATATATATATATGTATATATATATATTAGTAAATATATAAATTTATATATAAATATATATACTAAATATAGTAGACTAATCGAGTGTATCGAATATGACTAAATAAAAGTCTATACTATCTAGATATGCTTTTGAATTCAGATTATAATTCTTTCATTTATATATATATATATATATATATATATATATATACCTATAGGTAATATTGGAATATAGATTTCTAAATTTAGAAAATTATAAATCTATATTTGTAGAGATAGTTTTTTATTTAATTACTAACATTTATTTGTCAGTAGATGTAGTCATAGGTAGGCATAGATACCTTTTAAATATCTACATATATTACGGTAGAATTTATAGAATTAATGCAAATAGGTATACTGATTTTCAAGTAGATACTTCCATATAACTATATTCATAAAGTTAATTATGAAAATAGTTTATAATAAAACAAATTACATTAGAAATAGGTTTTTAAATGTCAACACAAACATGCAATCATTAACTAATGTTTATATTTGATAACATATTAAATATATGTGTAATATTAAAAAGTAAATATTTAATTTATATATATATTTAACTCATTTGTATATCTACAACAGACGAACAGATCAAGAATATCACCATGGAAACGCAATTAAACGAAGACTCTATGTTAATTGAAGGGGGTCCTGTTCAGCCTAAACCCACAATCACATATTGGTCTCTACCTCCTACTGTAAGTATTGTAGGTGTAGATTATTTACAGTACAGTGTATACTGTACAGTATACAGTGTACAGTGCACAGTGTGCACTGTACACTGTACACTGTGCACTGTACACTGTACATTAATATACAGTGCAAATAGGATAGTCTATAATATACACTGTATATTAATGTATAATATACACTGTATATTAATGTATAAAATACACTGTATATTAATGTATAAAATACACTATGCAATAACTAATGTGTAAAGTGCATTTTGTTCACAATATATGTAATACTTGTAGACTAATTGATAGTTATTATGTATGATATGATAACTGATTAATAGTTTGATAACAAATTAATAGTTTGATTTATATTTATAGAATGTATACAGTTTGTTATATATGTATCGATGTATACATACACTTTAGATCATTTATGTATTACAATAATAACTAATATATATAAACTGGTTATTATGCGTAATTGCTATATCTATAATTTTAGGACTGCAGTTGATAAATGATCTCTTACCTGTTTACAAAATTAACCAACAAATATTATTTAGAAGTTATGATGAATTCACCTTTTCTATAGGAACTATTGTCAACTATTAGAAAAACCAGTACACGGTCTTTTTGAATGCTTGTTGGGATATTTGTTGATAGTTATACTTGTTGAAAGTTTTACTTCATTCTATGTGCTGTATGAGATGAACGAACTCTATTAAATATATAGAATGCAATACAATTCAATACACACACACGCGCACACACACACACACACACACACACACACACACACACACACACACACACACACACACACACACACACACACACACACACACACACACACACACACACATATATATATATATATATATATATATATATATATATATATATCTCTATATTTATATATATATATATAGTATTATATACATATGTACATATATTTATATATAAAATAAGAATAATAGGTAAAAGGCATTATATAAATTAAAATTGCAACCATTATTTTTTATAACCTTTATAAATTACTAAACTATTATATACAATATAACCCCTTGTTTTTGTCATTAAAAGTGTTTTAGAGTTGCTATAGTTATTAATTTAGATTGATATTTAAATATCTCTATGGAGTGAATAATCTTAAACTTAATTATCGATCGATTACGCAAGGCAAGTGGAAATTAAGTTTAACACTTTTTATATTTTCATATTTAGTAAATATTATTTCTATATAGGATACATCATTAATAATTGAAAGATAGTAGAGTGATTCATTAAGTAAATACATAGCATTGCACCTTTACTTTTCTATATATGAGAATAACTTCCAGCAATAAGTGCTGTTGTTTCCTTCACCTATTTTGTATTAATTCTAACGAAGTTACTATCGCTAAATGAAAGCAATTGAATTACTTTGATGAGTTTCATGATACTCGTATCTTATTTTAACTGATTATTAGTACTTCAACATCACTACTTTCATGGAAAATAGGAATTTGAAATATTACAAAGACTATAGACTCGGTGAGTCTTTCACTTTTTTATAGATCATAATTCGAGTACATTTATTATATTTATTCCCAACTTATTATCGTGTATAGCAGTGATAATAAATATATTTCCATATATTTCATCGTTGCCAATGGTTAAGTAATGTGTTAGTATGGAGTTTAGATTTATCTGTAATGTTAGTTCTTATACCCGAATGTTACTTCGACATTTATATATATATATCACTTTCATTATCATTTTCATCGAGAGGTGGAATAGTTTCATTTACAATTTGATTTCTATTACCCCTTAATACGAGATCAACTGTCTCAGTATTTGGAGTTCTCTCTATTCAGAGTTACTTGTTAATATTCTGGGAATGGGCTACTCAACAATATGTAAGAGTGTACATAATGGATTGATCCGAATACTAGAAAAATATATCTGCATTTTACTTTTTAGATCTTTCGAATTATATATTTATTTGACATTATATCTATCATTACGATTTCCTATCAGTCAACTTATTAATACTATATCAGAAATATCATGTTGACGGACCTCGTTTGGAGTCTGCTTTCAGAAAATACTTCTACAGAGCAAGCCCAGATCAAAGAGAGCCAAGTCAGCAGATTATCGTTGCACATGGTAATTTGATCCGTTACTTTATTCTAAGGTTATTTATAATGATATCAATGTTACTGAAATATTGAGTTGCATATACTTTTGAAATGAATACATCGTCTTCTAGTAGATATTGTTAAATGTAAATATGTGATTAGTAATGGAGTTTTTAATCAGATCTTTTTGCAATATTGTTATATAAGATCATTATTGTCAATAGCTATAAATTGAAAATTTCGAAAAATTTGAAAATGTCTTTCTCTCTCTCTCCCTCTCTCCCTCCATGCCTCCCCTTCACCATCCCTCCCTCATTCGCCCTTATCTCCAAATAAAGTTTACTAATTATTAGCTATTATATTGTTTACCTTAATTTATTTTTATCCTACACACTAGACTACTCCCCTCTAGTTAACAATAGTTACTCGCCAATTAACAAACTACTTCACTGTGTCTCACTACATTTATTCGCCTACACATATGACTACTTCCAACTAGATCACTACAGCTACCCGCATATGCCTGGATGAGGATGTTTATAGCTCACGCCTCTCTAACAGTGATACATTGTAATTCTGACGGCACCGTTAACGCTAATCTAATTGGAGATATCGGCCATATGCCAATTCATTTGGTTTCGTATTGATTTATCGTCTGGGATGTACGTAATATTTCCTACGTTCGCTAATATCTCATCGAATGTTAGCGGATATGACATTTAAACGATGCTGTCCTAGTTCGATAAACATTTATACATTTATATATTTATATTTACCAATTGTATATCATTACTATCGGAGATTCTATGTATAGCGTTTAAGTAGTGGATACATTAATTTTAATTTACACTTTACCTTATTCTTTCAGATAATTTAAATACGTTGTGTATTTTTGTATTTACCTTTATTAAATTCTACTCGACACTATATTGGCTATATCCAATGTATATATATATAATGATATGGATTATATATCTATTATATATCTATTATAATGTATATGTTATATAACTCTACTCCAGTATAATGATTGCAATCTTGAGTATTATATTTAAACTGGTATAATATATATATATATATATATATATATATATATATATATATATATATATTAATGTATTAATATGTACAGATCGAAATTGTGTTATTGGTTAATAATTAAACATGCAGGTTGATACTATTCATCATATTTGATGAACCAATACAAATTAAGGTAAAAAATAAATACATATAATATCTAATAAGTATATGAGAATAGTAAAATAGCTATAAAAATATAAATGGGAAATATAATAAATATAAATAAGACAATTCAATTATAAAAATAGTAAAAAATGGGTTACAATATAAAAAGCTTAAAATACTAAAAAAAAAGAAATACATTCTGGTTGCAGACATAACTAAATGTTACCGAAGATATTAGAGAGAATATGTATCCGGTATCTTAAATCGCTTCTTTAGTGATAGAATTGTGTATGCATATCATTGACAGTATGTTTAGTTCATTTAAAGACGTCATTTCTCCACTATCTTGACCTAAGTATTATCAAAGTTCACATAATCTAATGCTAGAATCCTATCGATATAATATGTTTTTTTTTCATTCTTAATTAATATATATATATTAAAACCTGATATATCAGGTTTTAGGCCACATCTCGAAGTAAAGTCTAATTTTAGGTTAATAGTTAGTCTAGATAAAACCGAACATAGTAATAATTGACAGCTGCTCTTTATATATTACATTTTGATATGCACCTAAATAACTACAAAATAATTCAATATGGAATAATTGGTAAATCCAATGAATATTTTGACTGGAAGAACTTGAAAAAGAAATATGTTGTGCACGAAACTTCAGTTTATGAAAAAATTGGTACTAATTCACGATATACGAATACACTATACACTATTTAGTAATAGCATGTAGGAAATTATGTTGATCAAGAATTCTGGCAATATAAATTTAAGAAGGATTATTTAATTGGCTGTCTTACAAGCGATTCCTCGAAATGAGATACCCATGTCCGACAACAGGTGATACAGCAGATGTCATCGATAAGGATATTTTCCCTATCGGATATATCAATATAGGATAATAACAAGTTTTCTGTGGTTCGAGGAACGTTTAGTCCGTGTCTAGAGATTAACTGCCTAGTTATTGTATTTATATTCATAGAGGACGACAGACAGATTTCCAGAGAAGATGAATATATGATTTCAGATAAGTAAACATTGCCAATTGATATATTAGTGATTTCAGTATATTTGAAGTTCAGTGACTTCCTCTATCAATATCCAGTGATAACTTTGGGATTGCAAGGCTAATAATATTGCAATTTGCATAGCAAAATTGAGTAACAGAGTTATCGGAAATATTAGTAATATGTTATAGAAAATATTTAATTCTACGATCAATTTTGAACTTAGATAATGTTGTCCACTCTATCAGAAGATAAGTTATATATTAAATAATGCTAACATTGCCTACTCAATAACTAAAATTATTACATGGCGAAAAAGCTAACTGAGAAAATGTGTTTATTAAAACCAGTATATTTAGTAGACATATATTTATAACGTATTTTTACACCTTTCATACATAATATACCTGGGCTAAAGGAGTAATTAAATTGTTTACCCGTAGTAATATATAAAACACTATATTTAGAAGAGTTCAATGTGAAACCGAGATGCTATATAAATTACTAAACATAATTTAGATTTATATGGTAGAATTAGCAATAATTGACGTTTGATTACTATTTAATATTTTTTATTCAATTACGCTACCTACTAATTAGCAATAATTGCCGTTTCATTAGTATTCAATATTTGTATTCAATTACGTTACCAATTAGCGGAATATACAGTGGTACTGTAATTAAGATAATTCATTTTTTTTCAATAAAAATAGAATCTTACTTTCATTTTACTATATTTTGTGAATATCTGTTGTCACAAAATTCGATTATGATATCATGGATTTTTTTTGCTTACAAATTCGTTTATTTCAATTGTCTTTCTTTATATCTAGTTCATAAATGATGATTTGCGTTATTATTCATGTATGGTTGTAAAAATATTGTTACCGTAGCTTCACTCCTTTTTTGTATTCTATAATTTTAGTTGGACTATATTTAGGTTTAGATTTTTTTAAGTTTTTAATTTCATTTACGCTAATTTCATTTATAACTCATAAAGTAAGATTTCAGACAAAAAACCATAACTAACAGCTAATGTAACTTATATATGCTCCAAATAACATGTTAAGATACATATGTAGATACCTACCATATGAAACTAGAGAGGCTTGCTGAGGCTAAAACTTGCTGAGGCAATACATACTTTATGAAATATATGACATTTATAAATAAAATTGTAAATAACTAGACTATCTTAATCGGTTAATGTCTTAAAATATCTGAAAATATTTAAATATACAACAATGAGCGTATGGTACGGTAACAACATTTTCATTATCTACATATAGTATATGAAGAATACATATATTATATGAAGAATAAAGAAAATCATCATTGATAAGCTATATATAATGAAAATCAAATATGCACTAAATTAAATTATTTGCAATGAAGAGCATTCATAAAATGTAATCTTTGATATCGGTAATATGATTAAGTATATAAGCTAACTCCTCGATGATATACTATAATATTAAAATATCAGATATGCACAATATATAGATAAAAGTAAAATTCTTCATTTATTTTAAAAAAATTAATCATTTTATTACAACTGTATAATCAAACTGATGTCAATAGTAAGAAAGATGAAAACATAAAATCTGAAACCGAAATAATATTTAGAAAAAATCAAAATTGTGATCATTCAAATATATATATTTTATGTCAGATATGATTCAGACACTACATTAACTTTATTGGAAAAGTTGATATGCCATGAAATGATCATTTCAAAATGATAAAAATGCAGAAAGAGAAATGCTGATCACTATCTACGTGGCAACTATAATATATCAATAGAAATACTACTTTTATTTTCACTTATTCAATTAAAACTGAGTAGTTAAGTAGTTCTCTAGAAGTTCATAGAGAGAGTTCTCTAGTAGTTCATAGAGAACTATATATGTATCCTCAAATTCTCCATACCCGCTATATTACTTGTTCAGTTAATAGATATTATATATTACTTTTTAAAAATATATATCATAAAAATTACATGCAATATATCTAATAAATCTTCATGATATTAAGTTTTGTAATCAGAATACAAAAAAATTCTGAATGTCGTTGGACAGAAGTCTATAATATTATGCCAATTATGCTGTAATTCTAAATTATTTATAAAATGTATTCCATATTTACTAAATGATTGAATTTCTATTAGAATTCGTGTATCTAATGATGTATTGTATATCTATGTTTTATCGAATAGCTGTGTTCAAATATTTATCGAAACAACGTTTCGGTAGTTAACTGAACGACTAAATTGCCACGCCCCTCGACGCACGCGCTGCGGGCAATACTAACTTACTCAACCAGCCGATTATTACCAATGTAAACAAATCAACTCGCACTAAATCGATAGTTAGATCGACCGGATGTGATCGTTTGGATGATATATACATCTGCTACAGTTTAGTTCTTAGAATCCGACTAGAAATCAGTACAACATCTACAGTAAATAAATTAATATATTATATTAGAATAAATACTCGATTTACCTAATTAATTATACATTTACTACCGAATTAACATATTATATTACTGTTGTTTATAACGGTTGATTCCGATACATTAGTAACACACCGTAACGACTCTAGTCTGTACCAGCAAACGTTTCAGTTTTGGAATATTATTAGCAGATAATTCCAGCCTCTGCGAAATGCGACCTTCCTTTCCATCCCAACCTTTAAATGATGCTGGCGATACTTACAATTATTGGAATATCGAGAGAAGTTAAGAATTCTGGAAAATAAACATACTCGGTAATATGAATAACTTTCAGTATACCGCATACACACACTTACACATACACACATATATAAACATACATACATATATATATATATATATATATATATATATATATATATGTATGTATATATATATATATATATATATATATATATATGTATGTATATATATATATATATATATATATATGTATATATATATATATATAATAAAAATGAGTCAATTATTGTTTAAATACTAATCATATAATCTAATATAGTTACTGTTTGTAGAATTAGAATCCATATATATATTAATATTACTATTAATATTTGCAGAAGTAGGAAATTGAAACCCAAGAATTATGACAACGCAATGAAACCTAACCGTAAACAAATAATACGTCTTCCTGCAATACTGGTTGCAGACGGAGAACAAGTTAATTCCAGAACCAGGGGAGCGTGGAGACCAAAGTACAGTAATAGGTAAGTGGTATATTAAACAATTATAATATTATATAACACGGCATTGGATAAACAAATATAATATTGAATATTTATTTCATTATTTATTATATAAACACTTTCATTGCATCTACATACATGTATAATATTTCATTAGTACAAGTACTATAGAAATAGTACTTGTACCAGTATTACCTAAATAATATATATTATAACTATAATTAATTATATTATTACAATAGTAGGACAAACTGAATTAATCACTAAATATATATATATATATATATATATATATATATATATTAAACCTACTATAGTGGGTGTTCTAATAAAGCTCCACTATCATTAGATCATTAATGGGTCCCTAGTTCTAGTTAAGTATATACAGCAGAATGATCTATTAAATTATTAATACAATATTATTAATCGATCAAATTAATTGAATTATTCTCAACTAGTCATATTTCTTTTGTGTATCCTATATACGTGTATATTTCATAAGTACCATACTTTTACAGAGTCCTAGAGGAAAGTAACATTGAGTATAATTAATTAACTTAATTATATATAATTATATTTACATTTATTTATATTTGTTGAGCTTTTTTTTATTACATTTTTTATATTCGTACTTATTTAATATATATATTTATTTATGTTTTTAATTATTTTTTCTATGAAACTGATTTATATATCAAAAAAGATAAATTATTCATTACTTATTTCAATGATTTATATATTAAAATTGATAATAATACTGGTAAATATAAAATATATATATATATATATATAATAAGCATGTTATACTTATGAATATGCCCATAATTCCATTATCAAATCCTTCTCATCTACTAGCTTAGACTCCTGTAAATTCGTGAATCCCGATTCGTGTTCTGATAATGAATTTCTGACATCTGCGGCAGACGATCAAAAACGTAAACTTCCATCTATTATAACCACCGGAACTACAGTTACTGGACATCATTCCACTTCTGATAGCGATCTGGACTTCGGTATGTATATATGGTCGACAATTCATATAGAATATCCTACCGCATTATAATGTGTGATTTTATTAGGTACTTTCATTACCGGAAGTCCGAGTATTAGGCAACTTCCGGTCGTAGGTGCCGACGTCGCATTCTTGGTACGAAGTAATCGCCACGTCAAGGTCAAAGGTCAACCTCTTGCCGTTACAACGACCCCACCCGCTTCCCAGTTGTTAAGCTCCGAGATCATTCCAACAGCATCCCCCAACCACTCAACGAACCGCAAGCGAACTTCTACTACTAGCTTCGACGAATTTGATCAGGATTCGGAAAACTTAAGGTAACTTTTTGTAGGTAAATTACAATATGAGTAAGTTATACCAATTATAAAATAATATTCATATAATTATTATATATCATTTTTCTTTGAATTATTTGATGTCCGTTATAACCCATAATTTATTTTAAACTGGAATTCTAAACTAACAAAAGGCGTTTTGTATACATGTTTACCCATCCTCTTTAAACCATACCATATGTATTTTAATTAATAAGTTAATTTATCCGGAAGATCTAAATACAAATACTTTAATCCAAATCTAATCGTACACTGCTTATATATATATATATATATATATATATATATATATATATATATATGTGTGTGTGTCAATATCTATGTCATGGTACTAATTGCTCATTAGTATGAACATGACATGCAACATATGTAGTAGCGAATTTAATCCCATACGACATCATTATATACGGATTAAAATTATCAAACCCATCTTTTCGTAGATCAATTTATCAGTTTTAATAATGTACTTGATTAATATTTAGATTTCTTTATGGAATTATCAAACCGTAACTATAGTGGGACTATAGTTATTAAATATACATTTCGTATTGAATTGCAATTAAGATCCTGTTACTTCTGAATAATTAGTGTAGTTATAAATTAACATAATACATGTATTATATAAAAAAAGTAAAAGATAATTTCAAACATTACTACTTCAATATAAACACATATGACTGATTATATTTATTAATTTATGAATAATTATAATTAGTATATTAAATATTGTATAATAAAATATAAAATCAATAATATTATTATTCGAGAATTCACAATTTATTATATTTGAAAGTGTGAAATTACAATATAGTAATATATATATATATTACTATATTGTAATTTCATATATACATTAATATTTCGTATTTCCTTAATTATTGAAATTCTACTTCATAAATAAATTACAGGTAATTCATAGTAATAGAATAGTTATATTTAACAAATGTATTCATTCTATTTATTATATATTTGTACTTAAATATAAATATCATAAATATAAGCACTCTTTAATTAGGTACTCTTTAATGATGCCAACAATTGAAGCCATCCTCCAAGAAGAAGGAATTAACTCCCGTTGTATAGCTTTACAAATGGCCGGAATTAAAGAGAGATGCAAACAAAGGTTAAACTCCCGAAAGATATTGAACATTTTAAATAATTGTTTTAAAAAACCTATAACAATATTCTAAGTTAAATTACCCACACTTGGTCAGTTATATAAATAATGTTTGCCTTATAATCAATGTCATTGTCCGTGGGTTATTCATATAGAGATACTTATATACTGTTTATTCCCTACATATAGTGCTAATTAAAATTGAAACCTATGTACGATACATATTAGTAAATTTAGTATAACTCTTTACATATAGTGATAATTAAAATCGAATCCTATGTACGATACATATTAGTAAATTTGGTATAACTATTTTCCTGCTCACGGATATTCTAAAGTATATTCTAAAGGTTCGAGTCAGTTAGCATCACTCATATGTTAAAGAGTTCAAAATAATCATGCAGAAATCAATATCATCGATTGCTAATACGGGTGTCTGTATAGGAATCATCTGCATGAATTATGCAGGAGTACATACGGGTATATGACATACGTCATACACTCACCTCTACTCACCTAGAGAACATACGTATACTATGTAGGCTCAGTATACGGAGCTCTATAGAGCGAAATAATATTCAAATTATATATGTATATATAATTTATATATATATATATATATATATATATATATATATGTGTGTGTGTGTGTGTGTGTGTGTGTGTGTGTGTGTGTGTGTGTGTGTGTGTGTGTGTGTGTGTGTGTGTGTGTGTGTGTGTGTGTGTGTGTGTGTGTGTCTGTATGTGTGTGTATGATTTAAGTTGTAATGCCTACAATACGGGGAATATTTATATTTCGAATAACTTTGGTTAATAATCAATAATAGTAATTTTTCTAAACAATTTATGAAAATAAAAATGTGTTCATTTTATTTCAATAATTCTATATAATTTGATAATAGTAAATAATCTCTGTATTCATAATTATAGGCGCTATAAAGACACTTATAAAGACACTTCGAACAGGGGAGATATATCAAATCGAAAACAACCTTACGGTGATTTTAGGAAATCAGTTGATGACAAAATAACAAGTGGATTAGATTCAAGTAAGTATTTATGTTAAAGTAATGCATGAATACATGAATACATTAATACATTAATACATTAATAAAGTAATGCATGAATACATGAATACATGAATACATTAATACATTAATAAAGTAATGCATGGATACATGAATACATGAATACATGAACACGTTAATACATTAATACATTAATACATTAATAAGTAGCATATTCAGATTCTTATATTATTAATCATTATCATACATAACTGTTATATTATATTAACATAATATAACTGTTATATTATATATAATAGTTATATTAGTTATAATTATTTTAATAATTAATAATGACCATATAATTACTGTGATATCATAATTAATATATTATATTTAATATTTATATTAATTATATTAATTAATCTAGGATAACTGGGTAAGATCTCGTATTTCAGACAGCTAACACTAATTTAACTAGCATATATCAATACAATTAAATATTCTAAAATAGTAATTGAATTGTCTATATATATATATATATATATATATATATATATATATATATATATATATATATATATATATATATATATATATATAGTTGATATATCATACATCAAGTATGTATCAAAGTTAATAGTTTCCCCTTTAGATGTGTGACACATAAATATATTTATAAACAGAAATCTGTACAGTTCTTTATACGAATCTCGCGATAAAATATGAATCAAGTTTGTAATATTACATTCTTTTTTCCCATGCAGTTCCAGCAAAGATACGACACAGTGCTGACAATGGATTATCCGGCCTGATGCTTTCGTCGGAAAAGAAAAAACCTCCTGCAACAGATAAATTCGGAACTAGAACATTACATGGACACGGCGGAAGGGTGAACTCTCCGAACTCTTCAAGGTCCACAACTCCGGCAGCACAGAGAGAATTGGCCCAGTTCCAGGATGAGATAGAAAGAACAAAGTGGTTGTCTCGACAACAAATCGAAATTGTGAGCATTGGCGAAGGATACATTCTACCGAAAATTGTGGTTTGTTACAATGCAAAGATTTATGATCGTTAACAGAAAATTTATATTTAGTATGAATTATGTCTTTAGATAATAAATATATAATACTATGGAGTAACGTATTTGATATATATTATTAATGTAACTTAGAAAATGTAATTAGTAACCGGAAAACCATCCAGGTAATTATTTTTGTTATTTAATAAAAGTAAACATATTTTATTTTAAACATATTTATATTTTATTTGCATTCAAAATAAATTATTGTAATTATGATAATTATATAAGAATATGTAATAGTTACATAGTTTGGTTTCTTGGGGTATATTTTACGTGTAGTAATGTATACCATATAATGTATAACATATCTTATAATTAATTATAAATTATTGATTAGATCACGAATATATTATTACATAAGTTATCTAATTTGAAGGTCAGTAGAATAGTCAAACGGTCAGTATATATATATGGTAATATAAATCATTTACACTACTATTTATACCCAGGTCATACCAAATAATATCACCGGTGGTTCGTCATTATTGCATCGTGCCATTGGTAAAAAAAATGATATTATCAAAGTGAATTACGTTAGTACTTAGATTAAACGTTTTTAATATTAAATATTATTATACATATTATACAAAATATGTACACACACATGCACACAAACATGCACACACAAACACACACACGCACATGCATATAAACACACGTACACATACACATACATACACAAACACACACACACATGCACATACACACACATACACACACATATATATATATATATATATATATATATATATATATATTATCATTAATACTCCAATAATATTTTATACTAAATTGATCTTAATTTGAAAGGACTTTTCTGAAGCAACATATGATAGTATAATTATACAAATAAGAAGGAAACTTGATCAATATAAAGATAATAGTCGGGCGAGATCTATATTATTCTATTGCCAGGTAAATAAAAATCAATAGTCAATGAATAATATTTATGAATAGATTAATTTATCATCTGTATATGGATTAAAATCCATAGATAAGGAGTCATGAAAATTAACTAATCTGAAAGCAAATTATTAAATATCAATAATAATTTGTGTGCTACCAAATCTGCAATACCTAATATTTTAATTGATATTTTATATTTAATATTATGTTCTAATGCTATAGAATTACAAGTTAACACGATTATAATAACAACTTTTGATATGATGATGACTAATATGATGACGATGATAAGAATGTTGATGATTACGATACATTTGTTTACACACAAACTTTAGAAAATGATATTACTATCAGACGTGTTAAGCAACAGAGATGAAGACATCGAAGAACACAATTTATATATTATCGGGCAAAATATTGTAATAATACTAATTAATATATTTGTGAAATGTTTCCACTCTCATAGATTCTAAGAGTGGTTGGCAGGGGCAACTAAATATAATACTCTATAACAATGGATTTATATTTTGATTGGGTTCGCTAGTAAATTAGAGATTGATTTCGGAAGATTGCTTGTAGTTACACATTTTGTATCTCAAATAAATATGTGGCATTCCTACTAGCTAAGTCTGTATACGTAATAGATCTTGTAACTGTTAGCAGTATATGTTTAGTTTATATTGAAGTTTATCAATTTGCAGTAATCATTATAATGAATATATTTGTTCTCATTATTTGATAGACAATAACTTTAGCTGTCGTAAAGGTTATTTCCTTTCTTAACATACATATTGATCTTCTGTGGTAATTATAATTTATGATTAAAATATACTCTTTCTCATCTAGAGGATCCCCGTGTATAGTGAATCCGACAGTCCGTATGATAAGTTTACAAATAAAGTAATATTTAGAAAGGTGTAAGTTATTTGATGTTGATGGTATTCTAGCCCTAGTAATGAGAAATATAATATACGTTTTTTTAGTATTACATTATTGATACTTAGTAGTAAAGTGTAGTTTAATTGGATTTAACTAGAGTTTCATTGATAAGAGTAAGTTTATTAAATTTGGCATTATGTTCTAAGTCAATATGTTGTCGTATTTTTTTTAATTTGGATTTTTAAGACATAATTAAAATCATTTCGAAATTTAATATGCGTAAAAATGTTGTTTTATTATATCACAAATTACATTCATCTTTCATTGAAATCTTGCAGCTAATTATTATATCATCACAACAAAGTCTTGTCTATTCGTAACTATAATCATATTTATGTGAGTGTTAGTATCGAGCAATGCCAAAGGTGTTTATAATAATAGTAGTTAACTTCTATAATAATGGAATAAGCTAGGTTGGAATAGTCAAGTATTATAAGTTTCAAGAGGTCATTATTAAAATTAGATGTACTTTTATTTTTAATATTATTCATATATGTTATGATGTTCTTGAAATTTATAATTATATTATTATTATATGAACCTACTAAATGTATGGTAATAAATCAATTACTGATTAGATAGGAAACTTGTGTCATAATACATGTTATAGTAGAATATATTATATATAGCAAGTTCACTATAGCGTACCATATGTACCATATCTACAAGGTATGGATATTATATTATGATACATCTAAAAAATAGCTATATATTGTGTACATAATATATTATGTATACATGTTGAATGATATATTATGTAGATGATGATGTAACTTTATATAGAAACTGAGTTGTGTCTGTACATACGAGTCAGTTTTACTCAACTCTTTGCACAATCCACAACTTCTAGATCAAATATATTATTCTATATACAATATAAGATTAATAGTTATTTTTTATCATATTTTTTGTAGTTTAAATTATTATTATACAAATTATTATCCATTATTATTGTTTAGTCATTTTTATCTAAATTAAAATATATATAAAATAGGTGATATTCATATTAATATTGGGTAATCTTGAGTGACATTATATACAAATGATATTTACAAGTTCTATTTTCAATGGTTACATGAAATAAAGCTTAGTTCGAAAATTCGCGATAACACTTTCCAAACATGTGATATTAGAATAAATGTACAACGTATACATTGTACAGTGTAAATTGTACTATGTACATTGTACAGTAAATTTACAGTCGTACGAAATTAATATCGCTGCTCAATTCTTTTCAAAACAACATTTGTTTATTCCACACGCCTCTGGACGAATAGATTGAAAGCGTAGAGTGTTATAGTATATAGTAGGTAATGTATACTTAGTGCTGTATATTGTAGGATACCCGAGAATTATATGAGATAGAATATACAATTCTAAAATAGACTCGGTATACCGTGTACTCTCTATAGAGAGTACAGTTAGTAAATAATTCTATATATTATCTGCCCTTCACTTGTCCCATTTAATATAGTAGAGTAGAGTACACCCGTATAAGAAAACCTTTATAAGAAAATCTTTATGTGCTGTAATATACAAATGTTAATTATGTATATGATCCCAATTAAATCAATTCGTAAACAAATTAGATTGTTAAAACTGTTCTATAAATTGATGATTATGATATTTCAATGCTATTTCTATAACTTTTATATCTATTATATACAATATACAATGCATGGTATATTATATACAATATACAATGTGAGCTATATAATATCTATACACCTTATTGTATATGTATACTATACACCTTATCGTATATAATAAACCCAGCGGGGTCTATAGTATATATAGTATGCAATACACAATATAGGGTACTTTATAGTATACTATATATACACGATTGTTTATTGTATAAAATAGGCCATATATGATGTATTGTATTTGATAGAACATGCGGCAGTATATCATTAACAATAACCTTAAACGATCTATGATATGCAATACATCATATGACTGTTACAATTGTAACGTAATAGCATTTCTGAATATTTATTTTGTTATTTAAATACAATTATACTCTAATAGATTTCATATTTTTATGCATATACGATTAATTATTAATAATCGTTTATCGTTCATTTGTTATATATTTACTTGAATTCGTATGGCATTAAACCAAATTTCAATAATTTATATTTCGCTAGAATAAGTATGTATTGAATGCTATTTTATGGATAATGCAATTATTGAAATACATGTAATACATACTCTTCAAATAGTAATACAGAATATAAAATAAATAATATCTTGACCGATATATTATGTTTATTTTCCAAAAAGAAAAAACATGTCGCCATTAAATTAATTTCTCTTTATCGTTTTTCCAGGTATTCAGTTGATATTAAAATAATTATCACAATACATTATTTTTAAGATATGTTTATAATAAAAGTAATACTGTTTTCATGTAATTAAATAAAAATATAACGTTTATTTATAAATATATATTAAGTAATAAAATAAATAAAAAGAAAAGTTATTAACTTCTATACACAACTGAATGAGTAAATGAGCAATGAGCAAATCCTTTATATTAAGGATTTGAAAGGAATCATCGCCAATATATTAATTGTTCATTAAATAAAGCCTATTATTTTCATGTATAATTATAAAACTAAATTTATAATATACTTATAATAATCACTAATTTTAGTTCAATTATTTAACTATTTATTAAGAACTATTTATTTCATCGATCATTTATTTAATTATAATAGATTCAAAATGGCGATAACCATTCTTTTGAATAAACTACGCAGTTTACTAACATAACTGACACTTAAACTAAAACTTATAGTTTACACACTGGAGTTCAAATTAGTGTGAAGATATTTCTGATTTTGCTTAAACGAATTAAACTTTTATCGAAATCACTTTCATTACTTTATCCGTATTATTAGAATATTAATTATTAGTTATCTTCAATTTTTCATCATTTAGTAACCATTTATATTAAAAGTAAAATTGATACTTGAATATGTATACTAAATAATTATTTATAATGATACTTGATATGGAATGGATTTTGTAGTTGATTTTGAGTTAGATACTATATATAAGCTTAACTATAGTAGTATATTAAATATATTGTATATTATGATCATAAGTTATAATATCATAATATATGATATATAAATATATGTAATACTTTTATGTTATATATATATTATAAAAAGGGTGTTAACAAATTGTATTCTTCAAAAGATAACATTATTATAAAATAGAATACATATATATTATAAATAAATTATATATTCATTTATTATTTAGGGTGGTCCAGGATATATTTACATGCTAAAAAAGAAAATTCTGACTCCGCAGAAATTACGGAAACAGAACGACTTACAAAAGTTTGCTAAATCGAATATATTAAACGAAAGATATAGTATCTAATTAATATATAATTAATATATTATTTCCCATAATCAAATAATAATATCATTTATGATTACATCAGATTTTGGAAAGATTTAAGTTATTTGTTAACTATGATAGAACCCTTAAAAACCTTTGTGCATATTACGGGATGCAATCTGTTGGATATTGCTCAAGGACAAGACGTTAGAAATATTATATATCAATCAAAATCCTTTATCAGTATTTTACTGTTTAACGTATTGATAAACTGATATATTTAACATTATAAATAACATTGATATAACTATAAGATTATTCAATTCGCAGTTAATGAGTGATATAACTAAATTGATGTATCCCAATATTGTTACTTGCCAAGCTGTGGATAATACAGATATTGATGCAGGTATGTAAAAAATGTGTTTAACCAAAAGTAACTGTTGTTTAAATATCAATGACACAACGTTTTAATACATACAACGTAAGATAATATGTAATTATTGATTATTGATAAGTAATTAATAAGTATTATTTAATAAGTAAATAATCTTGATTCTAAAGTAAATAACATAATTTCACAGAAAAGAAAATAATAGAAATGTATATGGAATGGCAAAACTATCTAAAATGGAAAGATATTGTGTCCGTCATTTCATCAAAAGATAAAATTTGATCTTATCAAATTACGATAATTGTTACATTTATAATGTATACTGTTCATTGTAAATATTTCTTTCAAATAGTAAATTATCATATGATTTATATATTTCATTGATACAATAAATTGAATATCATTTCTTATATTTCTCTAATAGTATAAATAATTATACATTTTAACTTATATAATTAAATTTTTAAAATATATGTAATAATAAAATTATTTACAGTTAAAATAAATAATACAGGTCATAGAAAAGGTCGATTTATTTATCAACCACTGATAATATATACAATATATTGGTGTGAATTTATTGTTCCTACTAGCTACAACAGTAAATCTCACACCTACAGTAAAAACAAAACATGCCTACATTCAGGCTGTTATAAAAACAATAACAAAATAAGATACTCTAAAAAGGGGACTAAACTGGAAGTTAACTCAGCAATGGTCTATATAATAATAACATTAATAAGAATATAATAATAGTAGGTAATATTGTAAAATAGACTATAATTAATGGTTAATTTTGTTACATTTTTGATATAATAATTATTTTTCTGCATTTGATTCTTGACTCTGAAATGTAATCAAACGGTAAATAATATTTCATAGAATTAAATAAATCTTTTTTATTTAAAATTTAAAAATAGTTATATAAATTAAGGATTACTAACAGACTCCGTTATAATGAATTCACTTGGAGGTTTAACTATAATTGTCTTTTGGTGTTGAATAACTCTTAATATTTTTGCAATATCACCTGCCATCTTACTTTCTAAACGACTTAATTGTCTGTAGTAAATAATGGTTGGATATCGACTTTCTTAAATAAAAGTAAAAAAAGTCTCAAATAGTTTATTTCTTGGATACATAATAAGAGTTAATAAGTTAGAAATTTTATAATTATAAATAAAATAGTTTATTTTTCAACTTTGAGTATAGATTTTACATGCATATAATTAAAAATAATTTATAACCAAAATTGATTTACTAACGATGACAATTCGTTTAGTTTAATGTTAACATCGCGTTGCTTCGTAGAATTATTGCAACAACAAGCATTTAGAGTTCTGATGAACTTTGACCCCTGAACTACATCATCATCACTGGCATCCTCAAATACCGATGACGAATTATTTGGCTAAAAATATTTGATTATTCAAAACTTGATACTAATATAAATTTGTAATTATTGTATATATTATTATCATTTATCTTATAACATATTAATAAAAAATGTATATACAGAAAATATAATTATATATTAATAATACAATACTATAATTGGCAATGGAGCAATCTAATTGAAGTTATATTATAAAAATTGAACACATATACAAAAAATAACAATGCTAACTATTCGATTTGGTACAATGAGAGGCAACACTTCATCGTGACCATTATCACTAGAGAGATTTTCACTTTTGGTTAGAGTTGCTGTAATATATTATATAAATATAAGAAAAAGAATCGGAAGCAATATTGGAGAGATTGTCTGTAGTTGATTAAATGAAAGTTTATGTGGAGATTCAGAAAATATAATCGCGACAAACGTGAGATTGTTTCCGGAGTAGTTGCATTAAAACGTTTAATTTGTGAATTCGTGCGGAATCTGTAGTTTGCAGGAGTTACGTCTAATCCAGCTTTCTCCGGAGAAAACTCTAAAATTCCTGAATAGTGATTTCAGTTTTATTGTTCTTAAAAATATACATTTATATACATATATCGTAATGTCACGGCGAAATGAATAAAACAGATATACAGGAAATAGCTCAATTTGTTTGCGTTGAACCTGCTCCGCTGATCCTATAGTTGTCGATATCTTCGACGATTGACGGCGGACGTTCTTTCATCTCGTCCAACTTTGCCGACTCGATTTCGCGGATGTAGGATGGAGATGAATTGGGTGCACGTCGTTGGTTAGCATCTCGTACCCGAGGTAGACGCGATGTGCTACATTTCGTACCTACATTTCGTACCTGTTGAGGGGAGTAATTTTCAAGATAGAACACATTTTCAAGATAGAATACATTATCATGGACTACATAATGTAGGCCCTATTGTGGGTATTACCACAATGCTTAATCACTTATTTCTTTATATCATATATGTAATTTAGCCCACAAGAAAATAAAGATAATTAATGATTATTAAAAATATATAAAATTTATTAAATATAAGTTTTGGATAAATTTAAATCCTTAGTAAATCTTAATAGTCTATGTTCTATTAAATAATAAGGTTGCTTCAAAAGTGTGTAATTAGAAATAGATCTGGATAAAAGCAATGTTAAGATTTGTAACCCGTGTTGCTATTGAGGAAGGAATAATGTTTGCTTCTGTCATTACCCGAAACTGAGAAAACTATCAATTCATCCTATTAAACGATTGGTCAGCAAAATAAAACAAATATTAAAAATTATATTTCATTACATTAATAAATATTCATAAATATACTATAATACAAATAAGTTTACTGAATAATATATATATGATCTGTAATTGCCATTGATTTACATTACAAATAAATAAACATAGATATTAATATCACTAGTTGTTGTTTAACTATCAAAATAGATAAAATTGAAAAAACTAGTTATTTAATCAATTTAACCATTTATTAATAATATCTTAATTTAATGTTTTACAACATCTTTTTTTTTGAAAATATATTATTTATAATTAAAATAATAAATATGTTCTAGAAAAATTTAGATAAATATAGATAAATATATAAAATATTATATCAAATTAATAAGAATTAGACTAATAAATTTTGGTTGAGTTGGAGATTCTAACGTCTCTAAGGTCAAAGGTGATCTCGAGATTTTTAATGAACTGCTCTGAAAATTCAGGATACATGTCCAGAATATCAAGAATGTCATCGCGTAACACTTTATGTAGGTCGCAGTACGTTAACGCTCGTACATTGAATGACGACTTGCCAATTGTGGAGTGTCGGCAGATATTTTCTCCAAAGATGTCATCCTTACCTGCGTGGATTATTTGTGTATTAATACATTGACAATACATTAAATGAATTTGATATTGAATTTATTTACATATTATATTACAGCAGAAAGGCTGTCTAATATGTAATAATATTACAAAATTAAACAATGCATGTGTAAGTATATAAGTAGTATAATACGTTTATAATAATACGTGTATTCAGTTATTCTAAGTTACTATTCTGATATTTGATCTCGTATGTTGAATAATGTATTATATATTTATTTAAAGTTATTCCAAGTGTTTATTGTTTTGTTAATTTATACAAATTATCTATTTATTTTATTAGAATTAGTATTTATTGTTGATCTTTTGGTATCCTTGGAATTATAATTTATATTTTTTATTTTTACTAAATAAAAAACTATTGTTAATAAAATAAGAACCCAGAAAGTATTTACTTTAATAAATTACCAATGACAATATTTTGGCAGCTCTCACCGCCATTTCACTCACCCAGTATTGCCATGACAACGTCATCTTTGAGGATTTCGATACTCCCACGCGATATGAAGTAGAGGGCATCTAGGACGTCTCCACGATGTACCAAAGTATCACCAGGAGGCACGTGCGTAGTCTTGAATTTCAAAGAAAGTGCTCGCAGGCATCCGGGCGAGGCTCCTGCAAATATGGCACATGCATTACAATAGAGGTCTCGTACTAATGCTTTACAACAATGAGATCGACTGTTGCTACAATCATTACAATAATTACCTTTGAAGGCTGGACAATCCGTCAAAAGATTACGATTTAAATGAAGGCAAATATCTGCTTGTAAACAATCTGGGAATCCTAGAAATTAGAAAGAAATGTTAATTATAATTATATTACATTTTTGTATAAATAGCATAAGTATAATATATTTATTTATAATGTAACATTTGTATTTATATTATTTTATATGAAATTTATATATAAATATTATTTCAAAGAAAGAAATAAATTTGATAAAATGTCTCAACAAAATAATCTCCCTTGGTACCTTTGAGCACTAAATTCATGTCAATTCCATTAGTATAAGACCAGGCATGTTGAAAATACTCTTCTAATCGTTGTCTTAATGGATTCGGAATTTGGTGAAATCTGATGAACTCTTTAACCTGGTAAATTAAGATCGGACATTTAATGATATAATGAAGAGATAATTATATTTTAGAGATAATATATGTTATTAGTTTACCTTCTGCATCTGAGAATGATATCTAGCCGTTCCAGAATAAAGCCGTTGGATAATAGCACTGACATTACCAAATATACTAGCGTACATAAGAGCTGCAAGGAATCGAATTATAGAAAGAGACAGTAGAGGATATAAAATAGTCATTTAGGTGTTGAAAGGTGTTGAATACTGAAACTACAGAAAAACTAACATCCTATCAACATCACACAGATTGAAAACACCTTTTCGGAATTGGTATTCGGCGACACATTACCAAAGCCCACGCTCGTTAGCGAACTGAAAACGAGGCAATTCGCGATGTACTAAACGCAATACATAAATGGACGTAGCCCAACGCATTCGCGCGATATTTAATCAAATTCAAACATCTATTGGCGAATAACCTAAATGTGAAGTAAAGAGCCGTGATGTATTTAGATTTAATGGTGGGTCCACCGGAATCGTTGATGTAGGGTTGGTGGGTCTGCCGCGAGAGCTCGTCGAGCCAACCAATCTTAGGATCCTTGAGGCCCGGTCTTTCAACACTTCCAATTGCGTACCTTTTGGCGCGCAATTGAAAATTAGATTAAAAATAGCATATTCAATAAACACCATTAGATAAATGTTCACATTAATAATTCAAATTAATTAACCGACCATATGCAAGCCAGCCAATGGGCAATCAGAGCGAAAGTCGCCATTAAAAGAAGAAGAACGGCGGCTCCGTACTCGGAGTAACGATCGAGTTTCCTAGCAACTCGCACCAATCGTAGAAGTCGCGCCGTTTTTAGCAGACCAATCAAAGTAGTCGTCTGCATTATTATTTAATGAATTAGGAGAAGCAGTGCGTTAGAGGTCGCGAGAGAGGGGGCAGACCTACCTCGTCAGTGTCGGAGCCGAAAAGAAGTAAATCAAAAGGAATAGCTGCGACGACGTCAATAAGAAACCAGCCTACAGTTGTGAGTTAAAAATTGTACGTTTATATGGAGGGGGAGGGAGGGAGGGAGGGAGGGAGGAAGGGAGGGAGGGAGGGAGGGAGGGAGCGAGGGAGCGAGGGAGCGAGGGAGGGAGGGAGGGAGGAGGGAGGGAGGGAGGGAGGGAGGGAGGGAG
>OZ038313.1:18556991-18571991 GCA_964035775.1 Osedax frankpressi
ATATCGACGGTAAGATCGATAATGGTCAGCGGATCATGGTACCGAGGTTCGGTGGTCTCGGGTGGATCCAGCGGTCCCTTTTCAGTTAGAGATGGCAAGTAGGCGTTACGGACCGTCGAGGTGCTGGGCGTAACGGGCGTGGTGGTCGTAGTGGTGGTAGTGATGAGGGGCTGAGGAACCACTGCGGGATGGAGGTAAGGAGGGAGGTAAGGCTGTGGGTTTTACTGAGCGACGCTGAAGATGGGTTATAGGATGGGATGGTCAGCTAAGAGAACCCAATGACTAGATAGTGTCAACACCTACATAACAAGGGTTATCGTGGAGTTGCATTTACATCGAAGAGCATACCTCGACTGGTGTTGGGTTCGTTAAGCAGGAAGGCGGCGACGTAAGGCGTAAAAATCGCCGTGTAGATTACGAGAATAAGAATCAACCAATCCCAAACGGCCTTGAAAGGCGAGTAGTGAAGGATCGTAAAACGGTGGGTCCGTGGAGACTGTAGTTTGTATTCGGGTAGTACATCCGCACCCAACGAGAGTACCTGGGTATGGGGGCAGTGGGGGCGGGGTTAGATCTTGTTGCTATGCGATTTGGTCGGTGTCTTGTTTGGATATGGGAGTGAGCTTAGGAAGTATGTTTGTCATATTTATTAGATAGAGGTAATAAGAATGGCATGAAGTGATCGGGGCAATGTATTAAAATGCTGTTAGATGTATTGTAGGTATTATTGAGGCTGTACGGGGTTAAAGTTTGCATAGAGTGTAAGAGTGCATATAGAGGTTAATTTATTTATAAATAGAGGTTAATTTATTTATTTATAGAGGTTAATTTATGTATAAAGGTTAAGATTATAAATAGGCGTTACGGTGTATTTTGAGGTTAGATTGAATTAGAAGTTAGGGTTTATTTAAGGTGTATATAGAGGTTAGGGTTTATTTAAGGTGTAGATAGAAGTTAGGGTTTGTTTAAGGTGTAGATAGAAGTTAGGGTTTATTTAAGGTGTAGATATAGTTAAGGATTTGTTTAAGGTATAGATAGAGTTAAGGGTTTGTTTAAGGTGTAGATAGAGGTTAGGATTTATTTAAGGTGTAGATATAGTTAAGGATTTATTTAAGGTATAGATAGAAGTTAGGGTTTGTTTAAGGTATAGATAGAGGTTAGGGCTTGTTTAAGGTGTATATAGATTTTAAGATTTATTTAAGGTATAGATAGAGGTAGGGTTTGTTTAGAAGTTAAGTATTATTGTCAATTAAAATCAATATTATAGTGGAGGATATAATTAAAACATAAAATCAGTTTCACTAATGAGTTTAAGATCTAATCTAATCTAAACAACTAATAAATATATATTTCCACATAGGCATTATGAGAAAAGTACTACAAAATAGATACTCTAATATATGAACTACAAGATAGATACTATAATATATGTACTACAAGAAAGGAACCATAAGATATCTAGTATAAGATAGAGTACAACGTAAAACAGAATACAGTATATAACTGAAATCAATATAAATTATAAATAGACGCATTCGAGTTATTTGAATCAGTTCAATTAGACAATAAAAAAGTGAAGTCGTACCTGAACTACTTTTTCAGTGACATTGTGTTTCATATTCTGCATAGGAACAAATATACCGTCATTTATACGCGAAGTGGAAAGAAGGGAATCTCGATCATGACTCATCGGATTCAGAGTTGTCTGTCTCTTGTCGAGCATTTGGCTGTAGGGTGTAGTGATACTAGGGTAGGCGTCGTTTAACGGGTAGTAGGACTATGTGTAGGGTGTAGTGGTACTAGAGTAGGCGTCGTTTAACGGGTAGTGGGACTATGTGTAGGGTGTAGTGGTACTAGAGTAGGCGTCGTTTAACGGGTAGTAGGACTATATGTAGGGTGTAGTGATACTAGAGTAGGCGTCGTTTAATGGGTAGTACGACTATATGTAGGGTGTAGTGATACTAGAGTAGGCGTCGTTTAATGGGTAGTACGACTATATGTAGGGTGTAGTGATAACAGAGTAGGCGTCGTTTAACGGGTAGTGGGACTATGTGTAGGGTGTAGTGATACTAGAGTAGGCGTCGTTTAATGGGTAGTACGACTATGTGTAGGGTGTAGTGATACTAGAGTAGGCGTCGTTTAATGGGTAGTACGACTATATGTAGGGTGTAGTGATAACAGAGTAGGCGTCGTTTAACGGGTAGTAGGACTATGTGTAGGGTGTAGTGATACTAGAGTAGGCGTCGTTTAACGGGTAGTGGGACTATGTGTAGGGTGTAGTGATACTAGAGTAGGCGTCGTTTAACGGGTAGTAGGACTACGTGTAGGGTGTAGTGGTAACAGGGTAGGCGTCGTTTAACGGGTAGTAGGACTATGTGTAGGGTGTAGTGATACAAGGGTAGGCGTCGTTTAATGGGTAGTAGGACTATGTGTAGGGTGTAGTGATACTAGAGTAGGCGTCGTTTAACGGGTAGTAGGACTATGTGTAGGGTGTAGTGATACTAGAGTAGGCGTCGTTTAACGGGTAGTAGGACTATGTGTAGGGTGTAGTGGTACTAGAGTAGGCGTCGTTTAACGGGTAGTAGGACTATGCGTAGGGTGTAGTGATACTAGAGTAGGCGTCGTTTAACGGGTAGTAGGACTATGTGTAGGGTGTAGTGATACTAGAGTAGGGGTCATTTAACGGGTAGTAGGACTATGTGTAGGGTGTAGTGATACTAGAGTAGGCGTCGTTTAACGGGTAGTAGGACTATGTGTAGGGTGTAGTGATACTAGAGTAGGCGTCGTTTAACGGGTAGTAGGACTATGTGTAGGGTGTAGTGGTACTAGAGTAGGCGTCGTTTAACGGGTAGTAGGACTATGTGTAGTGTGTAGTGATACTAGAGTAGGCGTCGTTTAACGGGTAGTAGGACTATGTGTAGGGTGTAGTGATACTAGAGTAGGGGTCATTTAACGGGTAGTAGGACTGTGTGTAGGGTGTAGTGCTACTAGAGTAGGGGTCATTTAACGGGTAGTAGGACTATGTGTAGGGTGTAGTGATACAAGGGTAGGCATCGTTTAACGGGTAGTAGGACTATGTGTAGGGTGTAGTCGTCGGAAGTAGGGTTGAATTAGGTCGGGGTGGGGGTATCGAAAGTGAGGATGATGAGGTTAGATATTATTGGGTTAAATGGGGCTGAGGATTAGGGGGAGTGTAGAGGTTTGATCATATGATTTAAAGAATATTCAGTAAATTATAATTTGAGTGTGAGGAAGGGAACAAAAGTGGTTAAATAAAAATCAATAAAGCTAAATATCAATTTTTCACATATATTTAATGATTAAATTAAATAAATAGTATTTATATTAATATAATTTTCTTACTTTAATTTACTTATTTACTTATTATGCAACATATTATTTCATATCATTCTATATTAAATATGATAATAATTATTAATAATAATAATTAATAAACCTTATATTTGTAAGAGAACCGGTCAATTGACCTCTATAACCAACTAGTTCTGAATCACTGCTGCATTCCTGTTTCAGTAAATTATCAAACCCACCATGCGCTATAAAAACAATCAAAAGATAATAATAAAATTATAAGTATTGTTTAGATGAAATGCAAATAATTATATCTTACAATAATGAGTTGAAATTAAATTTCATATAAACAATCCGAAATAGAAAATTCTAACTGATATATCTATCTCCATTTGAATGCATTGCATTCTTATCAACGTTTTCAAGTGAAGTTGATCTGATCCTTCTGGGCAAGTTATTCTGCCTCATCTGTAAGTAGCAGATGATATTATGTAATATAACCACGGCTTTACTAAATATTGGGAAATACACTCAAAATAGATCGCAATTATCTTGTTCAATTCTCTTAAAATATAAATAAATTCAAATAAATCCCATAAAACATGCGACGTTCATAGGATATAAAATATAGTGCGATAGCTCGTTGTTTCATATCACCTGGATATCGTAGCTATCCCCGTCTGCTCCGGCGATATCGTCGTCCATATCGGCCGCAGCCGACGATGTCGCTTCGTTGATCGGAGTAACTTCGGCGAAAACGCCTTCGGTTCCGTTGGTCGAGCCATTACCTTCGACGTCCTTGGAATGCGACGACGAAGAACGACGTATATCGCGACGTATTGACGGCAGACGTAGACGTAGCGATTTATGTCGATCTGTGTTGCGCAACGAATTCAAGGTCGGACGGGAACCAATTGAGATTACGTTATTTGTAACCTCGGCTTAACGATTCGTATAGAAATAAATCAGCGAGGGATATCTTTACAAAATACCTTAAATATGAATACAATACATAGGATAAGGATAATGAATAACTAACTATTTTTGAGGGAGTTTCGATACGAGTCATTTTTTACAGGAGCATCCGTGATGTCTTCGAGATTAAGAATGAAAAGAATTGTTTCGTTTAGTTCATTTTTCACCGGAGCCACCAAAACACTGCAAAGGAACTTTGACCCTGGTGAGATTTGTATACAGTTTATCCGCATGAATTTCAAATGTGATATTTTGAAAATACAATTTTGATGCAAATTATTTCTCATTATATGTTTACCTCTATAAATAGTTGGTATTAATTATTTGTGATATATATATATATATATATATATATACTAATTATAGTTATATAGTGGTACATAGTTTATAAAAATATAGAATATGTTAATAATGTGTACATGATTAATTTCAAATGTCAAAAATGAAGACAGAATAATGATAAATTAATATGGATGCAGAATACAGTATATACCTAAATATATTGTATATATACACATTTATATATATACTCAGTATTGGATATTAAATATTAAAAGCTATTAGGTGTAGGTATTTTTTATAGAATAATTAATCCATTTTATAAATATATCTCAAAAATAATATATATATATATATATATATATATATATATTGTATTGCACTGTATTATGCATTATAGTGTAGAGTGTACATTTGATACTTTAAATTATATAAAGTGCATTATTCATGAGGTAATTGAGAACCAATTGAATGCAAATCAATTTTCCTTACTCTAAATTCATCAGTAAATCAACCTTATCAAAAGACCATATTTAAGTAACTCCCCTTTTGATTCCTTATGAGCATTCCTCATTGGGATATAGAAATGAATGGCAAATATGTTTAAATTAATAAAAACTCTGAAAGTTTATTCTAAAGTTGATTATAACATTATATAAAGAATATAAAGAATCATTAATATTATAAGAATAATTATATTAATAAATTTCATGTATGTTATTTTTAGTTAAATTTAATAATCTTATATATTTCAAATTAATAATCCATAGAGAAATAACAAGAGATTTATTATAAAAATGAATGATACTTGAAATATTCCAACAGCATATATTAATAATACTTATACACCTATGACAAGGACATAGGATTTTTGATAAAAACACTATTAATCATAAAAATAATATTACAGAGTGTATCAATATTAAAGGTCATATAATAGAAAAAAAAAATTTTAATTATGAAAAGGATTATATTTACTTTGTACATTGTATAAAATTAACATATTTTATATAAATGATATAATATAAATTTGGACAAAAGAAAAAATGGTATATTAATATAAATTATATATTATTTTTAAAGTATTATATTATATCATTAATTTTTATTATTAATAAATTAATTATATTTTATTTAGAAAAATAAATCAAATGTAATAAATATAATTAAATATAACTTTTTTCAAATATGATATTCAAATTTCTCTTTTAATATTTTTAAAAATTAGATTAGATTTATTGTATGATTTATATGATTTAGTATTATTCTATTAGGATATATTTACATATTTATTGAAGTAGTCGAATTGGTCACATTTCTAGATATACATCATAATATATATACAATTGTATATTTTATTTATATGAATTTTATATATAATTTGTTCCCCTATTTTTACGGCCATTAAAACTAAAATATCAATATCAAGACATTTCTAGATCATTTAATTAAGTATATTATATTGTAAGTTACTTGATATATGAATAATCTATTAATACCAAATTACATATAATTATTGTAACGCTTATTTAATGAGTATATAATATATGATTCATATTACTATATATATACATATATATATATATATATATATATATATATATATATATATATATATATATATATTCAAAATGAAAAATAGTCTAGATGAGATACATATAAATAATATAGCAATGACCATACAGTTAATGGAAATAAACAAGATATATGTTATTTATAAAGTAAATATACTGCATGCAATGTATAATGTACCAATAAGTATATATATTATTTATATTAAACAGCATTACTGTTATGCTATGTTATACAATTATCTATAATATACTTAAATTATAATAATACTAGTTGAGAATATTTTAGATAATAAGAAATTGAGTAAATTATAATATAAATTGTACCTGTGGTTTACAACAATGATACATGAATATATGTATAAGTTTAATGTTCTACTATTATTGGTGCATGTGTATTTAAATATAAACAAAAGGATATTAAAACTTGTATGTTAAAATTATTAATTAGCATTAGAATTTTAATATTTAATTAACATTAATAATGTTAATTAATTTAATTCAATATTATTAATTTTTGTTAAATATATTATTATTAATGAAAATGCTTATTCATAATTTGTATATACAATTTATATTGTTGTTTTTCTATTTAAATATGTATTCAAATTATTTATAATATTCTTTAATATATTTGAAATAATCTAAATATTTGATATCATTTTAAATAAATTATGAAGTATATAATTTGATTATATAATCTGTTGTATCTTATATTCTTAATTAATCTGTGTAATAGTGTTGTTGATTTGTATTTTATTATATATGCATGGCTTGTACAAATTATGATGTTAAACCATTATATTATAACACCATTATATTATATATACGTATTTGTATGTGTTTTATTATGAATATAGTTTCAAATAAAAACATATGCATATGAGTTGGTAAGTATTATATAAGATATTGCAATTTTAAATTTTGTGTATTCTAAATCAAACAAAATCCTCTTCAATATTCAAGGAATTTTCTATTATTAAAATTATAACCTCACTAAAATTTTACAATTATAATTGGGGAATACATAAACACGTTTATGATTTAAGTAAATTAATCATCAAGATATTAATCTGCTACAATCATCACCAAATAGTTATTATAGATATCTGTGGATTGTTTTTTAAATCGTCTAGTTTGGATAAAATGCTATCCTTGCTATGTTTAAAAATGTTTATAATAAATACAATATACAGTATATATATATATATATATATATATATATATATATATATATATTATATATATATATACTTATATGCATAAATGTTTATACTTATATGCATAAACATTTATGTAAAACAATGCAAATATTCTTACGTTCATGTTAAATTTATATATATTATATATTATAAATTGTATGCACATTGTTAGTTGATTTAGTTATAATAATAATATAATGAGTGATTCATTATTCTTTATTTGTGACTTTTGATATGACATAATATAGCATAGTATATTAATAAAATAGTGTTGTATATATGTATATGCAAATTTACTTTTATATATATATATATATATATATATTTATATATATATCGTATATATATATCGTATATATTTATATATATATCGTATATATATGATAAAGTGTGCCTATCACATAGTGTGAGTATAATATGAATACGGAGAAGCAAAATTAAGGTCGACAGGTGTTTGCATCAGTAATCCTAATACAACATCTCATTAAATGTAACCGTTATATATACACGCATATATACCTAGACAAGTACGTATTTAAATTATATATATGGCATAGCTTATCTACAGATTTGAACACGAATAGGTCAAATCTGTAGATAAGCTATATATAATTTCAAATGAATATTGAAAGTCGGATAGATATTACATGATAGGGGATTAAGTAATATGTATTACTCATTTGGAAATATATGACACCAAAATGCATAGAGAAGAGAGCATATCATTTGAGAATTACCCATTATAAATTATATATTATATATTCAGTATAATGAATAATATAAAAAACGATATACAATATACATAGTATAACTTAACATGTACCATTTACATTACACATTTGACATCGTACACTATATTATTTACTAACATACTTAACATATATACACAATACACCACGATGTACACTCTACATAGTGTGGTGTATTGTGTATGTATGTTACGTATGTACAATGTACCTTGTACATTGTACACTGTACAATGTACAGTGTGGATATCGAAAATGGGATATTTCCTAATGCGATATTTCCACTACCATACCTGATGCGATATATCCACTCCCATATACAATGCGATATGTCTACTCCCATATGTAATGGGGTATCTCCACTCACATATAAAATGCGATATCTCCACTCCCATAGTTAATGCTATATTCTCCACTCACCTACCTAATTCGATATATCTACTCCCATATCTAATGCGATATGTCTACTCACATATATAATACGATATATTCACTCCCATATTTAATGCTATATCTCCACTCACCTGATGCGATATATCACATCTTGTATTTAATGCGATATCTCCACTTCCCTACCTGATGCGATATATCACATCTTATATCTAATTCGATATATCCACTTCCCTACCTGATGTGATATCTCCACTCATGTATGTAAAGCGATATCTCAATTCCCCTACCTAGTGCGGGAATGTGAGGGGAGGGGGAGGGGAGAGGAGAGGAGGGAGAGGAGAGGAGAGGAGAGGAGGGGAGGGGAGGGGAGGGGAGGGGAGGGGAGGGGAGGGGAGGGGAGGGGAGGGGAGGGGAGGGGAGGGGAGGGGAGGGAGGAGAGGAGAGGAGAGGAGAGGAGAGGAGAGGAGAGGAGAGGAGAGGAGAGGAGAGGAGAGGAAAGGAGAGGAGAGGAGAGGAATAACAGCAGTTACATGAATTCATTCAGTATCACCACCATACAGTGATGGGTTAAATTTGTTGGCTTTCTAAATGAATAAAATAAATGATGTTCTAGGAAATAAAAATATTTTTGAAAATTATTAAATAATATATGTATTTACATTATGCATTGAATATTATAAATGAGTATAATATATATAATATATTGTAAACTGTACATCGATAATGAACATAATAATATACTGACATAAAGATATGTTAATATAGGTTATGTTACTAAGGAATTAAATTCGTTTCGAATAGTAAAATAACTTAGTTATAAATCTTAAAATGGATAGAGACCTTAGTATATATAGAGATCTTAGAATGATTAAGATATTGATATTGGAACAGAAGTATAGATTATGTAATAGCCGTATAATAAATTATAACGGGTAAGATAAAATACATGTTAACGAGAGTTTATAATCAATAACAATAGGAACAATGTATAGTGAGGACTTTTACATCTCAAGTGAATAACAGAATACCACGTGTCATGTCCATGGGTTTAAATTAGCCTCCAGGCAGAAATGCAGATAAATATAATACCATTATAGGGAACATACACATATCCTGCTTTCATGTTATCCGTAGGCTCTTAGTCCACATATATACATACTCACACACACATACACACACACACACACACACACACACACACACACACATATATATACACACACAACTACACATATACATATACCCAAACACATATATAAATACACATATACAAACACCCACCCACATAACAATAAGTACACCCACAACAATCGCACATATAAACACTTACACGCAAACTCACACACAAACCCACACACATTTGCATCTAATTTCAACATCCACTGACAAGTATACAATATATATTATAAATATATACAATACTACTTAACGGCTAATTGAACTAAATATATACAACATACATTAAATTATTAACTAAGTATAATTATTAAACTAATATACTAATACCCATAACTAACCATTACTAACCATACTTTTCTCAATACTAAACACTCAAATTTCCACCCAATTTATTGAATACAATTATTTTTTCTATCAAAATAACTATGTTTAAGTAGGGAGTCTATAGTCGACACTTTAGCCAACTGCTAATATATTTATTATAATTATGTTTTAATCTAATCATTTATTCACGTATTTATGTATTTTTTCATATCTCTCTCACCAAAATGCTTTTTATAGTTCTAAACTTCTGATTTGATAATAATCCATAAACTTGTGTCTAAATGTACAAACTACATATTAAAAAAAAATACACACATTTCACATACACACCCACACACACACACACACACATACATAGACACATACACATTCCTCTATACAATTTCCCAGCAGGAAATCCATTTGTGAACTGTTTTATGAAAAAAAAGTATTATGTTTACAATCCCCTTAACTTAAATATACTTCTGACCCACTCGAATATCCACTCCGAAATATAATCAGATATTTACCCCGATATCCATTCCGATAATTACGTCGACATCCATTCCGACATTCACTCCGATATCAACCCCGACGTCCACTCTGATATCCACTTCGATATCTACTTCGATAGATAAATTTATCGATTCATACATTCATATTAGTTTATTTTATATATATATATATATATATATATATATATACATCTGCTCACTAAATAAATAGATTATTTTTCGTTTTAAATTTTTTAAATTATTTTATTTATGATTCTTCTAGTCACTATTATTCATATTTTATTATTGATTATTCTAATCTGAATCTCGTTATTATTACAATGTCGATCATTTTAATTATTTACTTATACATTCCTTATCGCATTTACATAACTCACATCCGCTTTACTTTTCACATATCTCAAAATATACACTACCACCATTAACAGTCTAAATGATATGTGAGATATTCGTATATTTATAATCATAGCATTTTTACTATAGAATTGTTATATAGAATTGTAATATAGACTTATTATTATATAATGTTAATCTTAGAATTATTATTATGTAATGTTTATCGTAGAATTATTATTATATAAATTTTATCATACAATTATTAATATATTATTATTTTTAATTGTTATCTTGCAATTATAATCATATAATTATTATCATAATATATTAGCGAAAAATTGAGAGCAATAAATCGTCAATACTGTAAAACTGTTAAGACTGTAATAGAATATCTGGTCAATTATTATGGATAGGTTTACTTAATCAACGAGGGGTTTATTTTACATACTTTTCTATGTGTATGTGTGCGTGCGTGTATGTATATATGTGTAATGGTGTGGTTGTGTTATACATGTCGTGGGTAGGTGGATATTTGCGTGAGGGTGAGAGGGTGGTGTTGGCTAGAGCGATGACTATATTATAAAACAATAGTGTTTTTATGGTTACTACGGTAATCAAACCAGACAATAAGACAATCGATATGACATAACTGCAGTTATTTAGCAGGCTAAATCATAACTGGATCATAACAATAATGGTATATTTAGTAATCTTCATAAAGAACACAGTGCACGATAAACAGTATATTATATATATATATATATATATATATATAGATATATAGATATATAGATATATATATATATATATATATATATATATATATATATAGATATATATATATGCTATCATGATGCATCTGATTTAAGCTAGCTTATAATATAATCAAAACTGAGATGGATATCATATGCGTATGAGAGAGAGAGAGTTAATTGAAATTTACAATTATAAATTATTATAATATTATTTATTATATATAATTACCTTCCATGACCATTTTCTCGAGGAAAAATACAATTATCGATTATATAATTAATATATGTAATTAATAAATGTAATGAATATAAGAAATGGTAATTTTATTGTTATTAAATATAAACACATTTAACACCTTTAAAAACGGAGTAATAACTGTCCACGTGACCCTATTTTGGCTTCTTTTCTAGTAACAAAGAATTGCTTCTCTGGAATATTAACATATTTCAAAATAGTTACAGCTATATTAGTTCTATAACGTAAATAAGCAGTCGATATTATTTTTCCAAGAAGGCGTTATTATAAAATAACCATATTAGGGTGTGGCCATAATTGAGCATATGTACTCTTGTTACAGGCATGTATTTGAATTTCGATGTGTATTATAAATATATATAAATATATATATATATATATATATATATATATATATTCACGAGTAATTATGGCTGGCATGACCCTACCTATAGAATTGTATAACCAGAACTCGCTAAATATCTCTATTGAAGCACGCATGCCTGTCCATCAGTTTACAAACACATTATAAAAGGTTAATCTGCTGGAATAATATCAACTTAAAGACAAATCACGTATCATTTGGAAACGGATATTATATATATTTTTTATACCTTAAATAAATATAAATATAAATATGTAGAGTCTGTTTTATGTAAGAACCACGTTGATACTTGGGTGATAATAGATGAGTAATCAATAAAGAATCACCAGTAGTGGGACATTAATTATAAAAATCAATCGTTAGCAATCAATTGTAAGTAATCAATGGTAGTAACGAGGTTTACGAACGATTACGAGCAAAATAATTCAAATGGTAATTGCCAATTACATTAAAATAAACGGGTAGAGAACATCTACAATGTTGTAATCACTATCATAAGTCTAATCACTATCATAAGTCTAATCACTATCATAAGTCTAATCACTATCATAAGTGTAATCACTTTCATAAGTGTAATCACTATCATAAGTGTAATCACTATCATAAGTGTAATCACTATCATAAGTGTAATCACTATCATAAGTCTAATCACTATCATAAGTCTAATCACTATCATAAGTGTAATCACTATCATAAGTCTAATCACTATCATAAGTCTAATCACTATCATAAGTGTAATCACTATCATAAGTGTAATCACTATCATAAGTGTAATCACTATCATAAGTGTAATCACTATCATAAGTCTAATCACTATCATAAGTCTAATCACTATCATAAGTCTAATCACTATCATAAGTGTAATCACTATCATAAGTCTAATCACTATCATAAATGTAATCAGTATCATAAGTGTAATCACTATCATAAGTCTAATCGCTATTCAAATCTATATATTAGTTATGTTATAAAAATATGAGGCAGACATTTTATGAAATATTACATAACATGGGGAATAGAATGAGAGTCACACGTAACATATTATAACGTAATATACCGCTACAACCAAATGGCACTGTACCACAGTATACTACACTACACTTTACTACAATACACTGCACTACACAACACTACACCATACCATAGCACACTACACTAACTACACTACACAATACCCAATACCTACAACACACTACGCATTGCACTAACTGCACTACCCTGCACAGTGTGTAGTGGGTAGTGTACAGTGCACATTATGCATTGCACACTACACACTACACAAAACTATACAACACTACACTAAACTACCCCACACGTATTATTACGTATTATTATTACGTCATATATTACGGCATATGTTGTTATGCATTACATATATAGTTATAGTTATAGTTATAGTTATAGTTATAGTTATATATAGTTATAGTTATAGTTATAGTTATTACATATTAGTTTAACATTATAAAGATATCAGTATAACTACAGCAAAGAATCAGAAATTAAATGTATTGTTTATGTAAAAAAGTTTAAAATAATTTTTAAATTTTGATCCTTACATGAAAAATCCGAGTAATTTTCTGTGAAAAATATTTATTTAGGCAATTTGTTACATATAACCTACATGAGGCAACTTCCTCATATGGGTATATATATATATAACAATACGATATAACATTATATATACTAAAAATGTCTATGTTACATATGACCTAATATTAGATTATATATGTCATTAAATCATTTATAAACTATATTTAATTATAAATAACTTTATTTATATATAAGATATTTCTGAAGGAGTATATGAACTAAAAAATCGCATGCAGTCGTTGAGATATGAATACTGGCATAGGTACAGACAATAGCATCTACAATAGCATCTACAATAGCATCTACAATAGCATCTACAATAGCATCTACAATAGCATCTACAATAGCATCTACAATAGCATCTACAATAGCATCTACAATAGCATCTACAATAGCATCTACAATAGCATCTACAATAGCATCTACAATAGCATCTACAATAGCATCTACAATAGCATCTACAATAGCATCTACAATAGCATCTACAATAGCATCTACAATAGCATCTACAATAGCATCTACAATAGCATCTACAATAGCATCTACAATAGCATCTACAATAGCATCTACAATAGCATCTACAATAGCATCTACAATAGCATCTACAATAGCATCTACAATAGCATCTACAATAGCATCTACAATAGCATCTACAATAGCATCTACAATAGCATCTACAATAGCATCTACAATAGCATCTACATTAGCATCTACAATAGCATCTACAATAGCATCTACAATAGCATCTACAATAGCATCTACAATAGCATCTACAATAGCATCTACAATAGCATCTACAATAGCATCTACACTAGCATCTACAATAGCATCTACAATAGCATCTACAATAGCATCTACAATAGCATCTACAATAGCATCTACAATAGCATCTACAATAGCATCTACAATAGCATCTACAATAGCATCTACAATAGCATCTACAATAGCATCTACAATAGCATCTACAATAGCATCTACAATAGCATCTACAATAGCATCTACAATAGCATCTACAATAGCATCTACAATAGCATCTACAATAGCATCTACAAAAGCATCTACAATAGCATCTACAATAGCATCTACAATAGCATCTACAATAGCATCTACAATAGCATCTACAATAGCATCTACAATAGCATCTACAATAGCATATAATACACAATAGAAGTTAGTTCCCTTATAAGCACTATTCTATAATACATATGCAATGTTTATATTGAA